>CAOKZL010002051.1:0-249431 GCA_948472985.1 Iguana delicatissima
CCATTTGTTTGTTTATTTATTTATTTTCTATTCTGCCTTTCTCCCAAGATGGGATTCAAGGCAGCTTAATTGATTTAATAGGTCTGCTCTAGTACGCCCTAAATAACAGGATGACTGCCGTTATTTTCTAGTACCTAAACATTGGAATTTCTATTTTTCTTTTGATTTTTTGGATTTAGTTTTTGTTTCTTTTTATTTCATTGCAAATGCACATTTATACAAATTGTTATTCATGGCATAACACAAGGACTGTCTTCTACCCTCATTATCATTCAATAAAATAAAATAAAATAAAATAAAATTTTATGATATTTATATTTTAAACACTCTGAATTGAATCATGCCGTATCATTTCCAGGCATGAGGAACAGGATGTGTGTGTGTGTGTGTGTGTGTGTTCTGAATCTCTAAATCTCCAGAGCAATCTCATTTGAGATACATATATCTCAGATAAGAGAGCTCCAGAGATTCAATCACTGCCAGCCTTAGAACTGTGCATCCCTTCCATTTTTTTTCTTTTTCTAACATTTGCCATTGACAGATGGTGCTGCTGCTGTTGCTTCTGGAGGTGAGGAACACTGAAAGACCTGGGAGAGAAAATCCAGCTGCCTGGGCTCCAAAGGTAAAGAACACACCTGGAACTTATCTCCACTTCCCACCCAGACCAGACCACTCTGTGACACTTCTTTAACAAACAGACATTCACCAATGACTGCCTGTGAACATGTTGCCCTTTGGATGGTATTTGCAATTGAACTCTGTGTGGTAGTACGTGTTTTGGGTTTTATTTGTTTTCAGTTGATTACATAGTTTTAAATGCTGTTTTTAAATGGTTTGGCATATTTTATCTCCCAAACCATTAGCTCTCCCTAGACTAGGGCTGGGGAATGTATAGCCAACCAGATATTTTTGGACTCCAGCTTCCTCTTGTTTTCTTTTCATTTGCTTGCCTCTCCCACTCCCATAGCTGCCCTACAGGCTACTTCCTCTTCCTTCTTCTGGTTTTATATCCTGTTTCCCATCGCCCTCAGTGATGACAATCTCCACTCCCCTATTAATGAATAATGCTTTGCCAAACAAACAAACACCAACAGGTGATCATTAAAAAGGTCTACATGTGAATAAAAGAATTGATTTGTATTTGCCTAATAGAACTATTTCACTGACAATATTTCAGGAAATGTTTGAGTGAGAAAGAGAGACTGAAAGAGGGGAGGCATAAACAAGCATAAGCAAGAAGTGACAGATTTGAACAAAAGGTAAGCACACGGAAATAAATAGAAATGTAAACAATATGCTAATTCATGTGTAATTTAATTTTTCAGTACTCAGTTCCAAAGAGACAGAAGTATAGCCGGAGGGCAAATGATGTCTCCCCCCCATATAAGTATTCTGCCCCCCGATGAAAGTTGTATTCTGTCCCTGTAGTTGGGGTGCTGAAGAAGTAGGGAACCTGCCACGGGAAAGCTCTTACCAGAGTGATGCTGTGGAACAAAGAACCAGCTGCAAACTGGAAGAAATGCTAGGAGAGAAGGAACCAGAGGGACGTGCTTTCTCTTGCTTCCTCTTCCAACTGCAATGCAGGATGAAGAGCTTCTTGAGCATGGGGGGGGGGGCAAAAGAGGGGCAAGAGAAGAGTGAGAAGCTTAAAAGGGAGAGGAGGAAGCAGGGCAGGGAGGTGAGTGACGGAGGGGAAAAAGGAGTTAGCAATGAGGACAGGAGGGTACTCGGAAGCAGAGAGGCATGACAGCCATCAGGGCATATTCCCACCATGCCCTCAGATGAAGTTGCAGTCCTGGAATGTCCCTCACTGCTCCTTAACTGTTTAATGGTCTGTTGACAGTAATAAAATAAAATGAAATGAAAAAATGCTCCTTAACTGATGGGCAATCAACTGGATAGGTGAGCTAACAGCTGCTTCCCTTTTGGAGGTGGGGGAATGCTGAGTGGGTAAGTCAGTGTTTCTGGCTGGGACATGACTGGAGAGACAGAAAAGGGAGAGTCCCAAGTTCCACAGTCTTTAGAAAGAGGCTATGGATGAAGACTAGTCTTGGGAGAAAAGGACAAAGGAGGGAGTTCTGAGAAAGGGAGTCCATCAGCCTGGGGCCTGAGGCAAAGAGAAGAATTGTGGTGACCATATTGCCTACAAAGATAAGGTGGCTATAATGTGTAAGAAGGACGGTATTATATTTATTTTATTTGTGACTATGCAGAGGTATTTACCTGGTTACAGTTAGACACATAGACCAAACCCTGTGAGTGCTGCCAATAAACCAAAGGCACCAGTTGTGTTATTTCCTTCATTTTTGTACTAAATAAAAGAGTTTGCAGCATCTGAGCCATTGCCTTGTTGATGGATCCTATGGCAGGTGGACAATTCCTGCAGGAAGAGGGGAGAGGCACAAGGCCTGCTGCCGTCCCCAGATTTCTTGCATTGCAGAGTGTAAGACTTTGAAAATGATTCACATTTAGACCTCCTCCATTTCTTGTGTTCACCTTCCCTTGGTGACTTTGCCTGCCCTTTTCCTTTGATGTCTAAACTGCCTTTCTAAATTTGCAACTGAATTTTTTAAGTCACTGCAATGCTTGAAATTTGGGGACTAATGGAAAATTTCATTGAGGAGGAGAATTTTTATCGGGTGAGGGAATACCCTCATTCTGTCTAGCCCTAACATTAGTGGGGAGCCAGCATGATGTAGTGGTTTGGGTGCTGGATTACAACCAGAGTTTGAATCCTGTTTGGCCATGGGTGTAGCATGGTGAGCCCTCCTGAGCATGTCCAGAGTGCAAAACCACACTGTTGTGCTAAGTTCATGCTGATTGCCCCTGACAAGAAAAACATCCATGAAGATGCACTGTGTCTAGGCCAAATCCACTATTTATTAGAGCAAAGCAGGATACATGATAAAAGCAGAGTGCTTCAGACAGCAAGTCGTGAAACAGTTCAAAAGCAAAGTACAAAACAAAAGTTACATACTGAAGTTGTTGTAGCAGTAAAGGAAAAGATGAAGTAAGACACTGAACAAGAACTATACTTTTAACTTGTAGCAGACCACTCCCATACATACATATTATGTGACACATTACATGTAAACTACTGGCCATTTTCAGGCATTGAGCTTTCCCATGGGATAGGAACTTCAGGAGACTAGATAGTCAAAACATGTAACAGTAGCTGTGTCTCGGAGGACACTGTGTCCTTTTAGCTCTCTTTGCTAGACACACACATACATTACACACACACATACATTAACCATTTAATATACTTGACAATTCACTGGGTGACTTTGGGCAAGTCATACTCTTTCACCCTCATAGGAAGGCAAACGCACCCCCTCGAACAAATCTTGCCAAGAAAACTCATGATAGGATCCCCTTAGGGTCTCCATAAGTTGGAAGCAACTTGAAGACACCATCACAAAAACATTAGACAGAGTGATGTAACTCCTGTAGGCGGCTGATTGGGGGTGTCATGAACATGCAGCAAATTGGTGTTTATTTAATTCCATGATGTTTTACTGCCAAAGAGAGGGAGAACCAGTTGTGGGATTTTCTGCCTCAGCTGCCCTGATAATTTAATTGGCCCTGGATAGCACTGTGCATTATGCATTTAGGGAGAAGGGATCTCTTTGTTGCTCCATCCTCAGATGGCAAAATGTCTTGAGTAGGCCTCATCAGTAATTGACTTTTAAGCCCAGATCTTGTAGGCAATTCAAATTTCCCCCTTCCAAACTTGCTTCAGGTTTTTGTGCTAACCATAACTGTGTTTGAATCAAGTTGTTTTTCAGATATCCAGTTTGTAGAAAAAAGGCCCCCACAAGGCTTTGTGAGAATCAGTAATTTATCCTTCATGCATTCCTTAGACTCACATTCAACTTGTTTATGCCTTGCTACTCTCCTGTAATATACTGGCTTCTCCCTGGTGCTGTGTGGCCAGCACTGAGGTAGTGTTTCAGTGCTGTTCCGAAAAATTCATTGCTTTCTGGAAAATAGATTTTGGAACTGTAACAAATATGAGGAAAGAGATGAAATCCAGGATTTCTTAGCTGATTCCTCACTCTCCTCAAATAGCTTGGGAAAATGGGGAATCTATAGAGAAGCTCTGGATCTCTTTATTTCCATTATACTTCCAAAACCTATTTTCAAGAAGTGACATAGTTTCTCAGAAGAGTATTGAAAGAGCCAAACCATTTTCAGGAAGCCTCCCCTTCTTCTTAATAAACAAAGGAGAGATGGCAGGCCCACTGTAAACTCCTCCTCCAACTTTACTGTGTTTATATATGTTTTTCATTAATGTGTGCAGCTGTCCTGTGCTACTGCATACTGCTTCAAAACAGTGGCTGTAGAGTCCCTGGGAGTATACCTGGCCAACACCTTCCTCCCTCTTTCCTCTCTCTCACATCATGGGCATCATCAGGGCTGAGCTGGGTAGAGTTTGGTCAGCAAGAGGAAATATTGAGCTGTCTCAGAAACTGATAAACCCTTATCTAGGGCCATTTCCTCACTACACTGTTTTAGTGCTATTATTCCACTTTCAATGTCCTGTGGAAATCTGGGGTTTCTAGTTTACCGAGGCCACAGAACTCTCTGGCTGAGAATTTTAATGGCCCCTCCCTAAACTTTAAGTCCCGGGATTCCATAGGATGTTGAAAGTGGAATAATAGCACTATAACAGTGTAGGGCAGAAATGGCCTAGGGCTGCTGCTTTATGACTTTTCCCACCTTATTGTTAACCAAGATATCATTTCCTAGATCTGGTTCCACTTTCTGCAACTTATCCTAAACAGTTGAAGTCCCAGTATATTTTCCTTTCTTGATGTGGGGCAGAAGCACACATGGGTTGCTGTTAGTGTTTGCATGAGGCTTGGTACAAATTCCTTCAACTTTGGTAAGGAATGTTCTTTTTTAATGATTGCATTCACTTGTCTCTCTCTCTCTATCTTCTTCTTTCCTCCTCCCTACATAACTCCTGGCAAAATGCCTTCTCATTTCCTTCTCTCTATCCCTCTTTCTTCCACTTTCTCCTTCTTGTCTCCCCTGGCTAAACAACTTCTTCTTTCCTTCTCATTTTTTGTCTCTTTCTCTCCCCTCGCCTCATTCCTTACATCTCCTACTCATTTCCCTCATATTCCCATGTCCCCTCTGCTCAGACTCTCTCTCTCATTCCTTCCTCCCCAAGTCTCCAGGCTACACTTGTCTTCTTTCTTTTTGCCCATCACTCTCTTTATTTCTCTAATAATCTTCCTCCATCTGCCAACTACACTCAACATTCTCCTCCTTTCCGTGCTCTTTGTCTTGCCAACATTTTCTCTGTTTTCTCTCTCAACTCACCAGAAAACCGTTACCTCATGACCTTAAAAATCAGATCTGCTTGTATATTGGCAAATTCTTCAGCCTCATCCGGATCAAAATGGATCACTTCCAAATATGTATGTATTGATATGCTTACCTTGATGTCATCGTTGTCATCGTCACCATCACCACCACCATCATCATAGAATCATAGAATCATAGATTTGGAAGAGACTTCAGGGGCCATCGAGTCCAACCCCCTACTATGCAGGAACACCCATCAAAGCATTCTCAACAGATGACTGTCCAACCTCTGCTTAAAAACCTCCAAAGAAGAGAGAAGTTTATATTAATATAAGATAAGAAATTTATATTATTATTAATGTATGTTACCACTGTATATAGAATGTATTTATTGTAAAGTAGTTTTATTTTTTTTTGTTCTGGTATTGTACTTGTTAAATAAAGTGATTACGGTTGTAAAAAAAAAAAAGAATTCTCAGTAAGAGAACCCTAGTGCCTCACTAAACTACAAACCCCAGGATTCCACAGGACAGAGTGATGGCAACTAAAGTAGAATAACAGTGCTATAATTGTGTTGTATGAATGGGCTTCATGGGGGACAAACAAATGTGCTGCCCCTCATGCTCTACAACCTGAGCAAGATACCTCCTAATTTCTTAATATGAGGATAGTCTTGATCATCAGGATTAGGATTAGAAGAAGCTGTTTTATACCAAGAGTTATACCATGTTAGGCCCTGGTTCAGCCCCAGGCTGGCTGAAGGATTCTGGGAGTGGAAGCCTGAAAAGTAACTTTTCCCAACTCTACATTTACCTTTCTTCAGCTGACATCCTGATTTCACAGTGTCTGAGGGAGGAATGAAGAGAAGAAGAGATTAAAAATACACCACAAAATAGTATGTTATTTAACCTAAATGTACATTCCTCTCATGACAGCATCCAATTTGTTTACCTCAAATGCAGTATTCAGGATAAGCTGATGCCATGCAGAGGTTTGCAGGGAGCTTTATTTTGGACTACAGCTCCCAGAACCCTCTCCAGAAGGGTCACTGGGAGTCTGGGAGCTGTGGTCCAGAAGAAGAACCTTTGGGAGCCTTCATATGGTCTTAGCTTCTGCTTAACCCTGCACTTGAATTAAATAAATCTGGGAAATTAGGAGAAAATCACACAAGAAAGAATACCTGTTGAGCGTAGAAAACAAACAGGCACCGGACAAATGGAAAAGGTGGAAGATGGTAAGGCTCCCTGACTAAATTATAAAAAGTTACACTTAGAACAAGAGGAGTTATTCACATCCATCAAACAAAGAATTTCATGCAAACTGTCTTCAGATCCAATGAGGCTGAAAAAGATCAAGCTTCAAAGGTGATGTGTGTTGAAGAATGAAGGTGATGTGATAATAGGTTTTTAAATTTAGAATTTTATATTATTACATGAGAAGTATAAAACTAAATTTAAAAGATTATTTTGTTATGGTATAAAAGCATGGATTAAATATTTAGGTGTAATTGTTTAATTTATATGGGTTGTTTCCATTAGGGGTGGAAGCCAACTTCTTAAAAATCTTATTGTATTTAGTTATGTTATGTCATGTTGTATATTGTTACTATTGTTAGTTTTTGTTTTAATTATTTGTAGATTTTTTGTATTATTAGTTTTTTTGTTGTTTGGTATGTTTGTGTTAAATATAATAAAAATTTATTGGGAAAAAAACAAAACAAAAAAAACCCTCCAAAGAAGGAGACTCTACCACACTCCGAGTTCTTCCTGAGGTTCAAGTGGAATCTCCTTTCCTGAAGCTTGAATCCATTGCTCCTTGTCCTAGTCTCTGGAGCAGCAGAAACAAGCCCACTCCTTCCTTATCATGACATCCCTTCAAGTATTTAAACATGGCTATCATGCCCCCTCTTAACCTTCTCTTCTGCAGACTAAACATACCCAGCTCCCTAAGCCGTTCTTCACAGGGCATGGCTTCCAGACGCTTCACCATTTTGGTCACACTCCTCTAGGCATGTTCCAGCTTGTCAAAAACCTTCCTGAATTGAGGTGCCCAGAACTGGACACAGTATTCCAAATGAAACCTAACCAATACAGAATAGAGTGGTGCCATTACCTCCTTTGATGTAGACACCATACTCCTACTGATGCAACCAAGAATTGCGTTGGCTTTCTTGGCTGCCACATCACACTGCTGACTCATGTTCAGCTTGTTGTCTACCAAGACTCCTAGATCCCTGTCACATGTACATGTGTGTCCCATCCTATATTTGTGCCTTCTATTTTTTCTCCTCAAGTGCAGGACCTTACATTTCTCTCTTTTGAAATTCATTTTGTTAGCTTTGGCCCAGCTCTCCAATCTGTCAAGGTCGTTTTGAAATTTGATCCTCTCCTCTGGTGTATTAGCAACCCCTCCCAATTTGGTACCATCTGCAGATTTGATCAGCATGCCCTCCTCTCCTTTATCTAAGTCATTGATGAAGATGTTGAATAGTACTGGGCCCAGGACAGAACCCTGTGGCATCCCACTAGTCACTTCTCTCCAGGATGAAAAGCAGCCAGCCTGCCTTTTACTAGCTTCTTTGCAAGAATGTCATGTGGAACTTTGTCAAAGGCCTTATTGAGGTCAAGATATGCTATGTCTACAGCATTCTCTTCATCTATCAAGATTGTAACCCTATCATAAAAAGGATATGATTAGTCTGGCATGACTTATTTCTGAGAAATCCACACTGGCTTTTAGTGATTACAGTATTGCTTTCTAAGTCATTACAAACTGACTGTTTAATGATCCGCTCTATGATCTTTCTTGGTATTGAAGTCAGGCTGACTGGGTGATAATTATTAGGGTCCTCTTTTTCCCCTTCATGAAGATGGGGATGACATTTGCCCTCCTCCAGTCTTCTGGGACTTCTTCCGTTCTCCAAGAGTTCTGAAAGATTATTGCAAATGGTGCAGAAATGACTTCTGCCAGTTCTTTTAATATCCTTGGATGTAATGCATCTGGCTCTGGGGACTTGAACTCATCTAGTTTAGCCAAATATTCCTGTACTACTTCTCTACTTATTCTGTGCTACATTTTCCTCGCTTCCTCACCTGCTCCCCACGCCCCAGGTTGGGTACTTCTATCCTTTCGGGAGAAAACTGAGGCAAAGAAGGTATTGAGTAGTTCTGCCTTTTCTCTTCCCCCCGTTATTAATTGGTCACCTTCTCCACGTGATCCTCTCATTTCCTTGTTTTTCCTTTTGCTGCAGACATATCTAAAAAAGCCCTTTGTTTTTGATGTCTCTGGCAAGCCTGAGTTCATTCTGTGCTTTAGCTTTTCTGACCTTCTCCCTACATCTCCTGGCTGTTTGCCTGAATTCCTCTCTGGTGGTTTCATCATTTTTCCATTTCCTGTACATGTTTCTTTTAACACTTAGCTCAGCTGAGAGTTCTTCAGTCAACCATTCTGGTTTCTGTAGACACCTGCCATTTTTCCTCCTTATTGGCAGAGTTTTCAATTGTGCTGTCAGTATCTCACTTTTAAGAAACTCCCATCTGTCATGAACTCCTTTCTCTTTTAGTATTCTTGACCACGGGATTTCAACAAGTAACTCCCTAAGTTTAGAGAAATCAGCTTTCTTAAAGTTTAGGATGCGTGTCTGGCTACACTTGGCTTCTCCTTCCCACTGAATGACAAACGCCAAAAGAGCATGGTCACTCCCTCCTAAGGATCCCACCACCTCCACCTCATCAACTAGGTCATCCCTGTTGGTCAGGATCAGATCTAAAATAGCCAATCACCTTGTCGTCTCTTCTACCTTCTGGACCATGAAATTGTCTGCAAGGCAAGCGAAGAACCTGTTGGACCCTGTGGTCTTTGCAGAGTTTGACTGCCAACAATTATCAAGAAAATTGAAATCTCCCATTAACACGGCATCTCTCCTTTTTGACTCATCTGCTCCAGGAAGGCCTCATCCAAGTCCTTAGGCTGGCCTGGAGGTCTGTAGCAAACCCCCACAATCACATCCGTATTGTTTCTCACTCCCTTAATTCTTATCCAGATGGTCTCTACTTGGCTTCCAGGATTTAAATCCTGGATCTCTTCACAAGTGAAAACATCCTTGACATATAAGGCTACTCCTCCTCCTTTCTTGTTTGGTCTGTTTCTGCGAAATAGGTTATACACCCCTATTCCTACACTCCAGTCATGAGATTCATCCCACCAGGTTTCAGTGATGCCTATTAAATCCCAATTATTTTGTTGTACTAAGAGTTGGAGTTCATCTTGCTTATTCCTCATGCTCTGTGCATTAGTGTAGAGACACTTGAGACGATGTGCCCTTTGTGGAATTCCTGTACTAAAGTTGCTTTCCCTCTCCCTGTTGGTCTCTAGTTCTACTTGGCCTGCCCTATCTATATCATCATCATGATCACCATCACCATCACTGTTGTGGTTGTTCTATGCACCAGATCATTGTCCTAATCTCCCCCTCTCCAAAGTGTTTAGTAATCATGAGTACCATCATGATGACAGTGGGGACTATTTGTGCAAAATCCATGGTGTTTTGCATGAAATACATTTTTGCACAAAACCTTTTGTTGTGCGAAATGCAGCATTGTTGTGCAAAATGTATTTTATAATAGCTGATGTACAACTGATGGCCATGATTCTGTATCACCTGCTTAGCTAGTTGCCTAGCTAAGGAATATCTTCCAGCCTGACTGCACAATCCTTACTTGCTGGACTGTGAGCAATCACTGTGAGCAACAGGCATCTACTGCCCTGTTGACTGGGAAAGAGCTGACTGACATTCTCCTCCCTGACAAGCAATCTCTGATGTGACAGGTAGAAGCAGGGTCCCTGAAAAAATTTCCCCTTGTACTGCAGATCTCTTATGTAAGGGGATGTGGGAAAAAATCACACAGCTGCTTCCCCATCGATGGAAGAACAGACTCCTGTTCTTCACAGTGGCTGCTACTCAGCAAGTGAGAAGTGGGGGACTTTCACAGTCCCTATGTATGATCTAAACTAGTGAATGCATAGAGATCATGAATATGAACCAATCACAAATGTTTAACTCTAAGTTATGCATTAGTAACTGCCTTAGTGAATTCTAGCCACCAGTTCTTTTCAGTCTTTCACAGGAGGTGAAAAATATCAGAGTAGTTAACCCCCTTTTTTTTGACAGAGTATTGCAACATATGAAGGCATCTTTTTTTCACTGAAACAAGAAAATTTATTCATTACCTTCCTCCTGAAATGCACTTTTTACACCTCTTCACATTTCTATCCTCCTTGAAAAGCAAGTATATATTTGTTCCCTCTGTCATAATGATAGCTTCTTTTCATTGCTATTAGCTGTGGTAATTGAATATGTTTTGATGTGCACGATACTGTGAACAAGATTGCCATTTATTCTGCAGTGATATGTATGTGTTCCTACAAGTAAATGTTGTAGCCGATTAAACTTGTAGGTACAGGAAGGCAATGATGCCAGAATATAAAATAGTTCAATAACTTGGAACAGATTGACTTAATTTTTTGTTTGCAAAAAAGAACGAAGATGGCATTAAAGAACCTTGCCAGCTACATAGCCCATCTTGTGATTATTGTAGATGAATGTTTGCAAAATCAAGATGCTGCAAAGGCAGTTAGCAGATTCTGAAACATTTTGTTTTCATTCTTTCTACCAATGTGGAACATTAGTCAACAGACCTAAGCAGTGAATGATATTTTATTCCCTTTGACTAACTTTGAAAGTATGTTTTCACCATCCTGGTGACACAACAATCATGGTGCTTCATAAATGCATAAATGCACATGAATATTGATTTGATTTGTCCTATTAGAGAACCAAATACCTCTGTATCAAGCCAAACTGTCAGACATCTAGTTGTGCCCATCACTAGTATGGGATTTAGAGTAGTAATAGTGGAGACAAATGTAGAAGTTTCTAGGATGGCACCAAGGTCTGCGAAACATCTGCAGAGAGATAAGGGACAGTCAGCCTGGGAAGAATGGATGGAAGGGTCTGGGGCAAAACTGCTTTCTTCTATCCTGTTCTTTTAGACTGAGCACTGAAGTTAGTGCAGTCTACTACAGCTCCAATAAACTATGCTTTTATGAAAAGGATTGTGACTGTGGTTTGTTCATGACATTTACAGGCAACATGATATATATTTAGAAGGTCCTAATCAGCAAAGGTTTCAACATTCATTGCAATAATTACAGGGATGTTGGACCATGTCCATATGGACATCTTTATGACTCTTCTGTTCAGGACACCAGAGCAAATGGAGAAATCTATGGTACTGAGTAGGATTCCTTGTCTTCATTGGAACCTACACAGGTGTGCAAAAAGTCTTTGGATCAGAACAATGGTAGGGCTGCAATTCTTCATTGATTTTTTTCTTGGAGAAAGCAATGAGTAACTTGAGCAAATTTCTTTCCCCTGTGAGAAAGTCTTCAAAAACTGCAGTTTTCAAGGACTATTCATAGTTTGGAACTTATTTTTCATAAACTTCACATGCAACGTTTTTACACAGAAAAAAAAAATCAAGAAACAGCATTATCGTACAGAGAGTAATCCCCATGTGAAAAAAATATTATTTTCTGTTAAAAAATATTGCTATAATTATTTTGTACAAAATTCACATATGGTATTTTTACACAGAAAGTAGTATTTTCTGAGCAAGAAGCAGAGTTTTCTGTGCAGAAAAGAATATTTCTGCATCAAAATATTACTTTCTGTGCAGAAAATGGTGTTTTCCATACATGCAAGACTGTTTATATGTTTTCTGCACATAAAATATAATTTTCTGAGCAGAAAATGTTGCTTCTTACACAGATTCCTCACAACATTCCATGCAACATTCACATAAGGAGTTTTTACACAGATTTTTTTCTAAACACAGAAAGCACTCTTTCATGATCAGCAAATTTGTTTTCTCTGCAAAAATTCTAAAATTCTGCATAGAATATCTCCTGAGTTGAGAAGATTCTTGTCAGTCCAGAATCCTTCTTGTCAGGGTTTCCTAACATATTTTTGAACCACTTTAAAAATATTTTTAACATTTTCTCCCATCCCTAACAGCACTGAGAGTGAGCCAGTTACCAGATTGATCAAGACTTGTGATGGGGCAACTTCCCTTGGTCCTATCTGAAACAGGAAAACTGAACCTTTTTGAGAAGTGAGCTGAACCACTCTGCTAAACTACAACATGAAGGAATAGAGAGAAGCTGCATCTGAAAAAGCTGCACAGGGAGGGGGCTATTCCTAGAAAAGATTGTCAGAGTGAGAGGTCTTTTAAGAGAGCCACTTGACAGTGTTGAATCGCTAGAGCCAGTAGGGCTCTTCCTATAATCACAATTAGACCTTAGACAGTGACTGTGGTGATCAGACAGGAAATCTTCTCTGTGTCATATTTCAAACAATCCAGAGAAACATCAAAGCATTTGGAACACCATGATCTTCTCTGAGGTACATTTGGCAGTGGTCAAATAACGATGCTCTCAAAAGCTAGGAAATGCATGTGTCTTTAAATCCTTTCTCAATCACTGTTGTGAATCTTGGGTGGAAGAGGATGTAGGATTTGGAACAGATGGCAAGAATAGTCCTCAATATGTTGATTTAGTACATGAAAACAGGTGGATTGTTGAGAGGGCAGTCTTGCTTGTGATAGGATAAAAAAGGAAAGGGGGTATAAGTTTAGCCGAAATTCTGCAGGAGAAACACTCTTCCACTGCTTCTCTCCTTGTCCTAGTAGTGAGTAGCCAGTGGGGACAAGTAATTCTTGGTTTTATTTCTAATCTCTGCCTCAGTCTTTTCTGTCCATCCTCTGCAAGGGTAACACTGCAAGAACAGCATGGACGGGGGATCCTTGGAAACTGGCATTTCCACATGTGCATGCTGCCCAAGAAGACAATAATGTGGGGAGGAGAGACTAATGGGTTGAACTTTTCTTCTCCTAGAGAAGATCTTATGAATCACAGCAATCGTATTTATAAATCCAGTGGAATCTCTACACACATCCCACATCAAATTATCTCTAACACTGTTGTTGAGATAAAAAAGGATGCAAATGTGTCTAATGACTTCATAAAGGTTGTATTGATTGCCACTTGGGTCCTTGTATGGGGATGGGGTGAGGATTGACTAATGGCTTCAGTTGCATAGACTTCATTTGTCCGTTACAATGAACAGACAAATCTGGAACTAAGAGCTAGATGCTAGGGGATCTGATCTAATGAAAGAGGTACTGTGACTCAAGGCTTTGCAGCCACCAATATACAACCCCTCTTTGGAAATGGCTGAATTATTTCTTATAGTGAGAAAACAGATGCATGGATCAAATTGAAAAAGTTTAGGAGAGCCTGGTTTGGGGGCAGTCAGTGTCTTTTTTGAATCTTGTTCATTTATTCTCCCTATTAGCTTTTATTCATTCCTAATAAAGAGATATATAGAAACTAATAGGGAGAATAAATGAACAAGATTCAAAAGGGGCACTGACTGTCCCCAAACCAGGCTCTCCTCATTTATAGGAGCTTAACTTTGAACAAGTGGCCTTTCACAGATTTGACAGGTATAGTCTATTTTCCTTACACACTTTTTCCTTAGACTTTGCTTTCCAATTTCTCTGTCTGTATGACATGCTTCATGAAACAGTTTGCTATATGAGGTAAGAGAGAAAGGCTGGTATACACATAGGCATAGAAAAAGGTATTTTTAATTTTTTTTTTTTAAAAAATGATTATTTGATCAACTTTAGGCCACAGCTTCCATAACATTTGTGCTACGTGTACTCAATTAGGTGAGAGGGGTGAAGAAGAAGTGGGTAGAGTAGGAGGGTGAATGTGATTGGTTACCATGGAGTTAGAGAGATTGTGTGAAGGAGGAGTCACCTACTCAGAAGCACAAGATTCAGAAGAAATCTGAACTCACATCCCAACCCACTGGGGAAGTCTTGGTGGGAGGGAGGAATATCGTATTTGCATGGTTTAATCTCATTCACAGTATGACATTGTTGTATTGGGTCATCTGCATATTTCTTATCTACCCATTTCTTATATAAAATAGATATTTCTTATCTATTTCTTATTTTACTGCTTATTAGTAAAATAAATTCTGTCTCGTTCTTGAGAAAATTCCAGAAGTACACCATTTTTTAGACGCAAGTGCAAGTAGGAAGGTTTGAGTGCCATCACCTCAGAGCCACTGTTGTTGTTGTGTGCCTTCAAGTTGTTTCTGACTTATGGTGACTCTAAGGTGAAACTATCATGAAGTTTTCTGTGGACTGAGAGTTTGTGACATGCCCAAGGTCACCCAGGGGGTTTCCAAGGCTGAGTAAGGAACTGAACCCTGATCTCTAGGACTGGAGTCCAACCCTCAAACTACTACACCAAACTGGCTCTTTAAGAATCACTGGGGTGACTCTATTAATATGAGAAATGGTGCATTATGTAGTCTAGCTTTTTCTTTGCCAGCTAATAGAAGCTCTTTCAAGCCTCAAGTGCAGGTTTTTCTCTATCTCAATTTGGAAAAACATACGATTGAACTGGGGACCTTCCATGAGCAAGGCCTATACTCTTCCTCTGGGCAATTCATGCCTTTGTCCCCCTGTCTTCCCCTTTCAGTTTTGCTATGTTGGCAGCTCTTCTTTTCCTAAGGGATACAGACATTGTTTAATCTCTCCTTGTCACTGTCTTACTCCTCCAGCTGAATGCACTTGGGCTGAAAACACAGAGTCTCCGTTTAGTTCACCTGTTCAGCTAGCATGCCCAACTGTATTCCAGTCATCTCTTTCCACTTAGCAGGACAGCAGGAGGGAAAGGGGTGGGGGTGGGGGACAAATTTGACAAAAAGCTAGCAAATGTCAACCTCTTTTTGTCTGTCATTGTTAGAACATTGTGCACTCTCTAATTAAGCTGCAGTAGGCAAAGGCATTAGACCCACAAAGGCATGAAATCAAAGGCAGCTATTGGAAAGTGCATGCTGTTTTAATTGAAATTCAGTGTGTATTTGGCATAGTGTGGTGTGTTTAAACTGATGAGAAAGTATGCATGGTTTTGTTTTAAATATTCACAAAATCATAGGTGTTAAAAGAGATGTCAATGTGCTGGCTTAAACACACACACACAAAAAGAAGGAAATGCAAACAAGGTATCTTAGGTTTTCCTTGCTAGAGCAGTGCTTTATGTCTCTGTATGTCGCACTGTCCCTACCGAGAGTGTAAATCCTGTCTTGATTTATTCCACCATAGTAATCAGAATGTCACAAACACAAATTATTGTCCCTATATGACAGTCAGGTACTTCTGTTGTTCATGTTAAAGAGATATTGCCCATTTTTCATACTGCTTTTTATATGTTTCTTTAAGATACATTGTTATGGGTCTTGGTTCTCCCTCTTGTGGGAGCTCCATGCCCATGTGTGTTTCCTTTATGAGGATGAAAGACAAGAAGTTATGAGGACTTCATTAAGGCAGAAAAAATAGTCACTCTGGGTGAATTGAGTTACATCCTCCCCTTACTTCCAGGACACAGTCCAAATACTCTTTTCCAATAGAAAATGGATTTCTTCCCCAAGTAAGAAACACAAAGCTGATAGTGACCACCCTCAACCTTCTCCTCTCAGAACCTATAAGCTTAGAGCTTCATCTTCAACATAATTTGGATCCCAGTTCCCATGCAGGACAATCAGCTGGACCCTTTCTCATTATTCTTCCACTCATGCTTTTCTATTACAAGCCCTATGCCCAGTCATGGTCTCTCACATCAAGGCTCAGGAAGCATTCTGTTTCTGAGACACTTCTCCACCCCTCCCTACTGTGCCTTAATTTCCTTACTATCTGGTCACCTTCTGCAGAATACCTGGGGAGAGTGCTGCTTCTGTGTCTTCTCCCTTCCTTGCAGTTAAATCCACTCTTTAGGCACACTACATTGGTCTGAGCTCTAGGATCCTGACCATGAACGGAGTTGGGTTCAAGTTTCTGCATCTGTGGACATTGTCTCCACCTATGACTTTCAGCTGCTTCATCCCAGACCCCTTTCTGTCATTGCTTTCCACCCCTTTGAGTTCCACATCTTCCATTATCCCTCCTGTCTTCCTTTCCCTTCTAAACTTCCCTCTCTAACTCTCTCACAGTCTTGGTGCACTGCCCACCCTCTGGAACCACCTTTTCCTGCACTACAGACAGGAAGCATGCTTTATATCTCAGTCCTGGTCCTCTCAAGTGCCACTGCTTCCTCTTGTCTGCTTCCAGACTCTTTCTTCTCAGATCCACCTAAGTGATAGTGGCAGCAGACTCCCTAGCTACATACACAAAAAGTGATAACTATTGCCTTATTAAAAAGATATAGGGGTAAAAACTTGACATGTTGTTTCTGTCTTTGTGTTAATCAACCCATTCTTTTGTGCTTGTTCTTTGTGTGTGCGTGTGCTTGTGCATGTCCTTAGCTTCTCAAAAGAAAAAGGCACAAGTTATGTGCAGATACATAGTGAATAATACTCAGGAAACACAACATTCCACAGAATTCCACAGGATGTGGAAAGTGGAATAACAGCACTATAACAGTGTAGGGAAGAAAAGGCCTTTTGTCTTCTTGATCCACTGCTCAAGACATTACCCCACAGTGATCCTCAAGCTGCATCAGAGGAGTGGGCATGCATTCCACAGATTTTCAGCCACAAAAGATAGGGGTTGAGAACAGTGAAAAATTTGGTTTAATCTATATTTTGAGGCAAACCAACCTATTTTTTTCCTAAGGATGTACATCACAACAGTGCTATCCTACAGTTCTTAGTTATTAACTTAAATCGCTTATTAAATTTCACAGTTTAGGGAAAACTGCATATAAATAAGTAACTTGGAGAAAGACATATACAAAAATTAATGTGAAGGTCTATATGTGTCGGCTTTTTACTGCAGAAATTGGATGAAAGAGAGATAGAGCATTAAAAATGGGCATACACTGGAAATAAAATGATTTGACCATCGGGAATCTGAGAAGATACAGAACCTGGCTGGGGCAGTTCTCCACATGAACTCACAGATAACCCACTTTTCCAAAACAATACATACCACTACTTGGGAATGAATCAAGAGGAAGAGACACATAGTCTTCTAACAGGGATCCCATAAAGTTGGTCCTCAGAGCTGGAATGGAAACCTTCCTTTATTTTATTCTCATATGCTAGAGGGAAGAATGTCAAAAACATATTTCTGTCCTAGAAAAGAACATGAGAGTTTTGCATGTTTGTCAATTATTTTTTAAAAAATATTTTGGGACTTTTTTTAAAAAAAACTGAAAAAAGTGGAAGCTGAACATTTTGCTCCAAGTAGTGTAATTTTTGTTTACACAAACACAATGTGTTTTCATAATCATTTTTTTTTTTTTGTGGAGAAGTCTATTTTTTTTTTTAAAAAAATAACCTTGCGCCAGATTATTGTCCTTTGATTGGGGTGTCTCCTAACCCCCAACTCCCCCACAAAGTGACCTTTCTTTACTTCTCTGTCTAAAAGTGAAGAACTGGATGGATGAATCATAGCCTTAAAGAATCAGGCAGAGAATGTTGTTGTTGTGTGCCTTCAAGCCATTTCCAACATATGGTGACCCTATCATGGGGTTTTTCTGGGACTGAGCATGTATAATGTATCCAAGGTCTCCCAGTGGGTTTTCATGGATAAGTGAGGAATCTAAACCTCGTCTCCAGAGTCATAGTCCAGTGCTCACACCACTGAACCATGTTGACTCCAGGCAAAGATAGCAAGGCATGGATAGCAAGGTATTAAAACAGAACAATGACCATGATGAAAACTGCAAAATGTACCATATGGCTGCCTGTGTGAGAGGGAGGACTGAGGAGGATAGGAAATGGAAATCTTAAAAATGCACATATCTGCAAATACTCACACTTACATCATTCTTTTTTTCTTTAAAGGTATAGATGTAGGTTAGATGCACAAATGAGGAAATTCACTGTTTCTCTAAAATACACAATCCTATCTGTATTCACCTGGAAACTATTTCCCTGTGTACAGTGGAGTTTATTCCCACTCCCACTATGCATTTAGGCTTGCATGCATACCTAGTAAGTCAACTTGCTAGAAACAACTGGAGACAGCTCCTACACCTGTAATTGTTGTGTAGTAGAAGGAATTTCCTCAGGTTTTGCTTGTGTGACCAGCAACATCTGCTGAAATTTCATCTTCTATACAGCCATTAAAGGTACAGCAGCCTTCTTCAGTTTTCAGTCTGGAAATGCTAAACACAAAGATCTCTTCATCTCAAAAGGTGGTGGTGGGCAGCTTTGTTCCTGTTCAAAGTGAAGAGACCCAAATCCTAAAATGGCATGTGCATTGTTGACTGCTTGTTCTTTGGGCTATATACCCTAAAGACTCATTTTATTTCTTTGGGCAGGTGGAGAGTGAAACAGAGGTACATGCAGCCTGGAATTTTGCTCCTCAAAGGGAAAGAAACACTGTGATTATCATTTTTACTAAGAGTAGAAGCCTCCAGGAAGGGTGTTGGGACTTTTCCTGAGGAAAAAAGTATGGATCCTTGGAAAGTGCAGAGGTGTGTTCAGAAGATTCATGTTTATGGCCTTTCCCATTCAATGGTTCAGAACATCCCTCCCCTCAACGTAGCCCTGTGTGTGTTTTATCAGAAGAGTCCCAATGTGTTCAGCTAGACTTGTTGTGTTCCTTCAACTTATGGCTACCATAAGGTGAATCTCTCACAGGGTTTTCTGGGGCTAAGAATGTGTGTTGCACCCAAGGTCACCCAGTGGGATTCCATAGCTGAATGGGGAATTGAACCCTGGTCTCCAGCATCATAGTCTACCACAAACTGCTATACCATGCTGGCTCTCCTACACCATACTGGCTTGTTTATAAAGCATAAAATTAAGATTGCAATCCTAAAGAGATTTGCAAGAGAGAAATCAGTTGGGCTAACTCTCTTGTAAATCTCTAGGACTGCAGCCTTACTTCATGCCTTGTAAACTGCTTTGTAACCCTGATAAATTTCCTAATGGATTGCCCTCAAATAATGGTTTTGATTTCAAAAATAAATATCTCATGCTCTGAATGAATTCTTTGAGCCTTCAAATAAGCTACAGTGTTAGTTCACCCATTCTTATGACTCCTCCTTTACCTTCTTCTTTTGAATATTAAATCCAGTGAATGTTGTGAGCATCAGAAGCAAACAATATCTTGTAAACCAATTAGCCCCATTTTGTTGCAGTGAAACATCTAGGTTAAAGAGATTGAAATAACTGATAGATAGATATATATATATATATATATATATATATATTGTTTTCATTTAATGTGCTGGCTTTTTTAATTAAAGGTTTCTTTTTATTTCGTAACCATGATAGCTTGCAAGATAAACTTAAATTTAATGTTGACATTAACAGGGTTTCTTTTTTTGTCTATTCAGAGCTAATGAAATTTCTATCAAAATGGTTTCTAAACAAGCTTCATTAATATTTATAATGGCAGGGAGTTCAGAAAGCAAACATTGTCTGCAGAATCATGTCTAGCTACAATGTACAACCTTGACATAAAGAATAAAGGACTTTGTTTCAAAAGATGACATTTAAAACAGTGTTTATTTTAGTATTGCAGTACAATGCATGGGAAGCTAGAGGTCGTATGATCTTCTCTGAGAAAGGCTCATGTAAAATATGGCCATTTCTGCACGGACTTAAAGAAAAGGTGCAGAGTGTCCTCCAGGGAGGACGTCTGCACCTGGGAGTGGACTGGGTCGGACCTACTTAGTGTAGTTCCACACCTTAGCCTGCTCCGGAACGACCCGAAGTGGTTGTGCAGTGTGCTTTTGAAAGACCGCTTGAAACAGGTCTTTCAAAAGCATGGAGCGTGCCACTCCGTGCCTGTGCTCTGGTGCAGATTTGCAGGCTCGCACCAGTGTGAGCCTGTGATCTGCCGGGGGTGGGCTTTAGGTTGGCAAGCTTCAGCGGTTGGTGGAGAGCCTCGACCAACCGGAAGCTGCCATTTTCGTCTCCGGAGCAGTGTGGAGCAGCGACCACACACTACTCCGGACCAGCCTGGACCCAGGCGTGGAGCCAAGAAGTCCGGTAAGTACCGGCATGGGGCGATTCCCTCGCCCCATGCGGAAATGGCCTATGATTTTCTTTAGGGGATATCTGGCCCTTCAGCTACTTGAACTCTCATTGGCTTCACTTCAGGCATTTTGAATCTGAGTACTTATCTCAGTTCTGCTGCACATACTTTGGACCTGCTCAAGTCCAGATGGCCATTGGTAAAGAACTGTAGGAGTCCTAGAGGCTAAATATTCCCTGCCTGTGGGCCAGTCTAAACCTGCTCCACAAGGAAGAAGAAATAAGTAAGACAAAATCTCTACTTCTCTCCTCTTCCCAATGTATATGTATGTTCTTCCATGGCCTTCATACTACTGGTCTGACCACAAAAAATGGTGTGTCCAAGAAGCCTCATATTAGTAATAACTTGACATTTCATCTTTGGCCCTTTCCGCACTGGGATATTAAAATGGTGCAGAGCGACCTCCGATGGAGGTCTTCTGCACCATGGAGTGGATTGGTGTGGACTATTTTTCGTAGTTCCGCACCTCAATCCGCTCCGAAGTGACTGGAACTGATGGCAGAGGTTTTTAAAAAGCATGGAGCGTGCAGACCTGTGCAGCTCCGTCACTGCGCTCTGGTGCAGATTTGCAGGCGTGCAGTAGTTCATGCCTGCAGATCTGCGGGGGGTGGGCTTTAGGCTGGTGAGCTTCTCCGGTTGGTGGAGAGCCTCCACCAGCTGGAAGCCGCCATTTTGGACGCCAAGGCCGCCATTTTGGACACCAGAAGACTGCGGAACAGCGCTACTCCGCATGGCAATGGACTTACCCGGCTGCCGGTAAGCTCTGTTTTAGGGCGTTTCCCCCTGTTTCCCCCTCCATGTGCGGAAAGGGCCTTTGTCCAGCACTTGACATGTTATACTCCTTTAGACTCTACCTTGGTGCTGCCATGTCTTGACTCAATCTTCTAGCCCTTCTGAGTGGGTGTGATCCATGTTGCCAATCTGGCTTGATCCAAATCCTGCCAGGGGACTACTACCATGAGCTAATGTTGCAGTGGAGATGGAGCATGACCATCCATTAGATGTAGTTGTTTTAGAGTTGAACCTGAGACAGATCCAGATTCTGTATGTGACTGAGCCATGAAATTTATTGGTGAGCTTGGTCTCTGCCTAACCTTCCTTACTCAGCTGTTGCTGTCAGGATAAAGCCTAACAGATTTCCTCAGTTTGGATCCTTCCAACTGTGTTGGACTCATCACAACCTCTAAGCAAGCAAGGCTAGGGGCTGGCCACACTTTTTTGGTCTCTTTCTCTATCCTCCTGTCCCTCTTTCTATTTTTGTCTCTCTCACACAATCACAGGTGCAGAACCCACAGCCTATGGCCACTCTCCCATCCATTTTTCCCATTGTCCATCTGAATCTGCTCTATGGGTGGTGGGGGGAGACTCTGCTCTGCCATCTGTTTTGTTAGTTGCTCTAGGAACAGAATGTTGCAATAACTTTAGTTTAGTTTTTAATTATAGATTGGTGTCAGCATTTAAAGATTCCAGCCTTCTTAGCTTTTTAAAAAAGAAATAATTTGCAGGAGGCTGGGTTGTCCTCCCACCCAAAAGTACAAATGGATTTCATTTTCACCTATCAATGATGAACCTGCAGCTTCATAACTATTAGTATGGGACAGGATGCAATTGACAGACAGAGGAGACATTGAAGCTTGAAGACATTTCCTTCTTCTAGAAGGGCTGTGTTTCTGTCATCTCCATCTCATAGCTGAAATGGTGGCAGTTTGCTTGGGACTTGATGACAAATTTGTTCTTCAGCATCCTTAGGTTAAAAACAGAAAAAGATTGATGATGCACTCAACAGTGACTGCATGGTTTGTGTTGATTCATCTGAGGAAATGGACATCTGGTTTGAAAGGCCCATGCTGAGAAAAGTCAGAGGTGGTGCCATCATTCATTTTAACAAGTGTTGAAAAAAACAACAATTAACTGTAATGATTATTTATGATTATCTTCTTCCACTTCTTCTTTCATATGTTTTGTGAGCCCCTGTTTATTTTCTTCTTACATTGTTACTTATGCTTGCCAAGTGATATGATGGCCCCATTACCGAAGTACTTTGTGTAGATCTTTTCAAAGGAAAGACAAGTTCTCACTAGCTCTGTTTGGAATGAACACAAGTGAAACAACTAGTTCAGTGGTTCTCAACCTGTGGGTCCCCAGATGTTTGTGGACTTCAGCTCCCAGAAGCCCCAGCCACTATGGTCAATGCTCAGGGCTTCTGGGAGCTGAAGTCCACAAACATCTGGGGACCCACAGGTTGAGAACCACTGAACTAGTTGTTTGAATATAGACATACATTTATACAATTTCAAAGTTTTGGTTCCATTTCATTCCTGATTATATTATTGGAAACATGACCACAGCTGGAGGTTTTTTCTTCCCCATACTTGCTGTCTGCCCCATCCACAAAACCTGACCACATATTGCTCTTCTACTTGTTGCAGGCAATGTAGTAAAGAGGACTGATAGTTCAGCTTCCATTAGGCTATTCTTTGTGGCCAGTTGGCACCCTTTCCAACAGGAACTGTGGTAAAAATGTAGCTTCATGGTCCATCAGTTGAGTTTGTCAGAAACCGCAGGGATATTTCCTGTGGTTTATAGTGGGCATGGCTGTGCCTAATGGAAGGCCTAAGACATGCATGGGTCACAATCCTGCATTAGAAGCTACAATTCATAACTGAATGATTTCATTGCTACCTCTTTAACAGAACACATAACATTTCTAATGAATGTCTTGCACGGTATCCCATTGTGCAATGAATCCCACAGCATTCTAGTGTCCATTGTACAGTGGAACCCCTAGCTCTCTGATGCCCATTCTGCAATGGGACCCATGTTGCAGTAGCCATACTGTTAATTCCATTAGCACAGTGGTCCCAGAGATGTAACTCCATCTCTGTTCCCTGCCTAAACATATGATAATTGCTCAGTTTTGCAAGTCATCTTTACATGATCAAAAGTTAGATTAATAATTGTAAATAACTAACAGGATGCCTACCAGTCTCATTCAACACATAAAAAATGCCTGTTTTAGAACAATTTCAAACTAGATGAATTACTTTCTGACCTTTCTTGATCTGACAAATTCTAAATATTATTCCATTTTGTAATCAATTTAAAGATTCAGGAATTTCTTTATGTTCCATTTTTTAATTGCCATGATTATACAAATATTGTACTGATGTTTTCTATGTACAGTGCTAAGAGAAGACATGAGTGCCAGCTATGGTGGAAAGATGTGACCATTCAAACCAACTTAACACACCAAGGAGCAGATGGAATTGCTGTGAGTTCATGGTTTTTACATCACTGTTGCATGTGGACAATATGCCCACATCTCTAAGCACTGTGCACATACATGTGCCCAAAAGAGATGCCCAATTGAGTAGGGGCTCTCCTATGCATGTTTTCAAGTATTTAAAACATGATTTATTGTACTTACTATACGAGATTATAAGGGAAAGTGTGTTATACATGTTTGAACATGTACGTGCAAGAAAAAAACTGTGTATTTGTGCAGGAAACAGTATTCTGCACACAAAAAATTATATTTTGTGATGGAAACACAGTTTCTATACAAAACTATGGATTTCGGGCACAAAAAACATGTATTTGTGCACAGAATAATTTACCAAGAAGACTTTGCAACAGTAAAGAATTTTTGTCACAGCTCTGTTTTATTCATTCAAGTTTATCAAGAGTAAGGGATCTTTTATTTTTCTTTTTTCTGGAGGAAAATGAATAGTAATGAATATTCTTTCCATCTCTTGTGTTCAGTGATTGACAAGTGTTGAATGATTGGTGTAAATGAGGAGGAAAGAGAGAGCAACCAGGATCTAAAGACAGGAAATGAATGAGGAAGAAGTATATTTTAGTGTTTAGTACATAGTTGTTGAATGTTGAGTTTTGCAACCACTTTCTTTGGGGGCACTGACATAAGAAATATTTGACTAGTTTAGGAATTTAAGGGAACATAACTTACACTGCTAATAGGAAGAGTTGGATGCTGTAAAGATCCTGTTGGCAAGATTACCCAGAAAAAGGGATATGAATGCATTGTTTGCCCAAGGCAGTGGATTGCATCCTAGGTAGTGAGATGTCACCACAAGGCAAGGACGAGGAACACCACAGCCACTGGCGCATGATAGTCTTGCTACTATGTCTCATTCAGTCTAGAAAGTACTAACTGGTAGGGATGGAAAGAATATTCTTTTTTTAAAAAAAAATTGTTGTGTAGCAGTTTTCTCAAGTCCAGGGAAACACTAACAAGAGGAATCCTAGATAGGTGAGAATTTTGTCAGTTCAGGAGTTATTCCTCCTGAAAAATGCAATTTTTTTGGTTTCTTTTCTCATTTTTTTTTTTTTTTTTTGCACAGGAAACAGGATATTCTGTGTAGAAAACAAATTTCCCACACATAATAACAGCATTTTCCTGTGTCAAAAACTTGATTCATAGAAGATACTGTTTCCTGTTTCTGCCCCCCCATGCATTTTTTTAGCACAGAAAGAAAAGGGGCCAAACTGTGGATAGTCTTTTAAAAGTGCACAGTTTTTGATGAGTTCCTTTCAGCAAGAAAGGGGAAAAAAGATATAGTCTTACTTGGAGAATGAAATTTATGACAGACTCACTCTGCTGTGATGATACACAATAATGGGGTGAAATGCATGGGTGGTTCATCACATTAATAGCAGTAGGAGGAGTATTCTGCTTTTCTTTCAACATTGAAACTCAATGTGGCTTACATTTTTTTTAAAAAAAGAACAAAACCACTAAAAGGAATTATCCCAGTTATGTTCAGATTGGGCTTTTATAGCATTGGCCTGGCTCTGGCTTTCCTTCAACTGGAAGAATCACTACTCATGTTGTCCTTACCGTGAAGTATGAAGCAGGCACACTCACCCTCTTTTGTTCAGCAAGGAGAGTAAGAACCATCTTGTATATGTGTGTGTATGCATGTGAGAGAGAATCTTCTTTTTGATCCTTTGCCACTATTTACGTGTTAATTAGTGTGTTTGATTTCTATCCCATCTTTATCCCCAAACAGTGATTTAAAGGTGTAATGATTAAGTAAAATTGTACAGACAGAAACACAAAAGTTTAAACACAAATACAGTATGATATTAAAACACATCTGAGTTAAAAACAATTTTGAGGCACTAAAGGACAGCTATCCATTGAGAATGTTCTAGCTGGAGATCTTGCCTGAGCCCTGTTCCAATTCTATGGCCCTTTCCACACCCTACCTCATATCATCATCCCCTGGTGGAGATCCTGGCAGCGGCTCTGACAAGAAGGGACTGCTACAGGAGCGTTCCCTTCTTCACTGGCTGGCTTTCTGCCAAAGGAAGCATGCTGGACACTCCTTTTCCTTCCACAGCACAGCCAAGCACTTTTCCAGGCTGCTCTGGGGCAAGAAGGACCTCTATTGCACTTCTGGGGCTTCTGCAGGCCAGGTAAGTGCAGAATGATAGCACAATCACAGGTCCTTGATGGGGAAAACTCATCAATAATTTAGTCCACAATTGTATCACTTGGCATAGGGAGAAGGATGGGACCGCGACGTCATGCAGGAATGTCATTGCGGTTCTGCCGCTTTCCCATCTCCATGCCAGAATGAGAGTCTCCTGTGGAAAGGGCCTCTGATTTTATGATTCTGTGATTCCATTCATTCATTAAAAGCCCCATCCCACGCAACCTGTCAATTGTGGAAAGTCTGCCTGAATGAAAAAAATGTGTTTCATCTGCAGGTGGAAAGACGAGGGAAAGAGACCATGTAAGCTCCCTTGGTGGAGATCCTAGAATAACCGCTACAAAACACTTTGAGGAATGTTTTGTGACTGTACATTCTCCAGACTTCTCAAGGCAAGAAATATATTTTTCTTTGAGCATATAAGGTGAATTTTAGGATTTCAAATAATTCATTGAGGTTCCAAAGTTCCCTTCGGACTCATGGAGGACATTTCTGTCTCTTCTCTTCCCTTAGGAATAAAACCAAAACATTTCCCAGTGCTCCAAGAGTAAGTACCAAGATGAATTTCAAAGTATAACATTTAAGGAAAAATAAACACTGGAGGTTTCCCAAAAAATCTTGAGCCTGGCCATGGCAGCAACCCAATGAGCAGAGCAGGATATCACAGGACACTTCCCTGTTCTTCCTCTCTTTTTCACCTGCATTTAGAAACACAGAGCTGCCTTTGTTCTAATATTGATCCAGCTGAACAAGTGTTAAAAGATCAGTGATGCTGGCATTTGAGGAAAAAGCTTGACAACAATTCACATTGTCATAGTGTTAAATGGAAACACTCAAGGATTCTTGCACTAGCTGGACTGCTTTCTCCTAATAAGTACTAGCAGGCTATGGCTTTAGACAGTTGTGTAACCCTCTCTACCCAATGTACTTCAGTGATGTCTCAGGGCATGAGAAGGGAGATTGAACATTTCCTTTTATTTCTCACTACTTCTAATGCCCTGTGCAATCAAGAGCATAATGCAGGCAGACAGATTCTATTGACTTTGCTTCATAGACCCCCTGCAGTGGAACAGGTGGGATTGTGCCCCAGTGCAGCATTGCTACTTGACTTGGGGCAAACATGTGCCTTGCAACTGTGTTAAATGGAATTGCTTTCACACAGAGAGCCTGCAGGCAATACTTTCCACTTAGATATAGTTCAATACCTAAGTGATTCTCTTTTTGTTTCCTTGAGAAGAAAGTAAGTCTCGTCACAAGGCAGATTTTACACAGTTACAACACAGGGTTCCATATGGTGTTTGGACACAGCTCTTTACTGGAGGTGGATGGAATTTTTTGTGTTATTTTTCATTTCTATTTGCATTTCTTCACATCCCAAGATTGTAAAATGATATTCAGTGAAATCATACAGAAAAGTAGAACTGGAAAATACCTCAGATGTGATCAAGCCCAGTCCCCTGCCAATTCCAGAAACCTTGTTACAGCATCCTTTATAAATGGACATCCAATCTCTGCCTAAAACCTGTAATGAAGAAGAGCCCACCAGTATCTGAGAGCCAAACTAGATATGAAGGATCATGTATATTTTTAGTGATAAACCCATGTTTTTCTCCCACAGTGGAATTTTTCTCAGAGATGTGTGTCTTATCAATCAGACTCACAAATTAAGTTTTCGTTTACCTCCCAATGACCAGCGACAAAATAAAGCATGCTGAAACATGCTATGTTCTTCAGTGCTTGAAGTGAGGCAAAAGTGCTCCAGTTCTTTTCAGATAATCTGATGAGGAGACAGTCATTTTCTTCAAATACACCAAGGACCAGTATCATATTTTTTGCCCATTGGCTACTACAGTTTATTGCTTTCCTGGGAATTCAGCATGGACCAGCAGGTGATGGCTCACAGACCAGTATTAGTCCATGGACAACCACTTGGAGTAGCCCTGGTCTAGTTTAAAGCTTTTGCTCTCTATTCTAGAATTAGGCACCCTGCATGCCATAAGGTAATTTCAAACTCCCTAATCCTAACTTTGCTTGTTTCTTTGGCCATTTCTGCACTAGACTGTTATAGTGCTATTATTCCATTTTAATGATTTAAAGGAAGGACATTTAGAATTCTCAGCCAGAGAACTCTTTGGCCTCCGTAAACTGCAAAGCCCAGGATTCCACAGAATACTGAAAGTGGAACGATAGTTCTAAAACAGTCTTGTGCAGAAATGGCCTTTGTCTGCAGACAACCCCTCAAAAAGCTACTTTTAAACAGTGTTTGCTATGAGCCACTGCACACATTCCAAACTATGTGACATTGAAGCCAGCTATACCTCTGTGTTACACTAATGTGTTACACTGCAACACTGCTGCCTCTGTGTTACACCAGTGATGTTACTTCTGAAATGCAATTTTGATTCATTCTCTTTACTCCAAAAGAGCCCAACACCTTGTTTCAGCTAACCGTATTAGTTGAACTTGTTACCCCAAACTTTCAGTTTCTAAACCTCTGCTTTAAACCAGAAATTCAGGCAGACAAAGAGCACTTAATGAGCTTGTACTGCAACATTTTATGGAGCCTGACATCAGTATTCCAGATTTCTAAACAAACAACAAAAATTGCTGTAGAGAAAGTCAGACTTCTTTTATGTTCACACATATTTGGTATATAGAGCATAATGCGACAAAAGTATATGTAGCATAATGTGTGAGGTTGACCTTGGGTTCTAAGTGCATCCTTAGCATGGACTTTACTATGAGAGATGATGAAAATATAAGAGAGTTTTTGGATTGCAGTGTTGTTTAATGCAGTGATGGGGCTTCTGGGCTAGAGAAACTAATGCCTGAATATATTTTGTCTGTTCATGCTTAGCAGTCACATTAACTGAATGTAATCTGATGTAACTTGACTTGGAATAGGAAAGAACTGTAGAAACAGTTTTCAATTGATGTTGCATTAATCATATTAAACAGTATTGGAGGAGCATTTGACTCCTCCTCATAAATTAATACTGTGAATATTTAGAATTGCATGCTGCTCAAATAACAGATTTTGTAGTTTGGAGCCTAACTATAACAATGCTTCTGCATTGGACATGTAGTTATGAGGTCATGGCCATGGTCCATCTTCTGATACAGTACTTTAAACTCACCTTAAAATCTAGGCAGCCTTACCAAGGGATGAAATTCGGTGTTGTTAGTAAAAAGTGTACTAAAGTATAGCACATGCAGCTTCCTTCTTCCAGTGAGCAGAAGTGCAACAAGCAGAAGCAGGGGATTACCACAGAATCTTGTCACAACTCCTCATTACACTATGGTTTTCTGGCAGGAGGGGACATCATTTTTCAGCAGCCAGCTCACCAGCCCCAAAGAACTTTTGGGGACATTTGTGATTGTGGCCATGGTGCTGCCATTGTAAATGTGAATGTATAATTCAAACAGCTATGAGGTTGTAAGCCTAACTTGTGAATCACAGAGTTGTAGATTTGGAAGAGGCCACTAGGGCCATCAAGCCCAACCCTCTGCCATGAAGGAATATGTCATCAAAGCATTCCCGGCATAGCTGCTTGATAGAATGCTTGCCAAATGCATATATTAATTAAATCCATGCATCCATCTTTCTTAATAGGAAAAACTGTTTAGCAAACAGGGATTTTGGAAGCAGAACTTGGCTGCTGGGAGAGGGAATGCTTCAGGCTTTCTCCAAAAGTTGCTTAATATTCATGCTCCCATATAAGAGAGAGGGCCTTCTCTTCTGAGGCACCTCAGTTATGAAATATCCTCCATTTAGAGACCTGATGCCACTAATGCTACTGTCATTACAGCACCAGGTAAAAACATGGCTTTTTGTTAATTTTTTTGAGGGAAGGATTGGTTTTATCTGAATTTGCATGCATGGGCAGTTTTGAGTTGGTCTGTTTTTAAACTGGTCCTCTGTACTTACTAACTGGTTTAATATTCTATCTAACCTATAATTTATCTTTGTGGTTTTCAACTGTTTTAAATTGCTTAAATAGATGTTATTGTATGCTGCCTTGAGAACCTCATATATAAGAAAGGATATAAATATGAGCTGGTATCCTCTTATAAATGTGTAACCTAATTTTAGAGTGCCAGTGAGGTGTAGTGGTTTGAACATAGGACTATGGCCCTGGAGACAAGGGTTTGATTCCACCCAGGTCAAGGAAACCCACTGGGTGACCTTGGGTGCATCACACACTCTCAGCCCCAGAAAATCCTGTGATAGGGTCACTTTAGGGTCACCATAAGTTGGAAAAAACTTGAAGGCCCTGTTACTACTCCCAACACACCCATTTTGAAAGGTATGCTATTTTTCATGAATTAGATACATTTATGGCTGAGGGCATGTTTGGAGAAGCACTGTAAATTAAGAAAGCCCAGCACTGATGGGTTTGGGATGATCCCTTCAAGAGGTTGTAAGGAACAAGCACTCCTTGAAACAATAAAAGATGAAACTGTCCAGGTGAAGCAGTCAGGACCCCTACTGTGAGCATATCCTACTGAAATCTTCCCCGTTCACCTTACGTGGCCAAAACTCTAAGAGATTGTCAGGACTCCCATCAATGTTTTGTCCATTAGAGTAAAGACAGCCAGTCCATTCCAGACTCTTTTATCAGTTTGTGGAAAAGCAATTACAACTTTGTCCACACACACTCCTTCAGGATACCTATAGTGTATAAAAACCCAGCTCAGATCATTTGTTGTATGTTGGACATCATGATGAATGTGGTCCCTTAGATTTCTGTTTCCCTGTACTACCCTCAGACTCTTGTTTCAGCCATTCTTCTTCAATCTTCTGCTTTAGGATGGATAAAAATGACCCCTTCTACCCAAAAATCTCTCTCTATCCAACCTTTCTCACCTTTTCCTTCAATAGCCTGGTATAGTTCATGAGGCTGCTCAATTTCTTGTCTGTGCCTATTAATTTCCAGTAAAATACTCTTATAGCTTTTACCTGGAGTCATCTCTATAGTTAGTACTGGTATACAAAGGTGAAAAGATCTTGATGTTACCCTCCTCTCACAGGCCTCCTTGGAGCTAATAATTCCCCAAATTCTAAGGAAACTCTGGCACTACTGGTGTACCTGAAAGTCCCCCACCTTTTAGGGTAATAGCACACGGTAACAAGAAGCTAGACTTATGCATTTATATGTGATCAATATTTTTGTTTGTAATCATGGTAGTATAGGCTCAATTGCAGATTCCCCCCCAAAAAAAAGAATATCATAAAAGCCAGTAGTTACATTGAGTGATAGAGAGCTGTTCTGCTGGTGACTATGTTTCCAGCGTGCTCCCAACAGTGAGGTGCAGTGTGATAATGAAAAATCAGAGCCCCTGTTGCAATTCTTCATTGTACCACAGATGTCTGGTGGTAGGGGGTGGGAAATGTACCCTAATCACTAGCAGAACAGACCTGTATCACTCAGGGTCTTTCCACACTGGACTGTTATAGTGCTATTATTCCCCATTCAACACCCTATGGAATCCTGGGCTCTGCAGTTTAGGGAAGAGCATTGAGAAGTCTCAGCCAGAGAGGTCTTGGGCCTCAGCAAACTACAAACCCCAGAATTCTGCAGGATATTGAAAAGGGAATAACAGCACTATAAGGAAAGGCCCTAAGTGTGGCTGTTGGCTGTAAAGGGAGGTTTGAGAAGTCAGGCCAGTAGACAATACGTAGTTATGCATCATAACTATATTTGTAATGTAAGATTGTGTTCATTTAAAATAAAATAAAAAATACTCCTTTTTTTGTTTGTTTGTGAAGATAAAGCTTTTGCAACACTGCCCTTTGGTTCCCAAGAAATACAATGGGTTGGCTAGCATAATGTGTTTTTTTGTTCACCTTACTGCTATATACCTTCAACTTCACTAACTCACTGTTCTTTAGCATTTTAATGTGCTCTGACTTACAGCCAGGATCCCTTTGTTGTTATAATCCTTTTAACATTTGAAACACCTTTTAAAAGATTCTCTCCTGCTGTGCTCCATTTCAAATAAAGCTCCCCTGAAGTTTCCAAATGGTATTAGATGTTGTGGTTCATAAGACATGGTATAGAATCCAAGGGGTCAGATGAAGAGATCTGTGTGTGTGTGTGTGAGAGAGAGAGAGAGAGAGAGAGAGGGAGGGAGGGAAATTTATTTGTATCTGAAGAAGAACTCCATCTTTAAACCTACTGTTGATGGCATAGTATTTTCTTTCTCGGTCTCAGCCATTTTTGGCGTGCTCTTCAGATTTTCTGCTCCACTGTGCCTCATTATTGTATGCCAGAGATGTGCTCATGTCCGCTCTCACTTACTGAGCCTTTTGGGCTGCCTCTCAGGGCTAATTCTCACTTTTCATTTTCCGCTTGGTATGGATAACCACATACTGTTTGTTTATTTACATAAATGTTTTTATACACCCTTCATCCCTAAAAGGGGGCTCCAAGGAGGCTTACAACAATTTAAATTTTTATAATTAAAAACAGAACAGTAAAAGAAGCCCAAGTTGAATGAGTTAAAAACAGAAATCCACAACAGACAAAATAAATATGTGCTCAAAGCTTAGCTGAGCAGAAGTGTCTTAGCTGCTCACTACAAATACAGTCACTTCTCAAAAAGGCCAGTCTAACCTCTCTGGGGAAGGGAGTTCTACATCTGAAGTGCTACCACTTTAAAGGCTCTGTTTCATACTCTCAAATGTTCCTATCTTGGCATAAGGGCCTCTGAGGCTGAATTCAGTTGACAGACAGTTTCATGTGGGCTGAGGCTGTTCTTTGGCTATCTTACTTCTCCTGGGACATATAGGTCTTTATTGGTAATTTCCAACATTTTGACTTGGGCCTAGAAATACATTGAAAATTGCGCTGCCTACATGAGTACCTATTCCTCCTCTCCTCTTCTTATTTTTGCTGTTGTGACTCCTACAGCTTCGTTTAAAATCCCTTAGCAAACTGCCCTGACTTTCATTGCAAGATAAATCCCTTTGGGAATGGGGCTTACCCATTATCACTGGTGGCTTTCTCTTAGGACTGTTCAACAATCACAAGATTTAGATTGGACCAAACTGATACAGAGTCTACCCCATTTGATATGGGTGAAAATCCAAACCTAAGCTTGACAACTTCACTCTTCATGCTTCCCATTGACTGTCATTAGAAATCAACAAATGGCTTCTTTTGTCTGTCAATAATTGGGCAAAATTTTCAGAAAGATTAACCTCTTAATTAGTATTATGTCTACCAGTCTGTAGATCTGCAGAAGTGTACTATGACTCCTATAGTTTTTTTTAAAATAATCTTTATTGGTTTAATAGATACAAACATAAGAAAGAAAAAAAAAGAAAGACATGCATAAAAAAAGACAATATCCAAACACCCAAACACCCACACAACAACAACAACAACATTAACAATAGTAACAACAATAATGACAATAACATTAACATATACTTATATAAGAAAAGAAGACAAACTTGTCTGCAGTCCCAACCATTGTTGTATATATGTAATATTGTTTGGGACATACTAAAGTTATACATAAGTAAAGAAAAAAGGACATTTAAAGAATATTACAAAGTACTAACAAATAACATCTAAATTCCTTCCTGGCTTCTTCATTGGTCGGTTATAAGTCCAGTTTTAATTCCACACCCCATTCTAATACAAATACAGATAAATTATGTGTAAATACCAATATTTCAAAATAGTTACTATAACTACTTTTAACTCCCCTCACTATCTAATCTGATCAATCTTTACATTTATATATCAAAACCACTAACCATTAAGTCTCCCTTTTTATTTCTTACATAGTCCGTGAAAGGTTTCCATATCTTTAAAAAAGGTTCAATCGAGTTTTTCCTCAATAATGTTGTCAATTTATCCTTTTCTGCAAATTCTATTAATTTATTTAACCATTCATTCACTCTCGGAATTCCTTTACATTTCCAATATTTTGCATATATAAATCTAGCTGCCATTACCATGTACCTTATCAAATTCCCATGATATTTTTCCCTATTATCTGTCTTATCTATCATATTAAGAAGGAAGAGTTCTGGCCTGAATACAATCTCAATCTTTAAAATCTTTTGGATATATTTACAAATTGTTAGCCAAAATTTCTTTACTTTTCGGCATTGCCGCCACATATGATAAAAAGATCCTTCATGATGTTTACACTTCCAGCCCGATTATCAGGGGTTTTTTGTACATTTTACCCAACTTACTAGGGGTTAGATACCATTTATATATCATTTTATATAAATTCTTCTTAAAGTCATTAGTAAATTTCAATGCTCCCCTATATTTCTTCCCATTGATCTAGTTCTATATTATACCCTATACATTGGGCCCAATAAATCATATTTTCTTTTATTTGCTCCTCCTTTGTACTCATTTTTAATAATAAATGTTATATCTTTGAAATTAAGTGGGATTCTTCCGCACACAATATTTTTTCAAACTCATTTTTAGATCTCTCAAAGCCATATTTCTTATTATTCTCTTTAAATGTTTCCCTTAGTTGATAATATGTTGACCATTGTATTTTATATCCTCCTGTTTCCATACTATATATATCTTTAATACACCAGCTACCTCTACTCTCTTTTAACATATCACCATATCTTATCCATGTTTTCAAACTACCCATCTCCCTTCCATAAAATGCCACTTGTGGCGATAACCATCCTGGGATTTTCATTCCAAATCTATTTTTATATTTTTTCCCAGATTTTAAAGGTTGATTTCTTTACAATGTGGTTCTTAAAGCGCATATTCATTCTTATCTTCCCATACCACAAGTAAGCATGCCAGCCAGATTTTAACTCATGACCTTCCAGCTCTAGTAATCTTTTATCTTTTAACTGAATCCATTCTTTTAACCAGGCTAGGCATGATGCTTCAAAGTATATTCTCTGGGACTCCAAGTCCTCCTTGCTCTTTGGCATCTATTAAGTTTTTCCATTTTGTTCTTGGTTTTCACCTGGCTCATAAGAATTTTGAAATTTCTTTCTGCCATTTTATAAAAGGTGTTTCAGAGAAAATTATTGGGATTGTCTGGAACAGATATATACATTTTGGTAGAGCCATCATTTTAATTGCTGATATTCTCCCTAGTAGCGAAATATTAATTTTTTGCCATTTCTTAAGGTCATTCTTTACACTTTCCCAAGTCTTAACATAATCATTTTCATGTAATTGTTGATTCTTTGTTGTTAGAACTATTCCTAGATATTTAACTTCCTTTACAATTTCAAAGCCAGATTTCCTATATAACTCCTCTTCTTTCTTATTCATGTTTTTGGTTAATATCTTAGTTTTATCTATATTGACTTTAAATCCAGAAACTTTACCAAATTCCTTTATTATCGATATTCACAATTCTATGCAGTTATTTGGGTCTTCTATAATAAGAACTGTATCATCTGCAAAGGTTTTCAATTTAAATTCTACCCCTCTTATCTTTACTCCTTTTATAGCTCTATTATTCCAAATTGTTCTATTTAGACTTTATAATATAAGAATAAAGAGTATAGGTGAGAGAGGGCACCCTTGCCTAGTACTCTTTTTCATATTATTCTGTTGAGCTTCCATTTATTATTATTTAACTTTTTGTGAGATATATATCGCTTTAATCCAATTCATAAATTTATTCCCCAGATCTATTGCTTCTAACATTTTAAGAACATCCAATTAACATTGTCAAAAGCTTTTTCCGCATCTAAAAATATCAATGCTCCTTTAATTTGATTGTGATAATTCCAATTTTCTAATATGTCTAGTACCATTCTAATATTGTATCTAATTTGTCATTTTGGTGAGAATCCATTCTGGTCCTCATATATATAATCCTATAGGCAAGCTTTTAACCTATTTGCTAAAAGTAATGCAAATATTTTATAATCTTCATTTAATAAAGAAATAAGTCTATAGTTTTTAATCAGTAATAGATCTTTATCTTCTTTTGGTATCACCGTGATATTTGCTTCCTTCTAGCTCTCGGGAATTTTCTGAGTTTTTAAAATATAATTCATAACTTTTTGTAAGGTTTTTTCCAATTCCATACAAAATACTTTCTAATATAGAGCTGTCAAGCCATCAGTACCAGGGGTTTTACCTCTTTTTAATTGTTTAATTGCCTTTCTTACTTCTTCAATAGTTATTACTCTATTAAGTTCCCCCCTTTGTTTTCCTGTAAATTTCAAAACCTCATGTTCTCGAATATATTTGTTTGTTTGTATTTCTGTAGTCCCTTATCTCTTATATAATACTTGGAAGTAATTGTGAAATATTTTGTATAATTCTTTCTCATTGGTCATTATTCTATCTCCCTGTTTTAATTTTACAATCATTCTTTTAGCCTTCTCTTTCCTAAGTTTATATAGTAGCCACCTCCTGGATTGTTTCCATATTCAATTTTGTTTTGTTTTGGATAATCTAATTTCTTTCTCATTTCATCTACCATCATCATTGTTATTTGTTTTTGCAACATTTTTATTTGTTCTAAAACTTTATTATTCCTTGGATTCTTAACTAGCTCTGCTTCTTTCTTTTTTATTTCTTTGGTAATCTCATCCAACTTCTTTTACCCCTTTCTTTTCCATTCAATATTTAGTTTCATAAGAGTCCCTCTCATTACCGTTTTCCCAGCGTCCCATACTATAGTATTTCTACACCTTTATCCTGATTTAAATTAAAATATTCAGTAAGTACCTCTTTGCATTGATTAACCACTTCCTCTTTGTAAAGTAGAGCTTCATTCAACCTCCAATTATAGGTTTGTGTTCTTCTCCTAAAGGTTAACCTGAATGGGTTATGGTCTGATATTATTTTAGGTACAGCTTCTATTTTCCCTAAACTACCTCCTACATGTTTAGAGACCCAAATCATATCAATTCTGGACAGAGAATTATGCACATCCAAAGGAAAAGTAAATTATTTTCTATTTCCTTCTTTTAATTTCCAAGAATCTACTAGACCTAATTCATTAGTTAATTCAAAAATTCTTTCACTAGTTTACCTTGATTTTTCTTTTTTGTTTTACTCGATATTCTGTCTAGCTGCGGGTCTACCACCCCATTAAAATCTCCAATTACACACTAGCATTTATAATCCAACCCTATTAATTTATCTTTCAATTCTTTATAGAATGTATATTTCTCAGTTACTGGTGCATCGATTCATACCACTAGCATTTTATGACTGTTTATCTTAATTTCAACCCCTATATATCTTCCTTTTCTATCTGAAAACTTCAAATTAGGCTCTAAATGTGATTTAATATATAGAACTACCCCATTTTTTTTTGTTTGGCCAGCTGATACAAATTCTTTTCCTAATCTGCTCCTGAGCTAACAATTTAATATATTTATCTTTAACTCTAACCTCTTGTAAGCATATTAAATCTAGTTTTAATTTTTGTAGATAATGAAATATCAGTTTCCATTTTTTTAATGAGTTCAAACCTTTCATGTTCCAAGTAAGACAATCTATTTATATCACCAATTTTATATACTATTTTACAATTTATATTTAAATCCTTCTTTGATATATTGATATCAATACAATGAATTTCTGATTTCTTTACCTATTTTATTCCTATAACGTCTCCCCCTGTTTTCCTTATCCTTTCATTTCTCCTCATCTATTCCCAATCTCCTCTATCTCAGTACTTAGGTCACTTTATTCTTTTTAAGTTCACCTCTTGCTCTTTTCCTTATGCCCTTATTCCTTATCTGGGGTGTCCAGAACCAGCAGGCTCACTTCTTCTTGAATCTTTCTCTCCGTCCTTTCCTTCTGGTCTTTCCTTTGAGTCCTTTCACCTTTTGGATTCAGGTCTTCTTGCTGGATGTAGTTATCACTCGAGTCCATGGTAATTTCCTCTTGATTTTTAGTCACCTTTCATAGATCTTTCCTATTTCTTTTCAGAAAATCAGTGGCTTTCTCTATAGAATTTATCTTATGTTTTTCCTTTTTGTAGATGAAATTCACCCCTTCTATTCTGTCCCAGCTAAAGGGGATTCCCTCCCTCTTCAATACCTCCACAAAGAAGGAATAGTCTTTCCTCTTTTTTAATAGCCGTACTGGGATTTCTTTTAGTATTATTATTGGTTTTCCATCAATTTGAATTCCTTTGTTGTAATGTACTTCTAGAATATGATCTCTTATTATCTTCCTCACACACTGTAAAATTAAATCCCTTGGGAGGTTCCTTTCTTTGTTGCAAGGGAATTAACTCTATATATCTGATCCACTTCAATCTCAGAAACTCTTCACTTTCATCCAAGTTCTTAGCCAGTTTCTCAATTATTTTCTTCATTATATTCTCATTGGGCTTTCTGTAATACCTCAAATCTCAACCACAGCTCTTTTCCCCTTTGTTCTATTAATGTCTGTCAGTCTAACTGCCTGTCTAATTCTAAACTTAAGTCTTGCGCTTCTTTTTTCAACAACTGAATGTCTTCTCTATTTCCCTTCACATCTTTCTTGACTTGTAGCATAATTCCTTGCATGGTTTTAAACTTTGTATTTAGATCTTCCAACACTCTTCCTGTGTCTTTTCTGAAGTCTCTCATTTCCTCCATAAATTTTATAATATAAAAGGGTACACCTTCATCGATAGATGCTCTTTTATTTTGTGCGTTGTGGGATTCTTGATTCTTGTTCCCTGTCTTAACACCGTACACTTTACCACTTTTCTATTTCTTTCTTCTTGCTCTTCTCTTGGACTTCTTTTCCTTCCTTCTTCCCTCTCCTCTTTCTTTCCTCTCGTTCTTCCTTCCTTTCCTTCCTTTCTTGCTCTTCCTTTTCCCCTCTTCCTTTCTCATCACCACCCACTCACTTATGTAATGTACTCAAACCTTCTTCAGTGTGCTTTCACCTTCTTTTCTTCTTCAACTTCTCTCACTTTTCCCCCTTCCTTCTATATTCCTCCTCTTTTCCTTCCTTCTCCTCCTCCTATGACAATTTTCTGTTGTGTGGTTTGTGTTATTTCTTGTTTTGCTGTTATTTCTTTTTTTAACTTATCATAATTCTTCAATAAGAACTATTTTTAAAAAACTCAAAACTTTTTTATTTTTTGATTGATAATAAATATTTGTAAGCTGAAAAAAAGTGTGTATAGCAAGATTTATAAAGCCATACTTCATTTAACAGAGCCTCTGAAAAAGAAGCTCATTTTTACAAAGTCTTCTTTTTTATGCCTGCCCAGCCCCTTTTTCTTCATCTGCTGTCTAGTTGTAAAGTTTTTTTAGCTAAATCAGCCTTGGGAGAATGGTGAAGGAGGGCTTCAGAAACAAGATTTCTAGTGTCAGGTTGCAGTAGCATGTCTGCAGGAAGCAATGCAATGAAGCAGAGGTAGAGCTTGGAGTGTGTGGAGGGGAGACAGGGCTATGATGCGTGGGGGTGTGGTCACAGTACATGAGGGCATGGCCACAGTGTATGGGGTGTGGCCACAATGCCAGGTCAGCGCTATGAGCTGGAATACCCCCCCCCCAAAAAAATTGCCACTTTGGGCAAACTGTCCTCATTGTCCCCTTGTTCCTCCATGGCTGCAATGAAGTTTAAACACTAGCGAATACTACTGTATCTGTATGTGCGTATGTACAATAGGCCATGTAAACAGCAGCTCCCTGACTTCACTGAGCATACATGTCATGCAAAGGGAGAAGAACAGATAAGCTTGCCTTACCAGCTTCCACTAATATGTTAAAAAAGTGTATAGAGCTGTAAAAGGGAAATCATAAGAAAGAAAGAGGCTAATGGGAGAGGAAAAAAGTGTCCCTGGTTGCATTTTGGAATAAGCTTTCAACTAGCCCCTTGAAGGCTGAAAATGTTTTTGTTTACCTATGCAAGGCTTACTTGACCTGATTGTTTCACTTCACATGTCCATGTTGTGAGTTTTTCCTGAAAGTTATGAACCGCTCTTCTTTGTTTGTGGTGCAGGAACCTATCCCTGTTTCCATGTTATTTCTTTCATCGGTACCCTTATAGTTGGTTATCAGGACTACAGATTTCATGCAAATATGTTAAAAAAAAATTAAGGCAAATTTTAAAGATGATTGGTAACATTATTTCCAGACCTATCTAGCTGAAATTTGGCAGAATTAAGACCCTCTGAGTGGTTGCTTTCTTAGGATAAGATAATGGCTAGGAAATAAGGTGGAGATATCTGTGAAACATTCATATTCTCATTATTAGATCTTTTCTCTGCCTGGGACCCAAGGGGGCTTAAAAAACAGATATGCCTAAAGATCCACATCATACAAAAATATGTTAAATAATAGAATTAAAAACATTTAAAAGCAGTACTGTGACAAAGAAAATAAAAGGACAGAACATTTTGAAAGATTCTCTTACTTTGAGCAATTAGTCCTCAAAGCTTTGCTGAAACAACAATAACAATGAAAGTATTCACCTGCCTACAGAAAGGTAGCAGGGGAGGTGCCAGTCTGATCTCTGTAGGAAGGTTGTTCCAGAGTCTGGAGGTAGCTGCCAAGAAGGACCTCTCCCAGGTTCCCCGCAGAGAGAAGAGCCTCCCCCACAGATCTCCACACATGGACAAGCTTTTATAGGAGGATATGTCCCTATAGATAACCTGAGCCAAATCTGTGGAAGATATAATGTGGAATGATAGGAACTCAGTCTTTAGCTTAAAATCTTACCGGACTAGATCATTCTCTGGGCTTTCTTGTGGGCTTCTTGGATCTGAAAATGGGTGGCATAGTCTACTGCAGTTCAGGGGAATTAAGTGGCAAACAATTTACCCCTGCCCTGACTTTTTCTCAATTCAGTGAGAGCTGGTGGTAGGATTTTCACACACAAAAAAGCACTGTCAATTTCCATTTTAAATTCTGAAGCTAACGATGGTAATCATGATGATAGTGAGAATCAAGCATGGAAAGAATATTCAAAGATATTTGAAAAAATTGTTTTTTTAAAAAACAGGTTTCTCAAGTTGGATGAGAAGAATCCTGGACTGACAAGAATCTTCATAGTTCAGGACTTATCTTGTGGAAATTTCTCACATGGTTGTTTTGCACAGAAAACAGCATTTTCTGTGTGAAAAATAATATTTCAAAATATAAAAAATAATTCTTGTGTGGAAAATGGTGTTTTCAGTACAGAGAATGTGGTAATCGGGGATTTATTCTAAGCAAAATTTGTACATGATTGATTTCCTTAGAAAACAGTGTTTTCTGCACAGAAGACAGCATTTTATGCACAGAAATCAGTATTTATGCATTGAAATATTCCTTTACATGCAGAAAATGCCATATGCCATATAGAAAATAGCACTTTTCTCTGTAAAACTACTACATGCTAATTTTGTGCTAAATAAATCCAGTAGCAGTAAGAAAATGGCTGAAATTGCTAACTGCTACCTTGAGAAGAAACTAAGGCCCTTATCACACTACACTGTTAAAGCGCTATTATTCCACTTTAACACCCATGGCAAAATCACATGGAATCGTAGGATTTGCAGTTTAGAGAGAGGCATTTAGAATTCTTGGCCAGAAATTTCCAGTGCCTCACCAAACCCTAGAATTCCACAGGGTGCAGTCAGGGTAGTTAAAGTGGAATAACAGCATTGTAACAGTGTAGTGTGATAGCAAACTGAGAGAAAGATTACCTCCCTATTGGAAATTAACTGTCCTTTGTGAAAGCAAAAACATGGTCTACCAAAGATTCTGTGATGGAAGTCCTCCTTTTTTGGTGAAGATCATTCATGCCGGCAATGAAGCATTTGCATACCATCTATTGCCAGATCAACAGCAACCCAAGAAGATCAAGTTTGTGTGCTGGACAGCTACTGTTCAATGGCTTATTTGCAACTTATATTGTCAATTATTTTCAATGTATATTAATACATTGAAACACTTAATCTGCAAATGTTTTATCTTTGAATAACTGGTGTGTGTTTGTGGGTGGGAGGAGAGACCAGCACTTCCACTTTTTATTGGATTTTTTTCCTCAAAGCCATTTTGTGTAAAAAAAAAAAAAGAAAATTACAGAGAAATAAGTTGTTGCCGTGCCAACAAATGTTGCTGTTATTATTTGCAAAACAGTCCCCAAATACAATAAAGGCAGAAAGGCAGAAAAACTCTCATCAACATGTTTAGGAGAATGAAAACTTTCATTTTTTTTTCTTGCACGTAAGCAATAAGTGAAAAGTTACATCTCTAAATCCCACCCAGATCTTGTGCTGGATTGTGGCTTTAAATCAGATGGCAAGGCAGTTTAAGTTTATCAACTGGCTTAAAATGTATGAAGCATACATGAGGTAACCATAAAAGTGGAGCAAGCATGTTTTACAGTTTTTATTTCACCACATTTCTATTTACTGTTCTTAAAGCTTCCTGGTATAAAAATGGTGAGATAAATCCTTTGGTTTAATCTTGGCTTTGGCTTTTTATTTTTCCACAGTACTCTGTAGTTTAGTACCTAGGAAAGTAAAGTTCAACATATTGTAAATTGGGATAAAATTGTTGTCCAAAGATGACAGGCTAGAAATAGTAAGGAGCAGTTATAGATGGTGATAATATTTGCTTAAAAATTTCATGTAGAACTCTTGGAGGAAGAGGGCTACAAAGAATTACAAGCAGACTGTGCTCCTGCCAAGCTAACAATTCATTTTATCCTATTGTCCTTGAATGTTTTGAGACTATTAACTTAAAAAGTACAAGCGCCTACTTCCACACCAACTCTGCATGGTCAACTACAGACAGTCTTCCCTATGTGCCTTCTTGGATGGTGACTTAACAGAAGGCTCTTTTGATGCTGTGGTGCCTCTGGAAATGTGCTCGGTCATCACCAAAGTTGTTCTCCACAACAGTGCCATCCCAGCATGGGAACGTATTGAAGCCGGTCTGCGACACGTGCCATTGCATGATGTCATCACAGTCCCATTCCTGTTGCATCCCCAGCCATTGTGATTGCACAGTACACTATTACCAGAAAAAATCTGGTAATGGCCTGCCTTCATGCAACAAGTGCATTGCTGGTGGCCGTGCAGGAAGGGCAGAAGCACTATCAAGCACTTCCTCCCTCAGTACAGCACAGGAAGAGGTCAGCTGCATGGCAGAAGGAAGGACCATGTCCCAAACATTACCCATCTGCTGGTGAGGAGGAAAGCATTTGGGTCCTGCTACCATCCTGGCAGTGGCACTGCCAGGAGGATGCTGGGACATCGTGAGATCACAGTATGGTGTGGAAAGGCTCTTAGTTTTAGGCATCAGGTAGAAACATTTGACCTGGCATTCCACTGGGTTTCTCCAAACACATAAATATGGGATTTGAGTCTTCAAATACTTAGTTTAGGAGAACTCCATAATGCATGGAATTTTCATACAAGCTATTCAAAATGCTATAGTTTACAAGATAAACATCCCCTCTAAACATCAGATATTCTTCTTATACTCATGCCCCACTGCTGCCTTCCAGCTATTTGCCCCAAATCTGTTAGGCTTCATCTTCATCAGGAAGAGTAGATTTCTTGAACCTCTTGTCCATTTTTGTCAAGAAGTTATATTCATTACAGCTTGATTTTTTTTGCACCATTTTATTCTCTATTAGTATTGATATGGCACCTATTTATCTAGCCTCTTTTTTAAATCAGTGGAGAGATTACCAATCCAAGATTCCTAAGGAAGACTTGGCTTTAAACTTGAGGGAAGGACTGAAGGAGAGATAGCTGAGAATGTTGTTTCAGTTCGTTCTTGATAAGTATAGAACCAAATTTACCATTTCCTTTGTATTCCACAGAATAGAAGGAAGTTGATTTCTTTTAAAAACTGGACATAGAAGACACAACTTAAACTGACAGATTCACCTAGCCAGGTCTAGGAGTCTTAAAAATTTGGGACTGACTCTGATAGTGTTTCTCTTTCTGTGTGTGTGGAGGCTAGCTATTATTATTAAGAAGCAATAACACAATGGCTATAGAAAACAAAACTAAAGGTTTATTATAGGAACTCCATGAGAAACAGGAAAGCTCTCTAAGGGTGCCAAGCTAAGCTAAGCATGGACAGGAGAGACCACGATTGAGCTAGTTTCACTTTTGTAGCAATGAGATAACAAAGGCCATTTCCGCACTACACTGTTATAGTTCTATTATTCCACTTTCAGCATCCTATGGAATCCTGGGGTTTTCCATTTCAGGAGGGGCCTTTACAATTTTCAGCCAGAAAATATATTTGATACCAGAATTTATTTTATTGGGTATTTGGAGATCCAAATCAAGGTTGGACTTCCATATTAGAAGATTGATGTGGCATCTTACCATGGCAGCCAGAATAGCCTTTGCTAGGCTTGGAAAATGCCCTCCATCCCCACAACCGAAGAATGGTTGGAAAAAGCCATGGAGATTGCAGAGTTGGATAAAATGACCTACAGATTAGAAAACAAGATAGATAGTAAATTTTATAAAGTTTAGGAACAGCTAGTGATATTCCTCCAAAATAAAATGATTCTGATATCTGCTTTGCAATGTTGAATCTATATAGAACTATAATTCTTATGTTCTCCTTTGATCTGTGTATAAGGTTTACTTTTATTTTTATTTGTTGGATGAGATTGGAAGTTTTTCTTTCAATATGTATCTATTATTACAATACTCCCCGGATACCATTACAGTGAGAGGATAAAGTAATAGAGGACAAGTCACTTGTTGTCTTTTTTTTTCATAGAGGGACTAGGGAAGTACAATAATACTATTACCATTGTAGTATATAGGGAAAAGGTTATATGTTATTATTGGTGACAGTTTCAAGACCACTTAGCTGATAATGATAGTATGATAATGGAATGTATTGATTGTTTGTGTTGATTTAAGGTTATTTAACTTTGGCTAAGTAGTATTTTCCCTTTTCTGATGATAAAGAAGTTAATACTTTTTTTTTTTTTTGCATTGAGATTTTATTAAGGCAGTTACCTCATCCCAGGTGGAAGTTCTTGTGTTTTCATCGTAATTGTTGTGTATTGTTGTGCAATTTCGTAGTAATTGTTGCGTAATAGTTGTTGAAATTGTTGTTTTTTCCTATGTTTTCTCTCCTCCTTCCCCTTTTTCCTTCATATTGTTGTTTAGTTATATGCCTATATAGATTTAGTTCCTTGATCTATATTTTAATTGGTATATGCTCTATACTTTAACTGGTATATAGTATATGTGATTTATCAATAAAAATATTACTAAAAAAAAAAGAATTTTCAGCCAGAGAGCTCTTGGCCTCAGGAAACTATAAACCCCAGAATTCCACAGGATGTCAAAAGTGGAATAATAGCACTATAACAGTGCAGTGTGGAAATGATCAAAGAGAAGGTGAAAAGAAGAGGTTGGGTAACCTTTAAGAATATCAGTCTATATGTCAGGGAGGTATACAAGGAGACTTTAGGTCACTGAGATGCTATTTAATCTTATCACTGCTGTTCTTTCTTAAAGACATTCTTAAATGTTTCACTGGTGAGCACTATTGCATTCCAAGAATTATGTATCCTGCCATGTTTGTGGTACTGAACTAGGGATCATATCTCCTTCCCCTTAGACAACTCTCACCTTTAACATGTATTAAAAAAAGAAGTAAAAAAAAACGCATTTTATTTGTGTTAGGACTAATTGTGCACATTGAACATATTCAAATGGAGGTGAAATTCATTTCAGTTTGCTTTTGAAGAATTTCCTGAAGTTTGTAAATATTTTCATATTTTGGTGGGAAAGCATTTTAATATATCTGAGTGTAGGAGAAAGCCTACAAAATTCCCCATCCCTAGACTAAAGTGTTCCAACCTAAATCAAAGTCCAGTTTCTGAAGAGGCATCTGAACTGAATCCATCCTTGGTGCATACTGATGACCACATGTGTGACTACTACTACTTTCACTACTACTACTATTGTTGTTGTTATTTCTTGCCCACCAATCCCTGTGGTTTGAGGCAGGGAACAGCAACAATATATAACAATGCAATACATAACACCAGTTAAAGAAGGATATTAAAACCAATACATGTTGAAATCCATCAATAAAAACTTTTAAGAATCATAACTTTAAAATAATCTGGATAGGGCTGCCAAAAGAACCTGGTCTTTATTGCTGATTTAAACTCAGATAGTATCTCGAGCTGACAAATCTCTTCTAACAAATCATTGCACAGGCTGGGGATGGCTGAAGAAAACCATAGCGAGATCACTCAATCCTGAGTGGGATGGGAACTGTGGCAACTGTGGGCCTAGCGCACTGCTCAATAGATCATGCTATGGCCACAGATCAGGATTTGATGTCTCACTGGACGTAACCTAGAATCTAAAAGAAATAACAATGAAACAACTGCGCAACACATTAATATTGAAAAGGATGCATGTATCTCTGGTATACTAATGACCTCCAGTGCCCAATTCTCTGAATAATTTGAGGGCCCATGCACTTTGCTGATGCAGTTGAAACTGCCCTGATCCTGAAAGGATGGGTACCAAATTTAACCTCTTAAAACCCAGCAGGGATAAGGTCCTGGAGGGGATGGACCAGAACTATATTTAGTCAAGGGTGATAGATCAGCATGGCAAAACAAAGGGCCAGGCTGTGACCCCTTTACTCTCACATAGCCTGCAAAGCATGGGCCAGTCACAGTGACTGGTTGCTGCAAACTTATAGCTGGAGACAAGATCCAGACTTGCATTGGTCTGTTTTAGGCAACTGAGTGGTGAGGGACACAAGCTATCTTCCCAGCCAAAGGTCCGGGAACTCTAAGGCCAATTCCGCACTACACTGTTACAGTGCTATTATTCCATTTCCAATATCCTGTGGAATTCTTGAGTTTGTACTTTCCTGAGGCTGAAGAGCTCTCTGGCTGAGAATTCTAAATGTCTCTCCCTAAACTGCAAACCCCAGGATTCCTTAGGATCTTGAAAGTGGAATAATAACACTATAACAGTGTAATGCAGAAATGCTCTAAGGCTTTTCTCAATCTGTCACTCTGAACCATTATGGATGCTTACCATCAAAGCACCAAAAAAGGCAGTCAGAGATGTTGTGTGAAATAACCGGACCTCATATTGTGAGGTGCAAATACCTTCTCAAAGTTCCCCCAAACCCTCAAGGATATCTGAGGATAAAGATTTTCTCTTGTCTGCTACCATATTTCTCTCTCAGGACAAAACTTCCAGAACCTTACAAATGTGAAAATCACCTATTGTGTCCCGGAAACCCTGTACCTTGAGACAAAAAGCCATAGTTGACAATTGAATTCTAACAGACTGTGGAAACATTCCCCTACTACTAAAAAAGACACAGTATTGCAGCAAGTGAGGCACATGTGCAGACTTTGATTGTCCAATCCCTCCCAAACTCTAAACTCTGCAACTTCATTCACTACCATAATATCTCTTTCTGGTGCTAAGAGCTAAAGATAAGCTAATGGCAATCACTAACTCATCCTTCCAAGCATCCATGGGTCTACTGGCATCGGGCATGGCATTGCAGCTGCATCTAGTACTAGCTGTCTGAAGTGACCCATCTGAGAGCAGAAGAAAGCATTAGCTATGCCATTGTCCATCCACATGGTGGATTTTATATTGCAGACAGTGAAGGGTAAATGTCCTAACCAACCTCCAACCTCATAAACCTGGGAGACCTGGATGACGACGAGTTAAAACCTGCACTATGGCCATGTTGTCACACCAGAAATGAATGGAAGAGTTAGATTATTCCTCTGCCCATACCTATACCACAACCAAGATAGGGAGAAAAAAAGTCCTCCAAAATGTAAGATCATCTATAAGTTAAGCTTCCATCCAGTCGTTAGGCCATGTATGGGCACACCTTCGTACTCTGAAATAACCTCCAAAATCTACTGACCGTGCAGTATCTGAAAATACCTGTAAGGCATCCTGAAGCTTCACCTCTTCATGCCAAAAGGGTATCCCATTGAAAGGAGTAAGACATTCAAGCCATACTCCCAGATCCTCCCTAATTCATTGTGTGATCCTGATCCTGTGATGCAGTTTGTTAATTCCACCTGTGGTTTCACAGAGATACCTGAGGAAAGCCCTACCAGGAGCTACTACACAGCAAACAAAAGTGAGGTGCTCAATGGGTTCCTGAGACTCCCTGAATATAGCTTTCTTCAGTGTGAGAAAAGCAGAAACTTTTTCCTTCATACCTTGCATTTTCTCCATAGGCAACCTACATATCAACCATATCAATTTCAATACCCCCAAAAAACCAGCAGCTGTGCAGAATGTTTAGTCTTTTCCTGAGCCAGTGGAACTCCCAGTTCCTGCACCGGGGAGCAAAACTCAACCAAAAGGGAAATGCATTGACCTGTCCCCAGCTGCCCAATGAACAAAAAATCAGCAAAATAATTAAGGAAGGAACCGACTACTCTCCCTTCTGAGATTTCCTTCTGAATTTTCCTCTAACTACATGCTTCAAGTTTACCACTGATTTTAGATGATTAATTCCTTGAAATGGAATTATAAAACTTACCTTAAATTCTTCCTCCAGATAATATTCTTCTCCTCTATCAGGGTATAAGTGAAGCAAAGCTGATATCTGTGAAAATAATTGGGAGTGGGCCCCTTTAGGAGGTGGAGGGCATTCTCTACTTCCATTCTTACCTGTTTGCTGCTCTTTGTTACTAATGGATTGATCTCTTCCTTTGGGACAACTCTGAAAGAATGGGGCCCTCCACAGGCTGAACATTCATGCTCGAACTAACATGGGTAGTATGTGCATATACTCTGAACACCAAACTCCCAGAAGAGCGACTTCTGCTGCTGTCCTTGGACACTCTGAAACCAAACTGATGCAGTACCTATGGCCTTCTCTACAATATGACCACTGTATGACTGCTTGTTCTGTGTTAGTCTTGCATGATTTGAATTCACAACTGTGGCTGCATCTGATCCCATCTGAGAGTGAGGTCAATCACCAATCTCATACAGAAAGCCTCATTGCAAAGTAACCAAGCCTGGCAAAAGAAGTCTACATGGGTCCTATAAATAATGTCCATATATTGAATCAAGGAAAATGCTTGTCAAAGGCTGTGCTCAAGCAATAATCTGAGCATATACAAAAAAGCCAGGCAACCAATTTGCCCAGGTCCTATCCACCTCATGGCTTTTTAGCTTCTCTTCTTCCTTGTCATCCATTTCCTCCTCCTTCAACTTGCAATAAAGCAAAGAACATCTACATACTGACACTGCAGTATCTTATCTCTTGTAGATTGAAGGAGATGATCACTCAAAAGGAACATCTGCCCCCATCGGGGATGTCCAAATAAAGGACCACGTTATAAGCCCCAATGCATGAAGACACCATAGCTCTCCATCCCTCACTACTGGTACACTTGTATTGCTGCACTAGGGGGATAATTGAACTATGTAGCCCATTGAGACAAAGCCCAGGTCCAAGCAGGTTGCATAATTGGCCTGGTCCCTACTCCTCCTAAAATCCTGCTGGCACGGTGCATGCCAGAAGGTCATCCAGGAGTATTTGGAGGTCCTCAGGTCCAGCTATAATCCCCTCAGATCCCTGTAGTCATGTCAGAAGCCTCAGTGGAAGCCCCCTACACTGCTGAGATCTCTACCACTCCACTAATGTCTTTTGATGAAGTCTCAAGCTCTCATCACCATCCAATCTGTAGCACATCCCGCAGGCTCCTTCTCTCACCACTGTCTTTCTAGGGCATTGAGACGAGCCAGTATTTGGTTAGTGGGTCTTGCTTTACTGGATGCCCTAGATACTTTTTGGGTAGGTGAATGTGATTGCTTGGGGGAGTGATGACTTTCTCTAAGTGTTCTCCCAGTCTTTCAGCCTGGCCAAAATGACCATCAAAGTACCACCCTCACCCTCATCCTCTGATGAGGATGCCACTTCCAGAGGCAGATGCATCAATTCTTGCATCTTAGCTGGGCTCTTCTGTTTTGGTCCTCCACCTCCTTTCTTGAGCCTCACTAAGCTCCATTCTTTATGTAATTTTAAAATGAAACAAAATCGGTTGCTTTTAGTTTCTTTCCAATGATGAGAAACAAAGGGGTGCATGTGCAGTTGTGCTAATATTCTCACAGATCACGGAACTGGACAAATTAATAAAAAAACAAACTGACAAACAAACAACAAACCCAACTTGGTTAATGAAATTTTCACAGTTACCAACTCCCTCAGAAAATCAAGAAAATGTGGGTGGGAGAATGAACATTCTCATTGATATGTATTTATTTTCCTCCTTGGTTCACAGGAGAAAGGTGATTCTGTCAACTCTAAACACACTTCTTAAGCTTGCATTTCATGACACAGATGACATGTTATCCATTTTGGACAGAATGGAAGTTAACATCCTCCAGTCCCTTTCTTTCTCTCTGCAATAAAGCAGAGTGCTCTGAAGTCCAATTCCCAGCTGATTGCTTTTGAAATTAATCTTAAGTCACCCATCTCTAATTCATTCTCCTTTCAGAGACAGTATTAACCTGCTGCTTCTTCTGAATTACCAATCAGTAAGTAACTGAATAACTATTTAAAGACTGTGTCTCTTGGGCCCATCAAAGTGTTCAAAGTCCCTTTGATGGCATTTCCTCTTTGGCTCATGACTTATCAGGAAAATTTTCACAAGGTACGAGAGCTGCCGCATAATGTCAAATGCATTAGCCCTCTGCCTGCTGCCATCTTAACCTGTTAATTATGCTGCCTTGCCACTCACACTGGTTTCTTCTGTTAGAACAAAATTGGACGAAGAGAGAGAAAGAAAGAGAGAGAAAGAGAGAGAGAAGGAAGGAAGGAAGGAAGGAAGGAAGGAAGGAAGGAAGGAAGGAAGGAAGGAAGGAAGGAAGGAAGGAGGGAAGGAGGGAAGGAGGGAAGGAGGGAAGGCAAGCAGAGAAGGAGGAGGAGGAGGAAGGGAAGGAGGAGGAGGGGAATGTGAATTTGTGTAACTTTTCTTCTGTATATTTCACTTAACGCTGACTGTTTCCTCAGAGACTTAGTTGAGAAACTTCCATCTTTCCCACTGCCTTTGATCTAAAGCTGTCAGAGTTTTGCTTCATTTACATTTCAGACCCACTGATTAAAAAAAAAAAAAAAAAAACCCTACCATGTCCTTTGGGTTTTGAAGAATTGTTGGATGACAACTAAGATACAACTTTCTAGCCCAATTGTATTGTCACAAGATTTTCATTCACTTTTGTTCATTTATTTAAAAAGCTCTATCCCACCCATTTCTTTCTTTTTTTAAAAAAAAAAGGAGGGTGCTTATAGTAGATACAATAAAATATACAAAAGAAAAACAGCCATTAGAATCTTTAAACCAAGCAGACTGAAACATTGTGTTCTGTGATATGAAGCAATTTACTTAAATAAACATGTTTTGTGCCTGCAGAACATTTGTAAGGTCAAGATAAGGGACATCTCAGTAGACTGCTGTTCCACAGAGTGGAATCTACTAAGAAACCCTTTTCCTGTCTTTAGTCCTCATTAACCTTGGTGTTCTTATAGATTAGATTACTGATGTCCTCATACTTAGCAATAATTACCTAATTTGGAAGGTGACTGTCTTGAGGGTGCAGTGCCTGGTGGAAATAACACCAGAATTTCCTTTCCTCAAGAAAGTTTCAGAAATCTGAATAATTTTTCAAGCGTACAGAGGTGCCCTGGGATTTATTGTTTTCCAGGCTATCTAGAAATGATTCTACTTTTGAGGTCTATTGTCCCTGTTGGCCTTTAAAAATGCTTGCATGCAACCTGCACCTTGATGTCTGACGTTCATCGTACCTTCTACACCTCCTGGCTGTAGCCTGTGCAGCCTGTCCACACAGCCTGAAGCCTATCTGCCAAGGTATTCCTTGACCAGACCCTCACCCTTGTACAGGTCCTTTTCTCATTCTCTTTTCTTCTCCCCATACCTTTCTTTTACAGAGGCTCTGGACTCTTATTCTTCCTTCTCTTGATTTAACCCTTTCTCCCATTAGTCAATTGCTTGAGGTCAATTTTAGCAAGATCAATTTTTCCCCACCTCCTCTCTTATCTTTCTTTGCCTCTCCAGCATCTTAGTAGTTCCAGGCTCCCCAAAAAGGGGAGACAGATTCACATCAACTTAGTCTTGTGTGGGTCCTACTGAAATGAATGTGAAAAGTTTTAGGCATGTCCCCCATTGTTTTCAATGGAACCTAAATAAAATTAATGTAGTCTAGTTCTAAACCCGGCTTTTCTATTATTTATTACTAGCTGTTCCTTTTTTTAAAAAATTGTAACCTTTTGGGATATTATTGATTTAACCTGATTCTAACAATTGTTATAACTGTTTTGGAAGTGCTTGCTTTGTTGTCATAAAAGCACATTGAACAAAATCCTCCAATGCATTTGCAACTATGTAAATGTTGTAGTAAATGTTGTAAATGGTGTAGTGTAAAATGGTGTAGTGGTTTGAGTGTTGGACTATGACCCTAGAGACCTGAGTTCAGTTCCTTGCTCAGCCACAGAAACCCACTGGGGAACCATTGGTGATGTGTACACTCTCAACCCCAGACAACCCAGTGATAGCTTTCCCTTGGGGTCATCATAAGTTGGAAACAACTTGCAGGCACATAACAAAACATAGCTAATAATGACCCTGAGTCCCACCTTAAACTCCTGAGAGCTTCTTTATGTAATGGAGGTTTGTGGTGCAACAAGCAGAAGAAAGTCTTACTGTTCCTCATTGCACCAGAGTGAAGGGTTGGGAGAGTGTTGGCCTTATCATCCTGAAGTGCCTTGCTTAGCTCTGCTGTAAACCTCCATCACACAGAGTGGGTCCCTGGAGTTTAAGAAGGTTTAGGGACATTTATCATTGTGGCAATGCTGCCTTGATTGTGAAGATGTAGCTTAGGTGAACACAGAGCAGTTATGGATCTGTAACACTCGGTGACAAATTTGTAAGTGCAATGAGGGTGCCAGCCATTAATTGTGAATATATTATTATTTGTTAATCTTTAAACTAAATACAGCAGTTAGCCTGTGACTCTCATGGCAGTGGGGCAAGGGCTCCAATCTGGGTTTTAGGCTGAACTCTAAAGAAAACTATCCAAGCTACTGAAGATATTTAGAGATATGATTTGCGCCTTGGACAGTTCCTTTAAAGTTCAAACTAACACCTGGAGTTGGTTCACTGCCTTGTTGACATTGAAGCCCCCAACCATCCAGATTATATATGACAAGCTAAGAGTGTACCCCTAGAAGCTTAGAAAGGAAGCATCTTCTGAATCATCTATCAGGCGCACTCATAGACATGTAGATTCTTTTTCTAAAGCCATATTTGCATACACTCCCTTTTCCATCCTTTAATACATTGAAGAACAACACAGCTAGACACTTCATGGCCTTTTCTTTGAGTTGACTCACTCACATGTGCTACCTTTCCTTTCTTTGTTCTGGAACAAGTTCTCTACACCCCTCCTTCCCACCCCAGGAGTTATGGAGTCTCTGTGGCTTTGATAACAGATGCTTCTGAGTGATAAACAGCAAGATGAGAAAAATACATAACTGTGGTTATTCTTGCAGTCTTGGCAGATCAATTGTAGAGGCAGGTGTTTGAGAAGCATTTAATGGAATTGCTTTTTTTTTTTAAGGCAGTCTTTGCTTCCATTACCTATAGTGCCATGAAGTGCAACTTTTACTTTTTAAAAAAAGTATTGCTTTTTTTGGAGGTCACACAGGCCTCCAGTATACTTGGTCTTTTTGACTCTACATCATTTTTTACAGAAGCGACTTTTTTTTTTTATCTTTCGTGAAATTGCAATGGTAGGTGAAAAACACAACCTACAGGAAGTTAAATCTAGAACAATGCCATATCTCATCTCACATTGATTTCTTTTTTTAAAAAAAATGTCCTTAAAAATCCAGCCACAGAAAGGCTGAAATCCTCTGCTCACTGTGAACGTGCTGCCAGGACCAATGGGACATAAAAGAACTCCCATCCAACTCACTGTCCAGGAAATCCTTTCTTGTGTGGTGGCAGGAAACTCCTGTGTCATTACTCCATTGCTATAGATGTGTCGAAGATGAGGAAGCGACAGTGAGAAACTCTGCAGGCACCTTTAAATACACAGGTCCACCATGCCCCTGGAAGTGGGGATGGCTCTGGAGCACAGGGAGCTGGAATTTTTAAAAAATTTCTCTACCATTGGGAGCAACATAAATGTGAAATATGTTTTTTAGAAAAATATATGCTCCTCCCCCCAAAAAAGATGCCTCATCAGAAGTAGTCATTTTGGGCACCGTAGATTCCCTTCCTTTCTCTCTTTTTCTCTGTGTCATCACACACAGAGAGAATTGCTCTGTAAATATGATTAAAAATAAAGCAGCACAAAAGTAAATAAGAAAAAATAAATAAATGAAAAGCAAATCCACTGCAGGGACAAGTGGAAGTCTACTCAGCTAGACTTGATTCTGAAGGCCTAGAAAAGAAGAAAACCTTCACCACCTTGTGGCAAGCAGATGGTGCTCTCTGGCTTGCACTTTGCTTTCCCATGCCAGTGATGAGTAGGATGTCAGTTTGCTTGGTGAAAGTTTGTGGGGTCCTCTGTTCCAATTCCCACATAAATCTTAAGTATGTCTGGTAAGTATCTAATGTTATAACTACTTGATCAAGGCTGTATTTTTGGAAGTTCCTGTCATGGGCCAGGAATCAGCTTCTCCAAGTGAACAGCTGCCTCAATGGAAAACATGCAAACACAAGAGCATGGGGAGCTAGTCAGGCCATGAGGGCAGGAGGCTGGGATGAGAGCCAGCTGGCTCCAGCCTTTTTAAGGAGGGCAGAGGACAGTGGTATGACACCAGAAACAACTTGTGCTGGCCCTTGTCTTTGTGTGCTATGGATTCCCTGCTGTGCTGCCTGCCTCTGACCCATGGACTGTCCAATCTTGCTCCTCACTGGGTTTTAGAACTCCCAGACCAACTTTTTGACTCTACTTCTGCACAATGCTAAACAGGCAAGCTCTGCTGAAGTGTTTAGTCTGTTTTCTGAAATAGCCTTCTGCTAGCTGTGCACTCCATTGCCTGGCAACAGACCGCTGGAGGCCATGACAGTTCCAAAGTAGAAGTAAACACTAGGGTCCAGAGAGTCATCGTATCAAATAAACAGATAATCTAAAAGATATGGGCAAAGTAAACATGGTGGCCTAAAGCTAATTGCTAGGAAAGATCCTCTGAATCAAGTTTTAAATTGTAAGTCAAGCAAATGTAAATCCACTGATTTTGTTGGTCTACTTCAGATAGTAATAGCAATTGGATGTGTGTATCGTAAAGGGAACTACTGATGAAGACTTGTATACAATGACTCCAGAAGAAAAGAAGGAGAAGAAATCATGGATGCCTCATAACTGGGAATCAACTAGTATCTCACAACCGTAGGATTATTATGCACTTTCATAACAGTTGTATATTTTCTGTAACTAAACACTTCCAACATGGTGCAGTGATTTTGACATTAATATACAGTCAGTGTTGCATGCCAATTAATATCCCTAAATAGCAGGTATCCTTGCTTATTATGGATATTCTGCAAGACAGTTAGCTTTTGTTTTTCTCTGTTATTAATTGCCCTATTAGGAATGCAGATCAATGTCCACAATGTAAAAGAAAACAAATAAAACAAAAAGTCAATTTATATCTCTGTTGTATGTTTTGTTCTACATCTAATATTTCTTCCAAACTGACAGAAAGTTCAAACTCAGCCTTGACTATTAATATTAAGAGTGTAAGCTGATATTCCCTCATAGTGATTGTTGCTTTTTAAAAAAAATAAAAAATAAATAAAAATATGCTTACCTTTGATTTCTATTTTTAAAATGTGTCATGAAGTAAAGGAAGTGAGTACACAAATGCAATGGATGGCTGACTAATTTCAGAGTATTTATTCAAAGTAGTCAAGTACTTACACAAGGTACTTGAGGAGCAACAAAGGCAAGAGCAGCAATTTCCCCCAAAACAGGGTTTACTAAGACAAAGCCACAAGTGGAAACTTAATAGTTAATCTCAAAATCTGTCTCAGAGATAGGAAGAAGGGGGAGGATGAGAAGTGAGATAGCAGCCAGCCATGGAGGCTATGGAGTGGATTGTTTCAGTTTCTAAGCAAAGAGATAAGGAAGAATTGCAATAGGAACTGAAAAGCTGATATGTGTGAGAGAAAGAGAGAGAGAGAGAGAGAGAGAGAACTGATAGTGAGAGAGACAGCTAGAGAAAGATCATACAAGAGACAGAATCAAACCTTTCTTTTTGTGTAGTTCACTAAAAAACAGGGAACATATGGGACTCTTTTGGATCAGAGTAAATGACCTACACAAAAAGTGCATACTTTCCTTGGTTATGACAAGTCTCCCTCCCCAAGTAGGAGTGAAGCTACAGAAAAGAAATACTGAAAGCTGAGATTCTAGATTATGTCAGACAATGGGTATTATCTGGAGTTAAGGCTACAGGTGGAAGGTAAAGGGGAGGAGAAAGAGAATGGAATAACAACCACCATTTGCACTGTGATGGAAAAGGTCACACTTTATTGGCTAATCTCCCTGGTAGCCAATGTCTCTCCCAGCTTACTTACTGAGAGAACCAATTTAAAGTGCTGGGATCAAGATCCCCCCTGTAATGAGGTTCATTCTCTACTACCTGTGAGGGAAGCATGTTAGTGTCCATACTGGACCATTGCTTAGGGAACAAATCACTTCTCCCTAATGCCTTGTGGGGGATCCCTCCTTTGGAAGCAAATAAGCCTACTCACCCCCATCACAAATGGTTCTTTTTTTTTAATTAAATTTTTATTATTATAAAGAAAAAAGAACAAAACATAAGAGAATAAAACAAAAACACCACATGAATACCACAAATGTGAAAAAGAGAAGAATTGCAACACAAATAGCTTATATTACTATTTCTCTCCAGATCCTTTATCATCATATATTTATTCAACATATTGTGTATCATATTGATTATATATTTTTATTTCATATATCTAAATCTCATTCTCCTATACTCATTTTTGCTATAATAATTTCATTCTTAAATCTATTCTTTTCAACTATATTTAACCTATTGCTAATACTATATATGATCCAGTTATTAACCATAAATTCTAACCCTAAATGTGAACCCATTCCCAAAGCCAGTTATATTTCAGCTTACTCTGCTTTCCAAAATAGTAATTCTTCTGGTGGAGATGTGACACTTCCCTCTTTTGTTAAAACCTTTTCCACAAATATTTTCCATATTGTTTCAAAGTCATTCCTTTTCATTGTCCCTTTTTTAACCTTAATTTGACATGTTAACTTACCATTGATCACAATTTTCAATACTTCTTTATACCAATCACAAATGAATCACGAATGATTCTGGCACATTACCCATAATGTTTCACATGATAAAGTTGTGGAAAGAAAGAACATGTCCCCCACAAAAAGATTGTATAGGCTAATTGCCACAGATAAAGGTGAAAACCTCATGAGTTGAAGACAAATTAAACTTATAGGCAAAATTCTTCCCTGATCCCAATAACTGGTAGCCAAGAGGTATCCATGATAAAGTAGAGCTAAAATATAAGGGGTGAGAATAGGGAAGCCAAAGACCAAAATGAGGAGACAGGCAAGAGACTACAGTGAGCCCCCACTATCTGCTAGGGTTTGGCTCCAGGATCTCCCATGGATACCAAAATCTGTGATTACTCAAGTCCCATTATTACAATGATGCAGTAAAACGATGTTCCTGATATAAAATAGTGAGCAACCCAAAGGTTTGTTTTTTGGATTTTTTTTTGCGAGGGGAGTATTTTCAAACTATGGTTGGTTGAATCTATGGATACAGAGACTGTAGATACAGGGGGCTGACTGTAGTGGACAAGAGTACAATACAGTACAATACAATACAATACAATACAATACAATACATGCTTCTAACATGCAGAGACCAATCAGGCTCCTGATTGGACAGTCAACTCTTCCTGGCATGATGTGTTGCTGAATAGCCACTATGAAAGGCTACCACCCATCCTAAGGAAGACCCTGCCTTCTCCATATGGCAGATAGTGCAAATGAAATATCTCAGGTAAGCAGCATATTGGGTTGGTGGAAAGATGCTCTCTGTTTCTCTCTTCTCTGGAGTTAAGGATCAGAAATGTAAATGTAGACATAGAACCAGAATGTCCAAAACTTAAGCAGAATGTCTGCCAGCAAACTTTCTAAATGTTACACTTGAAAGATTATGGGATGCTCAGGAATCTCTAATCTGTTGCAGGTTTAGATGATGTTGCTCACAGAAGAATAAAGTGTTTGCAGGAGGATGATTTCCAGGAAGTTAGGAAAGAAACAAATGTCTTGAACCTGCTTAAGAAAAGAATGGGTTGTTGTGATGAATTTTCTTCATTTTTTCCCCTCAAATATTTCTTCAAAACATTTTCTTCAACTTTTCTGCTATTCTCAGAGATGTTGCTGTCTCCACTCCTTTCTAAAAAAAAGTGCATTGGAAGAGTAATATATACACAATAAGCAATTCAATTAATTATAGCTTTCAGCTCTGCAACAAGTCACAGCAATGAGTTACTTTCTAAACACTGTGGGGCAAGCATCCTGTTAGTGACTCAGGATGCCACCTATTGGAGTTAGCATCAAAGGTAATAGTTGTTGTCGCTTCTGCGGCTGCTTCTGCTGCCTTAGCTGGAATTCTCTACACATCTCATACAATGATGCAAATCCATCCAGGGCTCATCTTTTAGATGTTTCCCTATAGCCTGCAGTATTTATCTATAGCCAGACACCGAACACTGACCTTATCTACCAGGACATAATCAAATGCTTCTCCAATGACCCCTACTCTTCACCGGCCACTAAATGGAGTGAGTATTGCAGCTGTTAAAAGCTGAGTCCTGGCGTGCAGGGATGATTTTAATGCTCAATGGAAAAGTCAGTATTTATCTGTCACAAAATTTTACCACAGCTGTTGTGTACATGTGTCTTCTAAACTCATAAATGAATCCCAGGAGAATCAATGACATCTGCTTGAAACAGAAATGTCTGCTATTTCAACCTAAGGAACATTGAGATGAAACTATCAGATTAGTCTTCTTGCTAAAGGAACATTAAAAAAAAGTTGCAAAGGAAGCTTCTTTCTACCTGTAGTGTGCTTTGGTTAGCCATGACCATGTGAAACAGGCATGGTTCTCCCACCCCATCTCATTAGTTTGGACTTGAATGTTTTTTGCCCTGTACTTGTCCATTCATACCTTGTTAAACTACCTCAGAGTTTACCATTTTGGTCGCCAGAGTTCCCAGCATTTCAGCCCCTACTTGACATCTTAGCCTAAGGAGAGATTTCCATTCTTTTCTGAACCTTTGCATTTCAGACACCAGCTGCAATTACTCTTTCTGTTGTTGATAAACTTGTGGGAATATTTCATAACAAACTTCTATCCCTCATTAAGTAGTTCTTAGCCTTCATGTGAGATTCTTATGGCCTATTTCTTTGTGGCTCAGCCCCAGGAGCTTATTGCCCTTAGCTTTTAACTCAGACTCTTGAGCCAAGGGCAAGCCTCAAGGTGTGATTTGCAGGCTAACTGGCTTTCCCAAGAAGCACTCAGACTTCTAGTAGCAGCCTTTATTTTGGAACTGACAAGCAACAGCAACTTTCAAAAGTTGCTAAAACTGGTGTATATTGGATGGCAACAGGTTTTATACCCTGGCATACAAAGTCAGGCATGAACAGTAATGATTGGTGAAACTTCTAAATGTCACATCACCTCACCAGAACCCCAAGTTTCCCAGACATACTCAATACTTACATGCTTTCATCTTGGGAACTTAGACAATTCTAGTATTCTTATCTTGTTTGTCCTCGTTGTTCTCACAACACCTTCCTATTGATTTCATATTCTGTCCCTCTGATCCTCCCTCCTTATGTTGGATGTCCCCCGATATTGACTATTGCCAGATCTCCTCCATAGGTGCCTTGAGGCTGTTACACTTGTACCTGGATAGAAGCTGAAAAGAGAAAATGATATTTGTTACATTGTGGTGAACAGCAATTAGCAATGGATGCATTGTAGTGTTAGCTAGTGATCTCTAATCCCTTTCATCTACTACCTAAGCTAAACATAGTCTCTCTGTTAAAATGACAGGAACCAATCATCCTGGTACAAATTTACTTTGTTCTTATCAGATTCTTTTCACCAGTTGCATTCAGCTTTTCCAGCCTCTCCGGAAAGTCTCCTTGGTTTGGCACAATGATGCTTTTTAAAGCTCTGTCTCTCCACACCATTGCAGATACTTTGTTCAGGCTCTGAACACTCTCAGTTTCATTAAGGCCTTCTGAGCACATTAAGTTCAGTCCTTTGCTTCACATTTTCTCATGATTTTCTATTAGCAAGGTAGCGCACATCTTCATTGCTGTTCCCCCAACCTTAAGTAGTCAAGCCTTGGTGAAGAATCATTTCCAAGTGGAATTTTCATCCTCTCCTTGCTGAGGCAATAGGTTAACATACCTCCTGCCAAATGGAAGCCAGACACATGTTTCAATGAGAATGGATGGTTTTAGCCAGATATAACTCATGAGAAACCTGCAAAAGTTAATCAGCAAAGGAATTAATATCTCTTCCAGTGTCTTTTTTCCTTATGGCAGGAAATGAAGATCTAAGTTTTTTCAAAAAATCAGATTTGCAGGTCTTAGGTTTTATTCCTCTGCATTTCATCAGACTGAGAGGAGTGAAGGTTTCAATTTACAATGAGATGATGAGGACCAAGCAGTAGACTCAATGGACTTCACTTCTGCTAAGTGACTTTTCTGGTAGGTTTCTTGCCTAACTACTGCTTGATATAAGGACAGATAATGAAGACGAAGATTTTAAAAAAATCCAATCTAGTATTCTCTACTTTGAGGAACAGAGTGTCTCTCTGGAATAAGGAATAAGTGTCTCAAATGGAGCAATGGCTTCAAACTTAATGAAAGTAGATTCCACCCAAACATTAGGGGGAACTTCCTGATTGTAAGAGCCGTTTGACAGTAGAATACAGTGCCTTGGAGCGTGGTGGAGTTTCCTTCTTTGGAGGTTTTTAAACAAAGGCTGGATGGTCATTTGTCAGGAATGCTTTGATTGTGTATTCCTGTATGGCAAGGGATTGGACTCTATGACCTTTGTGGCCTTGTCCAGTTCTATGATTCTATGGCCCTTTCCACACCAGGCAACTAGAACGGGGCATTGTGTCCTCGTCTGCACCTTGGAGCGGACTAGAAGCAGACTACTTACCGGAGATCCGCACCTCAATCCACTCCAAAATGACCCCAAGTGGTCCTCCAGTGTGTTTTCTAAAGACTGCAAAAAACAGGTCTTTATTTTCCTGGAATGCGCCATTGCATTCCTGCTCCCTTGTGCAGATTCGCAGGCTTGCACCAATGCGAGCCTGCGATCTGCGGAGGGCGGGTTTTAGGTGTGGTGTGCTTCAGCGGTTGGTCGGGACCCATGAACAACTGGAAGCTGCCATTTTAGAAGCTGGAAGCCTCCATTTTGGAAGCCGGAAGTCGCCATTTTGGAAGCTGGAGCAGTGCAGATCTACAGACCTCACACTGCTCCGATTCGCCTTGGACCAAGGAGGAGCCCTGCGTAAGGGCTTTAGGGACAATCTGTGTTGCTTTGGACCCCAGAAGAAGCAGTAGGTAACGGTACAGAGCGATTCCCTTGCCTTGTGCAGAAAGGGCCTCTGAAATCACTTGCTGATATCTGAGCCTTTTAATGGTAAATGTCAGGGACTGAATCAAGCACCTTCTCCATACAAAGCAGGAGCTCTATGGCTGTCCCACTGCCTTAAATGATTCCATTTATTTGGAAGTATGCATTAGGGATCAGAATGAATTCAGTTCCTCAGTTCTTTCCACATTGTTTCCATGTATGTTTGCATTTAAAAACAACACAGTCCACACTGAATTTGATAGGAATACTTGTATGTTTGTCCTGCTATGCATCCATGCATGCAAAATTGCAGAATACATTGATTTGTATATGCACTTCTGCCTAATTTGTGACTTGCACTGCTTTCCTTTGTACACTCTTGCATGTTATTAATATATGCATTTTTGTGTGACTTTTCCAGTATATACAGATTTTTCTGCATTTTTCTTTAAGGTATGCATTGTTGCATGCATTTGTATTTCAGACTTTAAGAACTGCATTGGAAAATATGGGATTGTATGAAACTAACTTCTTGTTTAGTGTGAAATCTATATTAATGTACAAGTTGAACCAAACACCACTTCTTCCTTAGTTGTACTAGTGACTTTCAGCCAGTATGCCATGAATGGTGAAAATTATGGACTGTAGGAAGAACAGAGAAGTGAAGGAAGTAATCTGGACTAAATTCTATGTCTCAAATTCTTGTTTCCTCCTCTTCCTCCTCCTTGAATCAGGAGAAAGGAGGAGGAGATGGAAGAATAACCTCAGATTTCCTAAGCACAGTTAATTTGTTAAAGGAATAAGGGTTTCTTTCACTGTAGGTTCACAACAGAAGAGATCAGATTTTCAAAAGGAATAGAGGAGGGAAATAAGAGAGGAATGCAAGGATTAGAACAGGAATGGCCAATTGTCTGGGGCTACATGGACTACTGAAGGAAAACAAAAATAAAGTGATCTAAAGTCCACTTCTGGCTCTCAAAAAGTTAATATTTTTTGACAAAAATATCAGGAGGCCTTGGAACTTATTGAAAAAATACAGTGCTGCATCTGGAGGCTTCCATAAGGAGCAATTCACTCCTCTTTTGGAGCCAGAAAAAGGTTGTTCTGGGGATCTAGAAGGTGTCAAGGTCCACAGAAACATCTTTTTGGTGGGGGGTGCACTTTGCACACCCTAGATTAGAGCAACTGCTTCTTCTTTGGTTGATGGATGATGCCAGGTTGGTACTCTACTTGCAATGATGTTCTTCTTGGAATGCAGCAGGTGCAACCTGCTAATGGTTTCCTGGTTGATGGATGACGCCCAGGGATGTGTTTTCTACACAATTTTTAGAAGGGCAGTATTAGGATTCTATAAATTACTGGGAGAGCATATAACAACCTATATCCAGAAAAGCTCTGAGTATGTTGAAAAGAGTATTTGGGATATTTCCTTCTCTTGCAAGATATAACAGGAAACTCCTCTGCACCTGCCCCTTGATAACATGAGTCAAAGGGACAAATTAAACATCATGGAAATGTCAAAAATGCCTCTCTGCCTCTCGAAAAAATTTAGAGGTAACTGCCATGAAGTTTCCAGTTTGGACCTGGGGTTGATGGTACAGAAGGAGGAGGAATCCCTGTTCCAGTTTCTTCTTGAGTTCTTTCTTCTCAGTTCTGAGTATGAAGAAATGTATAAATTCGAATAAATTCTGCAAAAACAAACTGAAATAACATTTGGCCCATTGGCACCACCCCCAAATGTAAAAAAGAAAAGCTATTAACATTTTCCAGCATAGGGTGTACAAGCTGTATCTGATCACCATTGAGCTGTTAAAGAGGAGAACCCATTCAATGGAAAAAGAGAGGTAGGGGGAGAGAAATGGGTTTCTGGCAGTGAACCACCAATGTTGAAAATGCAATTATTCAAATTCAGAATTCTAACAGCTAAGGTCTCAGAGCCCTGTAACTGGAAGGATAACTTTGTCAGTCTCCATTTCTATCACATGCCATTTTTTTTAAGTTCCTCAAATTCTTTATATCCTAAATATGAAGAAATGTGTGAATTCTGGCAAATTCTTATAAACTGAATGAAGTAAAATTTTCACTGATGTCCAGTTAACACTGCATATTCATTTATATATGCCCCCAGTCATAGTTAACTTCCTTTTTAAAAATCTATACTGATTTTATTTTTTTAGATTCATAGCAGTCTTTTAAGCATTATGTCGTGAATCAGAATGTGGCAATGTCATGTACTAAAGCAATACATGATAACTAAAGGGAAACAGGTCAGCAAACAGGTGAGAATTCTCATAGGGCAGAAGGAATTTATGCTAGCATCAGGAGGAAGCAAAGTAAAAGAAACAAAATTACAGAAGTATACCACTGAAGGGGGATCCAGAGCTTTCCAGTAAAATGCTACTTGTAACTAGTTAGTTTCAAACTACACTTAGCCCTCCACATATGTAGGTTTGACTTTCATAGATTTGATTGTTCGTGCGTTTCTTCAACCCCTGCTCCCTACCTCAAGTGCCTCTTTTCTGGGGAACCTTCCCTCTCACCAGCTCCAATTAGGCTGCACAGTCCTTTAAAATCTCCTCCTCCTACTCTTCCACTAGCTGCTGCCTGGCCTTCTAAGGACAGCTCGCAGCCAGATTTTTCAGCACAAACCACAAATCCTCCACCACAAACCCTCTCCTGATGCCCCTCCCGACCCAAGGAAGGAGATGGGCAAAAAAGAAGCATAGAGCTACTATGCTAACTCACCTCCTCTTCCCTCTCCTTTCCTTGACCTGATTAAGACCCTGTGTGCCCATTCTCCCCACCATGACTCAGACCCCTCCTCACAGACACATTTTGATATTTGCATTTTTTCCAATTTTTTTTTGTGAGGGTCCTGAACCACTAATCCTAGCAAATGCGGAGGGCCAAGTGTAGTAACCTTTATTGAATAAATGAGCTGGAATAGTGTTATGTGTTGGCCTGTAGTGGTCAAAGCTGAAATTCTCAACTTTTTAGTGTGACACAGTGGAGTTTCTGCCTCATTACTGACTCAGCTTGGGCAATGCAAAGGCGAAGATAAAAGGTCACATGGAGAGCTACCCATTTGAGTCTTCTTTGAGGGGTTTTGTGCAGGTGGCACAAAGCAGAGAAGATCGACAGGTTGAGGGAGGAATGGAGGTGGAAGACACACACTGAAAATGTGAAGTGTACTAGAGACGCAAGGTAGCAGAATGTTTCTGGAAAAATTTTTTAAATATTTGCCAGTCCTCAAAAGAACAACTGAGTCGGTTTGAGCTGTTTGTGAAGGTTTAGAGGTAGAAGGAGTATTTCCCCTTACACATGAAGTTGACTCAGGGCTGAAATTTAGAGCAATTATTTTGGGAAATGGAAGGAAGAGGAATGGAGTGAGTCATTGCTTCTGTGTACCTGCCCAAAGAACTGGTGTGCAGTGTGTGTGGTAGCTGTGTGTGGTCTGTTATGCTGGTGGTTCCCAGGAACAGGAAGAGCAGTCCGTTCAAAATTAAAATGATCAGAGATGGAGAGGACATCTCCAGGGGATGGCTTTTCTTGAATGGCACAACAATAACAGTAAAGGCAGTGAATAAACCAGCATGTTGCCGCAGTACTAGTAACAAGTACAGTGGCCCCTTCACTCACAGATGTGGAAAAATCGTGAATAATTCCCCCCCCACCTCCCTCCCATTCCCTTCCAGAGCTCCCAGCTCCCATTCCTTTGCTTTTGCTCACCAGGGCCAGAGGTAAGAGAATGTGAGAAGGGAGTTCCAGGGAGAGAAGGAAGGCCACACAAGTTGCCCCCCATTCCTTTGCCTTCTGCTTCAGTAGGAATTCTTAGCGCCAGAGCCAGAGGCAAGGGAATTGGAAGGGGAGCTCCAGAGGCGAGAAGGAAAGTGTGTGCTTACCTCCCCTCCCATTTCTTTGGCTTTTGTTTGGGAGCTTACCTTCCTTCTCCATTGTTTGGCAAAACACAAGAGAATGGGAGGAGGGGAATGGCAGGGGGAAGGCAGGTGTGAACCTCACAGATAATCAAATTGGCAAAGGTCAAACCTGCAAATGTGGAGGGAAAACTGTAATGACTTGTTGGGTGATCAGAGAAAATAGGTATTGTTTCTTAGCAACATTTGAAAAGTGTCAGAAAAGTGTAGTGGTTGGGGTGTTCAACTAGGAATCTGGAGACTAGGGGACAAATCCCCACTCAGCCTGGAAATCCACTGGATAACCTTAGGGAAGCCACAATCTCTCAGCCCCAGAGGAAGTCAAAGGGAACCCCCCTCTGAACAAATCTTGCCAAGAAACCCCACAGCAGGTTCACCTTAGGCTTGCCTTAAGTCAGAGACAACTTGAAGGCAGATAACAGTAACAACATTTGGAGCTCTAGGAGAAATGAATGAGTTGACTAGAAATATATGTGTGTGCGCGTGTGCTCACATGCTTGCGTGTGCATGCATGGCTTCAAGTCACCTATCAATTTATGGTGACTCCATGAACTTCATAGGATTTTCTTAGACAAAGAATATTCAGACGTGGTTTTGCCAATTCCTTCCTCTGAAATATAGTCTACAACACCTAGTATTCATTGGTGGTCTTCAATCCAAGTTCTAACCAGAGTTGACCCTGCTTAGCTTCCGTGATCAGATGAGATCAGTATCCCTTAGGTTATTTAGACCAATGACTAGAAATATACATGTTTCTGAACAATACTCACTGCCTTCAAAGTGAGATATACAGAAGAAGCAATAAGCAGGAGCTGTTTCTCAGTCTGGGTGGAAGATCCTTCCCAGTTTCCTGCTGTGAAAGCAAATTGGAAAGTGAAAACAAAAGGAGCAGAAGAGCACACATAGGCTCAGTATTTTTAGGAAGAGTCTTGCTCAGGGACATTTTAGACAGAGAAAAATCAATGGTTTTCTAGCTTCACTCCCCTATTCACAGTCTTTCTCTAATTCCTACATTTTTTGTGTCATTAGATTTAAATAAATTTGTTCTCAGCTTATAAGCTCCCATATTTCCTATTGTAAAAATTGAAATATATTTTAAGCTTTACCAAATGAGCCAATTTTGCTGACAGATAGACACATACAACTATTTAAATCAAGGTGAGTTTTATCTATGTAGCTCAGGGCAATATTGAACCCAATGAATGTTTGCAGAACTCAGATATTTAAGTCAGTAATAAGACAAATGTATAATTAATATACATAGCAGTGCATAACTCAAAGGCATACTATACACTTCTATGGGCCAACGACAAGTGTAGTCATTCAGATTTCAATAAAAATAAATTTATTATCTCTAATTAGTTCATTTATTCATTGCTGGATACATAAAAAGGTCCTTAATTTTAAAGTAAAATCTTATTCATTGAAATTCAAAGGAAACTGAGCAGGAAACATTATCTGGCTTGATTTGTCTCATAATTAATACACTTATTCATTGTGAGGCACAGTTATAGCTCCCATTATTTTTAAAAAATTAAATGTAATACATTGGTTTTTAAGATGTGAGCCTTTTACAGGGAAAAATGTCATTGCATGTCTTTCCTTATGAAGGGTAGGTACATGTCTGCCTTTGTGTGTGTTCTTAAATACAATTTTCCCCAACACATTTAAAAGTGCTGGTTTATTTTATGCTTTTCAAGTTTGGATGTTCTTTTACCTTCCTTGCATATAGGAGGCCTATACTCATCGGTCCTTTAGGGGGTGAGGGGGGATAGTGAGGTCCTTTTGATCTGTACTGAGGCCCTTACCAGGTGGAATGAATTCTTCAGCAGGCAGCCAGAATCTGAGACCAATGCATTGCTCCTCATGATGTTACAGGAGGGGGCCCCTGTAGTGCTACAAGAAGCAGGATTTTCAAAGCAGCACTCTTGCCCTGAAATACCTCTCCTCACCCTGAGGAGAGAAGACAGGTCTGTAAAACTCAAGACAAAGCCCTGGGATCTAAGAACCCTACTTCCGATTGAGATTAAATGGGATCCCAGGACAAGATGTTTCTGCACCAACTGAAGACTCATTTGTTTCCTATACAGTTTCCTGCTAACTGTGCCCCCAGGGGACTATATTGAAATATCTCTTCATGTATCATTTTTAATTATTTTATTGACCAGTTTTATTCCATATTTTTGGTGTTTGCTATTATAAACTTTTCAGATCTTTTTTTAAAAAATGCAAAGTTGTTATAATATTTTCTTAAATAACAAAATACATGGTGGGGGGACTAGACTTTGTGCTCCTACCTCCAATGTTGCATGCTTTCCCAGTATCTTTATTTTTGCATAGGTCTACACACTGACCCACTGTACATTCAGTGAAAACCTGAAGGGGAGAAACTAGCTATATTTATGGTCTACAGATGCATAGAAGATTATCTGCAGCCATTTCCACACTAGACTGTTATAGTACTATTATTTCACTTTCAACGTCCTGTGGAATCCTGGGGTTTGCAGTTTAGGGAGGGGCCTTTGAAATGGCTTGCATTTGTAAACACTCTTGGCAATTTTTTCTGCTAATGTGTTACACATCCATAGGATTTTTGAGACAAGTTAAAATCAATTATGGTTGAACCCACACTATTCAATTATATTGATTTCATACCAGTTTAATTGTCCTGGCTCCATCCAACGGAGGCCTCGGCTTTGTAGCTTTCTGATATATTTTAGAATTCTCTACCAGGGAATTCTAATGCTGTTGTTCAAGGAAGTGCACTAGAAAACTGTAAGGCCTGTACCAGACTAAAAATCCAAGAATTCCATAACATGGAGCTGTGGCAGTTAAAGAGGAATCAAAGTTGTGTAATAATGCAGTGCGGATGCAACCTATAATTGTCTTAGTGAAGCCCCTCAGAAGTATTTTTGCTACTGATAGCAAATTCCACATCTCAAATGCTAACATGTATGCTGTGTAAGCAGAAGGTACCAAGTAAAGTTTTTTTTTTTTTGGTCTTGCTAGTTAAAAATGGATCTCACCTAACTGAAGCAGGAAAAAAGCCTAGAGCACTCATAAGGGGAAGCAGATTGATAGGGACATTGGTAGGGTCACAATTCATCAAGGGAAAGGCCAATTTCCAATGGATTTTTTTCCCCTTTTCGTCAGAAAAGAGGGTGAATTCTCCTCTTCCTTGTATATCTCCCCATACGCCCTAAAAATATTATCTGCAGTGTTAAGAAACAGTTGGTAGCCAATTTAAGGGCAGCACTGATGGCTAAGGTATTGAGGAAAAATACAGTCACTACGGGGACTACACTGAGCATACAGTGTTGGATTTGGCCCGAGATATGCCCATATTTGACTCATTATAAAGGGATTTCATGTCTGTATGTTTCTTTCTAGTGAAGGGCAGGAGAAATATCATGCTGAAATTTTGGTGAATACTAACAGTTGTTGTTGTGTACCTTCAAGTAATTTCCAACTTGTGGTGACTTTAAGGCAACTCTATCAGAGGGTTTTCGAGGGTTGAGAGTGTATGATGTGCCCAAAGTCTCCCAGTGGGTTTCCATGGCTGAGTGGGGAACTGAACACTGGTCTCCAGGGCCACAGTCCAGTGCTCAAATCACTATACCATTCTAAGAGTAGATCATTAGATTTTTTAAAAAATAAAAATAAAAATACCTCTTCAACCAAGTAAATTATAACTTGTCAGCTTAACACCTGCTCTCTCTTCTTCTCACTTTCTGAAAGCTGACCAAAATGGTATTCAGTTGACATTCCATGTGCAAACCACTGTAGTCATTAAAACTAAGAGCTCCTCATCTTTCTGTGACATTTAGCATGTGCAGTCTTCTGATATGCATACTCTCTAGTCCAGGGCTTTCCAAACAGTGTGCCATGACACTTTCGTGTGTCGTCTAGAGTGTGTAGGTGTGTCGCCTACAATCTTGGAACTGTATGTTATTATTTATAAATCATATATTTTAAAAAATATATGAATTCCTGTGAGATGTCGTGTCCTGATACATTTTGTTATTACAATTTATGTATGCATCTGTATCTCTCATAAGGGGTTAGTCTAACCTCTGGTTTGCTAGTAAAACTGAATTACTGTGTTGCGAAATGATGCATGTCTAAAAAGTGTGTCACCAACATGAAAAGCTTAGAAAGCTCTGCTCTAGTCACAGAAGGCCTGCTGAGTGGGGGCAGATTGAGATGGTAGATACCTATATCACCAGAGCAAGGTGTAATAGGAAGGATACATCAATGGACTGGATTTTAAAGAGTTTGGCTGTAAAGGTTTACTTGTAACATATTACTATGGGAGATAACAAGAGCATAACAGTGGCCCTTTAAAGTGCACACACTATGACTGTCAACATCATCTCTTTTCCACATAGCAAGGAGCATCACTTGTTACCTTTTTCATTGATTTTTGGGGTTTAAAAAGGTTTTCTTGGAGCATTTTAAGCAGATTTCCTCCTGTGGTTTTAGATCATTTTCTTATATTTTCAGATGACCTTCTCCATAAAAAAAAAAAAGGAAATTAAAAATAATGTAAAAGTAATAAGTAATGTAATTAGGGACAGGGGCGAATTTGGAATTTGGACATTTTAATGGCATATTTGGGAACTGAAATGAATTACATAACTTTTTTTAAAGTTAGGAAACAATTTTCTAAACTTTGTGTTTAGCTACTAGTTTATAAAACTTCATATTTTTTTTCTCTTTTTAATGTTCTCTTTATCAATGCCATATGGTTCGGGACCCAAGTCATTGTAGGAATGTCATAATCATAACCATAGTTTCCTTATGACTATTTCTAGTACAATGTATAGCTCTAATCCTATTTAAATCTAAGAAGCCTAACTCCTTTTATCCCCAAGAGTTAACCATAAAAACTTGCTGTGCATACAGCTGTCTGGACTGCAGCTTTGAAAGGCAAAATGTGATGGAAACATCTTTCTCTTCCAGTCTAAATATGGATGAAACTGTCTGTTCCATTTTTTATAATCTGCACATTTTTTTCAAGTGCAAGTTGTTCTGTACTATTTTGCATTTTTTTTTAAAAAAATCTGAGTGAAAGTTGGTATGCATCTTTATTCTTAAATATTTCTAATTTTTTTTGACAAATACTTTTCCCTAATTTGTATCCTATCCTTAAATAGTATAACTTTATTGATTAGTCAATTGACCATATCAAAGCAAAGGGTATCAAACATTATAAAATATACTAAAATGGGATAAGTAAAGTACAGTAAAATAAGATAAAATAGGCTAAAATAAGGTAAGATAGGATGAAATACAATAGAATATGATAAAGTAATAATAAAAGAGTAAAATAGATTATAAAAAATACCAAAACTTATCATAATAAGTTATCATCTTCTCTTGTGATAAGATGAAAAAATAATAAAATACAAAAACTGTATTTAGATTAATTCATCATCTCTTCATGCAACCCTAATATGCTCTATAAATTGTCTTCTCAGTTGAAACGCCCTAACTTAGCAGTTCTGTTGACTACGTATATGTTTGTGCCCTGAAGGAAGTGAGATAATTGTTTGTTATGGTCCCAATATATAGTTCTATAGGTACTTTGTAGGTACTGGGCCCTTACTAAAGCATATAAGTTGACAGTTAAATAGGACATCCATAATGTCTTCTGTTTCAGATCCTCCACAAACACATATTCTCTCAAAGTATAGCACTTGGTGAAAGCATCCATATTTAACCTTAGAATCTAGCTAGCTGCTTGAATATTGCTCTAGTAAGAGCTATCTTATGGTATTGAGTCAAACCCATTGTCTGGTATTTCTCTGTTTGAAAAGACATTTTATTTTTGACCAGCCATTTCAACAGCCTGCTGTTTGCAAGTGATTCAATATCAGTTTAGGCACTAGCCTCCAAGATTCTTTGTTTGAATATTACTGTGGCCTGATGTCCAGCTGAAAATAGATGTTCTGTTGAAAAGCCAAGATATGAGATGGTTTGGAGAAGATGATTGATCCATAAGGTGAGTTGAAGTGTGCTCATCTGTTCTTCTAGGTGCATTTTTGCAATCTATCAGATTCCATTGAGAGAATCTTCCACTAATAGTTGAAAACTTTGATTACTACTAGACTGTAGATGGAATGGGTGTCTGTTTCAGCTGCTACAGATGTTTTCCTGTCGGTCATCAGAATTGTTGTTCAAAAACATACTTGATTTTGTTGGGGGAGGGGGCTTTGATAGGCCCCATAATTCAGCACCATCTATTAGCACTAGTACGATTTCCATTTATGTATGCTTTGGGGTGCATAATTGTCCCTAATGTAAACACTTTGGATTGAACAATGGCATCCCCAAATTTAAAGGAGTGTGAAAACTAAAGGATAATTGTATTCTGTTTCACATATTAATTTGGAAGAGTGCAAACTAGTTCAGCTCTTATCAAAAAGTGAACCAAACAAATGTCATTCTTATCTCAATCCTAGTCCACAAAGTTCTCGCATGGTGAACTCTGAATGCGTCAACAGGAAAGCTATGGCCAGGATCCAACGGAAGTTCCATTAGCACACAGTATGATACACCTTTGGACACTAAGTCTACTTCTGCTCTTTCTATTTGTTATCCCTCCACACCTTGGTGAGCTGTTTTAATAATTTAGTTTCTCCTCAGACATATGTTTGGTATATAAGCTTCATTCCCATCCTGGCTGCCACCAATATATTTTATTTAATGCAGTTGAACTGAAAAATTTAATATACTGACTAATATAAAACAGGCTTTGCTAATCTTAAGAGACTACAAGCAGGGGCCTCTGTAAATTTATATGCTACAGAAACATTTTAATACAGAGCAGCTGAGTAATTTCCTGTACGATGGCACAGTTTTGGCATGTGCTGGATTTTCTCAGTGTCCATTAAAATGAATGGGAGCTGAGCACTTCCCCCTCCTAATCTATACTTCATAAAGCACCTTTTCCTCTTTAATGGAAGGTCAAAAGTGTGTAGTGGTGGAGAGTAGTAAATGGTCTTTGAGCCCCTTCTGCTGCAGGTCTTAACTTCTTTGGGTTAGTGATCACTATGAGGAGTTGATGAAATCTGTGGACATCTTCCCCAGGATTATACTCTTAAACAGCATGTCCAAAGTAACAGAAAGGAAAGAAATAGAAGAAGGTGGTGAAAAATTTTTGTTTCCCTGGTAGGGATGGAAATAGTATTCACTGTTATTCATTCCATAGACTGGAAGCTTTACCTACAATTAAAAAAATTTAAAAATTATTATTATTTTTTTTTAAAAAAAAGAAAGGTGGAATTTCAGACAGAAAGACCCATACACACATATACAATTCAGACAAATTGAACTTTCCCTCCTCCTTTTCAGAAATAACCTCGAACATCCCTCCCATCACTCATTATGTTAAATAGTTACTTGAGAAAGCACTGGAGGACACATGACCAGGTCATCCCTGGCTGTGACTAGTTCATTTGAATTTTCCTCTCTGGGAGCTTCCCTGAGGAATAATCTTATCTCTTTGTACCCAGCTGGCTAGCAAAGAGTGAAGACAACACTAACCTATGGTCAGAACTCAGGTTGGCTCATTTCGTCTATTTGAAAATCTATTTCCATATATTATTTTAAGCTTCTGAACAGTTTTAGTTAGCTAATATTTATGCTCATTTTATTTTAAATGGAGTTGATTGTAGTTTAACTTCTGTCTGCTTTTTAAAAATAACACAGAATTGGAAACTGGAGTTGATTTGTTTCTCTTCCCTAGTCTGAAGACTGCTTGCAAAGAATACTAATCTGGTTCTTGAGGAGTTCAAAACACTTGTCAGTCATAGGCCCTTTCTGCAGCTTGCCAGGGTTCATGGTTGTCCCAGCGTTGTCCTGGCAGCGACTTTGTGGGGATGGGAGCATGGACGCCAATGCTCCCTCTGCACCAGCTTGCTCGCTGCAGAAGGAAGCTCAATGGTCCCACCTCTTCCTGCTGCAGCACAGCTGGGTATAGTCCCAGGCTGTGCTGGGGCAGGAAGCTCAGCCATTGTGCTTCCAGGGACTCTGCAGCTAAGGTAAGCGTGGGTGTGCAGTTGGATGGGGGCATGATTGCTGGTCACTGATGGGGAAAACCTGTCAATGATTTTGCTGCTCAATTTTGCCACCTGGGGATGGGAGAAGGATGGGACCACGATAGTATTGTGCATAAGAGTAGTCGCAGTCCCATCCTTTTCCCATCTGAGGGTGGGTTGGGAGGGTGGAGTGGAAGGGGGCATAGTCTGAGTGGGGGACAGGGCATGTCCCACTTCTGGTCTCTTCTGGTTTAAAGAAATTCCCAAGAAAGGAGCATGTCCTCTTCTACAGATAAAAGTCATACTACTGCACATGACACAGGCAGGTTAAAGAATATTTAAAAATATACAAGTATGGGGGGCAGGAGGGTATGCTATTTCTGTAGAATATAGACTAAGGATATCTTGCAGCCAGCCCTGGCTCACAGGAGGCCATTTCGCACTAGCTTATTATAGTGCTATTATTCCACTTTCAACATCCTATAGAATCCTAGGGTTTGCAGCTTCGGGAGGGACTGGTCAGTCCCTCCCGAAACTGCAAACCCTAGATTCCATAGGATGTTGAAAGTGAAATAACAGTGCTATAACAGGCTAGTGTGGAAATGAGGAGGGTTGGGAATATGTGATGTATTAGTTTGTTCTGTACTAACAAGAATCTTGTGAAGACCAGACTTTTGCTCAATGCTGTAACAGTTAAAATGACAGTATCCTTTTTTTTTTCTGTGAAGGAAAAAATGCATGTATATGATGTAAACTGTACCATCATATAGCCAACACTTTTCACTTATATCTACCATCTTGCAAGTCCTTCTTTCCAAGCAATTACCTGCCACTTTGAGGCTATTCCATTCGCTGTTCAGAACAGTGATGGACACAAACTATAGAAGTAGAACCAAGACACCAGAGTTTACCAGACTTCCACATTCTGTTTCTCCTCTGCTCTGTAGAAATCTAACTCATCTATTTTCTTCTCTATTTTCCTCAGCCTGTCCAGAAAAACAAAGGCAAATGCTGGCTAGGAAGACAGAATTTACAGTCTACGTAGATGTTGCTTCCTCTTATATTGTCATGTGGTGCCATTGAACCACAGCAATGTATCATGCATACTTATAAGGCACAAAGGCCTAATTTTCTATTAATCCAAAACATGTCCTTGGCAAAAACCGGTGGGAAAAGTTGCTTTCATCATTGTTCCACTCATGTCTCTTGAACTCATAAACTGGAGAAAGACTGTCATAAATTCCTTCACAAGTAATAACTGCACATTTGTGGTACAAAAGGGAGATAGGAGGTAGAGCAAACACCCCATCTCAGGAAAATTTTATATAAAACAGTCCTTGGAGTAATTCTAGTCATTCTGATTCAGCATCAGTTCCTCCAGATGCAGGAGCAAACCTGGGCTGTTCTTATGTACCTTCCATCACCTGATGAATACAAATGGTAAGTGCTAGCTTGATTGTTCAAATATACCATCCTGGAACTGACAGCACAACAAGAACAATGAATACAACTTTGTAATTCCTCACATCACCTCAGATGTGTTACTCTTCAGTGGAATTAATTTGTACATACAGCCACTAGGCATTGTGCACAATAATGAAACACAGTGAAATCCAGCAATGCACACCCACCTTGACCCAGTTCTTGGAGAAAACTTGAGGAATGTTCATCAGCTGAAGTCATTCAGGGCCTTTCTTGGAGAGAGCTTTGTGGAAACTGAATGGAAAGGATGGAGGGGAACTTATATTTTTCATAGATTATACCAGTGTAATTACACACATTTTTCAGACTGGGACTATATCAGAAATATTGAATCAAGATATGTCTTTGGGTTAACTAAGACCTTAACGTGGTAGAATCTGAAAGGGTGATAGATATGGTATGAACTGCTCTGAATGCAGGTGCCATCTATGAGCTATTTATACCTTAATTCCTGACTTTTCCCCATTGGAACTGTTCCTACTATTTACTTTATTATTTCTCTCTGTCTTTCTCTGTTTGTTTGTCCATCTACTTAAAAATGTAAAAATGGCCCCAGTTGATGAAAAATGGGCCCAAATGCAACTACTTAGGAAAATAAAAGCATAAAAATTACTCATTTCATTAAGAACACTGTGACCTGAATGGAACTATTAGTCTCAGCTAGAGTAGCACTTTGTAGGTCAGTACTTACATAAATTCCATTGGGCCTTTCTGCCCTACCCTGTTATAGTGCTATTATTCCACTTTCAGCATCCTGTGGAATTCTGGGATTTAGTTTACTGAGGCCAAAGAGCTCTCTGGCTGAGAATTCTAAAGACCCCTCCCCAAACTGCAAGTCCCAGGATTCCATAGGATGCTGAAAGTGGAATAATAGCACTGTTACAGTGTAGTGTGGAAAGGCCCATTGATTCAGTGGGTCTTACTCTATTTGAGACGGTGGGACTTAGGCCAACAGTATTTTACAAAAAGTTTTACAAAAAGGAGTTTTCTTATTGCCTCATTATCCCCCCACAGATGGGGAAACTCTGGGGTTCTGGAAGCTGTTTTCTCAGCCCTAATCTACTTCAATCCTTCAAAATTAAAGTTGTAAGGTTACTACCTGTTTTGGGGAAGCAAACAAAGAAATAACTTCTGGTGTGATTCTCTTGATTTTGGCAGAGAAATCCCCCTAATTTTCTGTGAAACCCTTTCGGTAGGCAGTGTGGGGACTGCAAAAATGGTCTTGTAAGTTGTCTAAAGCTTATGGGCCTCATGAGCCCCTTTAGATCTCATGTTGTTGCTTGTCTCCCCATTATTTCCCAGGTTTTGTTTCAGATAAACAGAGATGTGCCAATAGGGCCCATAGTAGTGGATAGACATGCAGTGCTGAAATCTAGGACTCCATTTTGTTCTGCCAGATATTTTTCTTTTTTTAGAGCGTCCCATTTGTTTTTGTTCTTATAAGACTGAAACCTCGCACAAGGCATATTCCTTTTATGCCTTAAAGGCTAGTAAAGTACATTTGGGATAGAAGGAGTTTTAAGCAATTTCCAGAGGACCAGTCCAGACAGGCAGATGTAATAAACCACACCAAAGGGAGAATTAGTGAATGAAAGAAGAGCTGAGTGGTGATATCAAAAAAAGGGAAATCTGCTGGGATTAGTGGACTCAAGACTGCCAAAAGGAATGGTGGTAATGAGGAGGGGCTTGGATGAATGAAAATTAGATTGCCTGGAGGGAAAGAAAAGAGTTTGGAGCAGAAGACTGTGCTTGTAAAATGTAAAGACAAATGCCTGGGGCTTAAATTAAAAGAAATGAGAAAATGCATCTGGAGATCTGAAGGGGGAAGTAGTGCATTTGAATGTGGGCCAGATCATACAGCTGGGAACATTTTTTTCCCTCTCCATTTTGAAGAAGGAAAAGAGATTTTTTTTTGTTCTTTAAGAATTATGGCATATAAAATGTCTCTACTGGTGACTGAGGTAGACTCTCCCATGAATGTTTTTACAGATATAAAATAGAATAAGAGATTAGAACAAGGGTGGTAAACTGTGGCCTTCCAAGATTGTACTGAAACTTCCAAAATCCAACACCGTAGGCTAATTTCTCTCAGATGGATGGGAGCTCCAGTTCAACAAAGTTTGGAGAACCACATTTGCTTACTCCTACTTTAAAGAATAAGTGTGATATATGTCAAAATTTAATTGATCTTGCAGTTGCAACTTTATTGTCCTTAAGTGGAAGATCCACTCTTACCTTGGAGCTCTCTGGATTTTGATAGTTTCTAAAACTTTAAGAAGAATTCTCTTTCTGAATCAGTTAAACATGCATATTGTGCAGGGATGGTAAAGCTCTTGGAATCTTGGAGCCAACTTTATGCCCCAGAGCCTGCAATGGGACATCCCACACCTCGAAAGCAAAAATGCAAGTGGACAGAAGTACATTTCTGATTTTATAAAATTATTTTGGACTTGGAGAGAGCAAAATAAGTTCCTTCTTAAAACCAGGATAATAATTCTCTAGTTTGGTCTTTTTTTTTTTTTTTTGGTGGGGGAGGGGGAGTATGCATGGATGATCTGGGAGGCCAAAATAATGGCTGACCAAAAAGCGACCAAAAAGACATGTATTTCTCATATCTGATCTAGTTCCAGATTTGCCTCCAGGTAAGGCCTAACCCAATTCCTATTCTCAATTAGAGTAGATTAACTGAATAAATTGAAATTTGGTGTGTTGACACACCAGTTCCATTGATTCAGTTGGTCTGCCATGTTTGGAACTAATGACTGGATTTAGCCTAGAGGCTGAGATGTTCAGAAGTAGTTTTGTTCCTTGCTATTTGCCCTTATCTTTTAGTCATCATGTCAATAATTTCTGAGGGTGCCATTTACCTTACAAAGTCAATGTGTGGTATCAAGAAACAAGGATACAATAGTTAAAGTGAGTTGTAAGTTAGTCCCATTGAGATGAGTTGCTTTCAGTAGGGGTTCATTTTGACTGTCTTTATCTGAACTAAGATTTGCAAAAACTGTTGTAGTATTGTTCATGGCACACAACCCACTTTCGCAGGCTGATATTAATTTTTACTCCCCACTCCAAATGAGTAGTATGGTTGTTGTTATATTGTTATATTCAGTACCATCCTTAGATTTGTCTAACTGGTAGAAAATTCTTTAAGCTACTTGTGATTGGTAGATAGTAGAGAGGGGAGGTTATGAATAATTGCATATTTTCTTATCTTTAATAATAAAGCATGCTTAGGTCTAAGAATGCTTCAGATCAATGTTGAGGACATTAGAATAAGGAGAGTTCTCTTTTTTCATATGTGGTGGACTTTTAAGAAGGTAAAAAGTTATTGGTCTGTATATTCAAGATCTTATACCCTGCAAGAAAACGTGCTGAAGATATCATTGGTACTTGACACTCAGCAGATTAGCAAACATAAATAAAAATATGAATAATAAATGCTGGAAGTGCAAAGACCAAGTGGGGTCTTTCCATCATATGTGGTGGGGATGTGAAAAGGCAAAGAGGTTCTGGTACGCAATACGAGCAAAAATACAAAAAATATTAAAGAGAAAAATTGAGTTAATTCCTGAAATTTTTTTACTGGGTATTTTTGATGAATCAATGGACTTTTGTACTAAAAGATTAATGTGGCATCTGATTGTGGTGGCCAGATTAGTTTATGCCAAATACTGGAAATCATCTCACATCCCTGCAGTGGAGGAATGGATAGAAAAGATAACAGAAATAGCACAAATGGACAAACTGACTTATAGACTGGACAATAAGATGGGCAGCAAATTCTACAAAGCTTGGGAGTTATTTACAACATTCTTGGAAAATAAGGAAATTGCAACGACAGGTTTTCAATCTTAATATTAAATTTATTATTATGATATATGATGATATATGATATGGAAGTGATAAATATTAAATAAACAATGGTACTCACTAGGGTGGAGGGAGGTGAAAGTAAGAGAACAGAAGCTGAAGTAAATGGTTAATGTACGGAAGAATAGGGATGTTAATGAATAAGAACTATTATATGGTATATGAAAGGGTTATGATAAAATGTGAAGTCTAACAGATATGCTAATCATAGTTAATTAAGATAAGGTATGTTCAAGCAGATATATAATCTTTTCCTTTTCTGATTTACGGAGGTTGATTTTTTATATAGTTGATCTATATAAATGTCCCATAGCTGTATCCCATGAAAAGGGGGAAGCATTTTATGTTCGTAAGATCTTGTAAATATGTATGTTGTAATGTAATGTACTAATTTCGATGTTTGATGTACAAGTATGTAGGAAGGATGTAAGTTTATGTGTATGTATGTATTTTTTTTTAGATCTGTGTAAGTTTTGTGTAAGGAGGTGGTTGTTTTTGGTTCTGTTTTCTTTTTTCAATGTTTAATAAAAATATATATTTTTTTTAAAAAGTTATTGGTCTAAGATTTATATGTTAATTCAAAAAACATAAATAAATTAAATCAAAGGTAGATTTTGTAATGTCCCCATAAAAGCTTTTGTTGAGTATTATGGATAAAGATTTGGACAGTAAATCTAATTCTTTGCTATCGGATAATGGCAACGAAAATGTTGTTCACCCTAACTAGGAAAGGGACCAAACACCAACAATGGAGAAATAGATTCTCAAGATTGCTAAGTTAGCCCAAATTGCCAAACCAATGTGTTTTTAAAAGGTAAGTCAAGTAAAGATTTCTCTGAAAGACTGGAAACCATCAATGTACTTTTTGAGCAATAAGAAATCTAATGATACAATAATTTTTGGCTATAGCAATTAGTAATTCTACTGTAGGATTACATTGTTGGATCTGTAAGTGTAGATTAACAATTTTCTTGATTCCCCCTTCCCCCCTATTTTTGCAGATTGTTTTTTTTTGGGGGGAGGGTGTCAGGACCCTTTTGTGTTTTAGTAGGTTAGTGCTTAGTTGTTTAGTCACTGAAAAAGCTACCTACAACCCTGAGTTGACTGGATCATTGGCTCACTGGGATATTACAGAATCAAATTCTAATTGGGTACATTCCTTTTACTCTCAATAGAGTCCTACAATTCCTGTGTTGAGCAGGCATGGACAATAATACTGATGGATGTGTGTATATATTGTATAGTCACATGTAGGAAAGATAATCAAAATCTTATTCATTGTGCTGCATTTAAGAGTGACCTTTCTACTATCTCAGGACAAAGAAATCTATATCTAGCAGTTTCCAGATTTCATTACATAAAGCAGAATACATGGGAAGATGTCAGGATGGAAACTCTGGTAAGCAGAGATTGCATTGGGATATTTTTCTTTAAAAAACCAACCAACCAACCAACCAACCAACCAACCAACCAACCAACCACACATGTGCTTACCACCGCTCCTTCTGTGTTGTAGCCATGGAATATTTGAAATGTGCCTTGGCAAACCCATATGTATTTATTACCATTTTATTTCTATGATATATATTTTGTAGAGACGGAATGAATATTCAAAATAGTTTTTAAAAATAGGCAAAAATGTGTTTATCAGTTGTCAGAAAATCCTGATAGAGAGAATCATGGACTCACAAGAATTTTTATAGTTCAGGACTACTGTGCAAAATTTGTGCATGGTTTTTTTTAATGCAGAACTTGGTATTTTCTGCTCAGGAGACAGCACTTTCTCTGCAGAAAATAAAATGTTATTTCTGTGCATGAAATACTGTTTCTTGTGCAGAAATTGCTGTTTTCTGCACAAAAATACAACAAGAAAAGAAAAAAAGCTGAAACTGATAGTGATACATAAGATAGTAATACATACGGAATGTGCCAAGTTCCCATTAATTCCGTGGGTCTATTCTGGTTGATTCTAGTTAGAAGTTAACAGCTAGATTTATACTGCAATGTTTGTATTATTTGATGCTTCTTTAATAAAGTAAATCATTATTCCCTTTATATACTGTTATATGAATTCTTATGTGATAAAATTTAAAAAATACATGAGCTTTATATTTGGTTTGTGTTTCTTGTTTTTTTAAACTCCCTTTTAAGTAGAACCCTAAATCATTTTCATTCCTTTCAGTGGAAAAGTTATAAAAACCCATGATTTGTTCCTTTAGGTTTCAGCTGATTTGAATGATTGAATTGGGCTGAAATTTCCTGCCATTAATAATATCATCTGCAAGCAGAATGGGCAACTGTAGAATGCATCCTATGAATGACCTTCGACGAACTCTATATAGATTGCATACATTACACACTCTCATACATTTCAACCTGTTTAAGGACTCATTACACTGTTTGCCACACTCCCTATGTTTAATGAGCACAGATGGTTAAAACAATGATGGCTTCCTTGCCTCTTAAAGAAATGTATGGGCTGGGGAGAAGAATCTAGTTACTGTAGGCTCCCTTTTTTCTGTTGACTTCTAATGGTCACATGGATCCATCTTAAACTTTATTTGTCTTGGTTTCACATTGCCTAATCAAAGCTTAGCAAATTTGCTCTCTTGGATAAATTCCCACTGACCATGTTGGTTGGGAGTCTGGCATTTATAGTCCAAAAAGTAACTTTTCCAAATGCAAGTCCTTGTTACTTCTCTTGGGGCATACTAAATTGCTATCCCTACAAAAGAAAGAGTGATGACTTGAAGGCTCCGAAGTGAATGAAGAGCCTATTCTGACTTTTAGTCCAAGCTGTAAAGGAGCTTTCCTAAGAGAAGAGTCTTCAGCACCTGGGACAGCTCTCTTAATATTTGGGCTGCAACCTGGAATGGATTCACCTGGAGTGGATTCATGGAAGCTGCCAGACACCTCTAGGAAGAACTGCTTCAGGTTTTGTACATGAGATCGCAGCTGGAGATCATAACATAATTCCTCACAATACCTCGAGGAAATTTGTTTATTTGACTGGGCTTTAGGTTTGCGGAATTCCATTTACTAAAACTTAGGGAAATGAACAAAAGAGGAAAAGAGACGGGGATCCTAATGCAATGTGTTCATTTTTGTTCGCTATTGTTTTACCTCATATATTTCCCAGGTTCCCATAATTGTCTTCCATTACAGTGCAACCTGAAATGTTCTTTGCTAAGCTTTGCGTGGATATAAAAGATATACCACCAACATCACCACAACACACTATTAGAACTGTTAAAATATGCTAGCGTTCTTATAGTCATGGATGTTTTTGTACTTTTAGAAGCAGAAACAAAGGGGTCCTCTAAACATCTCAGTAGCCCTTTTTTAGGTGTATATTGTGTCTGTGTGCATGAACTGTAATTTAACTGAAGCTCTTTTCTATGAGTATATAAATATTGCACTATATATAATGCATGCTCCAAAACATTATCTCATATATACATACATATGTGTGTGTGTATTAGTAGAAGGAATTACATAGTTATCAGAACCTCTTTTTGTATGTGTGTGAGTATGCATACCTGTGTGTGCATATTTATGTGCACATTCAGAAATAATACTGGCTAAGGGACCTTCTATCAACATTCATGATTTATTATTGTACTTTCTCTCCGTTCTCCCATTCACCTACTCACTCAGTCCATTTCAGCAATTTCATTCATTCTGAGATTAATCACTTCAGCCTTTCTGTATATAATCCTTCTCTTGCAGGATTTACTAGTTAATACATAAACAATCTAAGCCCAAGAGTTGAGAAATCAAGTTATGAGTATTGTGGATCAGGAATGAAGAATATGCTGCCCTCCAGATAATGTTAGATTTCAATACCAATCATGTCTGGCCATTCACTATGGTAGGTGGTGGTGATGGGAGCTGCAGTCCAACAACATCTGGGGGATCACATGTTCTTCACCTCCATTGTGAATGAACTGATGTGAACTCATATCAAATTGTAATTGCCCTTGGAACCAATTTTTTAAAACAGAAAATCAATCTGCCTGTTTAAAAACACAAACACAAATAAAATACATATAATAAAAAATTATAAATAACATAATAAAACATGCTAATAAAATAAAAAATAACAGCATCAACAATTTTGTTTGGCTCTGCCCAGTGGCAGCTAATGTCTCTGATGTAGGTGAGATGTGTGTGTACATGCCTCCCAGTCATCTGTCATCTCATGGAGATCCCATGAATTTCTTAGGGCTTTCTTGGGCAAGGAATACTCAGAGGTAATTTTGTGAGATAATGGGTTTTGAACTGAAATCAAAAGGAAATCTTGAGGACGCTAAATTCTGTAAAAGTAAAAATAAAAGCCAACACCTTAGTTCCTTTGAACCAAATAAAATAAATCAAATTAAGATTGAATTGAATTGAAATTTGAATTGAAATAAAATCTGAGATGGATTGGTCTCAACCCTGCTGCTGCCACTTTAAACTTTGGATACTATGCCATGAAAATCCTTCACTGGCAAAGAGATTTACACAGAATCTAAACCAAAGAAAGCTGCAAAGCCACCATCTTCCATTTTAGAATGCAAGAGTTTCAATTGTCTTCCATTACTGTATACACTTGATGACAAACTTCCCCAACCAGATGCTCTTCAGAACTGTTGACCTGCTGTGGCTATCACCAGCATGAGAGGATTTTGTAAATTGTTTTCCAACACCTCTGCAGGGCCTCAAAGTTTGGGAAAGGCTACATTATAAGCTTCAAAAGAGTCTTTGCAAAGAAGTATCTGATGCTATATATCCCCATTTTCTTTCAAGTCTATTAATTCCTTTTCTTTTCTTTTTTTTTAAAAGCTTCCATCTCTCCTTGCAGAGAGAGAGAGAGAGAGAGAGAGAGAGAGAACAATGTCAAGAAAGACTATTTCTCTACACAGCAGTTTTCATCATGTTCACAAACATGATTCATTGCCATGAGTTATATTTGGTTGTTCTAGAAGAACAAAAAGGTGTTTTTTTTAAAAAAAAAAACCCACAATGGAAAATGCATAATATTTCTGATTCCATTCTCCCCCTCAACCCTACACACTCACCAATAATTGTTTTTCTCAGGCTCAGCATGTGCATAGAAACCTGATGAAAAGAATCCCTCAGGCTACAGGTGGCTGATTCATCTGTCCCAGGAGAGAGACCCACTGAGTATATGAACGAGGCAGATGCCTTTGCTTCCCATTCACAGCAACTGTTTGATTTAGACACTCACTGAGCATATGTTGGAAAAAATATGAGCCACGATCCTCCTTCTCTGCAAGTCCTCGAAGCGTAGGCTTTTCAGACTAAAGTGCATCCAGAAACAAGGATGGTAACCTAGGGATGGACAGGTCTGTTGGTTTCATTTCCTCCCACATCCAGATGTTTAACCATAAGATTTTCCACTGAATTTATGAAGAAGTTTGTGGATTTTGGAAAGTTCTTAAATGAAGAAAATTCTCACCCATCTGAACATCCATATTCTATTGGCCCAGCTGTTCCCAGCATGGAGAGGACCAAGCTCTATTTGTCTGATATGCAGTTGTTAAACAGGAGGAACCTTACAGAAAGAAGGAGGTAGAAATCCCAGTTCAGTGCTACAGCCATGGCTGAATACACAGTGATTCAAATACCTACCGACCTTTAAGTTGAGGTGGGCAAAGTGTTGCCTATGGGCCATGTTCAGCCTCTGTTGCCCAATATTTTAATTCACTTGTTTACTGGCAAGCCTCCCCCCCGCATGTCTAGGGACTCTGTGGAGCTAATTTTTCCTCAGGTTTAGAGCCCCACTAGGCTGCTTTAGACTAGGGAAAGGGGTCCTTTTAAAACATTGAAATGAGTTTTGGTCCCTTCCAGGTTGAGAGCATTGGGAACCCTCTCCTGGGCAGGGAGGCCACAAAAATGGTAAGATTACCCCTTCTGTCTTATGAAAGATACGGGGAGGATTTTCGGTAACAATAAAAAAAATGGGGGTTGCTGTAGGCAAAGTGCAGCTTTACTACGTCTAGATGAAGCTGTGAGTAGTTCTGGACCACCACTTCCTCCTCCTCCTTCCTCAGCTAAGAATCTGTCAGTTTTGCTTTATCTCCCATTTGGAACCTTGTCACAAGTTCCTCCGGTCAAGTTTCTGAAGAAATGTGTGAATTATGGTGTATGTTTCAAAAAGAGGAAACAAACAAAATTCTCTCAATACCTAACCTGGGTGTATTTGGTCCAGTCCTGTGGTTCTGTTCCACCTTTCTTGAGTTCAAACACATCATCCTTCATCATTTGTTTACTCATTTCTTATTTTAAAAAATTGTTTTCCTATTAGTTCAGGCAGTCTCTCCCAACCTGGCCTTTTTCAAATGTAACTCCCTTCATCCCCATCCTCATGCCCATTCAGGTCTCTTTCATAACATACTATACCAATGGCTCTTAACCTGGGGTCTACAGAGCCCTCACAGGGGGTCCACAAAGCCCTGCTGCTGGACACCAACAGCAGTGGCAGGAACAGAGACACAGCAATGATAGGTTGCCGGTTCCAAAACTGTTCCATCATTTGCAAATGTGGGACACATTTTGGACATGCACAGATGCACACCTGCCGCTGTGTCCCTCAGCATCCACATCCTCTGCTGATGCATCCCTGATGAAAGGGACATGGTGCCAAGCGTGCACACATGCCAAACTAGGTCTCTCATTTGTAAAGATAATGGCCATCAAGGTAATTTACTTACTTTGGTGGCCATTTTGGCATTTTTTGATTCAACTATAATTGACATGGTTCCATCCTATGGAATCTCGGAGTTTGTAAATTGGCCAGAGGCACCAGAGGAGAATTCTACGGCTGAGGATTCCAAAGTTCCCTCCCTCAACTGCCAATTCCCGTATTTCAGAGGATGGAACCAGGAGGAACTAAAGTGGAATCATAGTGCTATAATTATGTAGTTTGAAGTGTTGAAGAAGGTCACCTTTAAGACAGCTGATAAACATGTATCAATAAGGGCTTTTGCTTCTTTATTTCAGTTGGATGAGGGGAGGCTTCCCCATGTGGGTGATATACCCTATAATAAATTAACAAACACCATAGCCCCTACAATGAATGTCAGCAGTGAAAGACTACAACAATGAACCAATATCTTTTGTTGATACCTCAGCTGTGGTAGCAGAACTAAGAACAACCAGCCTCCAAATGCTAAATGAGGGAGCATGGCAAACATCAGGCTCAAGCTGGGAGGTGATGGCCCTTTTTGTCCATATCATTCTTTCCACAAGTGGCTGGTTTTACAACACTGTGATTTCTGAGAAAAAGGGCTCAATAGAATTCAACAGGGGTGGTTCTACAAATGCAGGGGCAGTCATGCGGAACATAAGACAAAATTCCAAACCTGTATTGTTGAGATATCTTTAAAAGGAGGATAATGGAGATACCAAAAGGTCACCAAAAATTCTGACCAGCACAGGTTTTTTTCATCAGTCAAAGGTGTGCTTAAAAAGCATGGAAGGGAAGGTCAGTGACAGCTTTGAAATCATATTGTCTGTGTGTCGTCATGAGGAAAGGTCTGCAAATAAGACTCATCAAATTCTGCTTCTCAGAGTTTGCCCTCAATGGCCCTGGGCCTACTGGAAACAAGGGACGACATAAACACAATATCAATGGTTCTGCACAATCTCAGCAGCGTGGTAAAGAACAACCATGTCCTTAAATGATCTCCTTCCTCAGGAAGACTACCAGTCATATTTGGGTTCTTCTCATAGACATCTACTTACCTTGATAACCATAAGAACTGGCATGTCTGGAAGGAGAGAGAAGGATAATATGAGTGAAGGAGAAAATTAAAGATGATCAGTTAGCAGTTTTTAAGACTGCTAGGAGTGATGTGAGAGATATCCTTTTCTATGGTGACAGATTTCCTTCATTCCACTTTTGCCTCTGGTCATCAGGGTTTTTGAAACAACAGAAAATCTTGCAAAACCTGTTTTCCAGTGGTGGAAGTTGGATGAATGTACATAGCATGAACAGCAATCTCTCTTTCAGACTCTCTAGGGAATGCTTGCCTGTCATCTAAGGCATCAACAATAATGTTTTCTTCCTAGAACTTAAAGATGGATGCATCAGGTTCATTTTTGCTAATATTAAGTATATTCTGTCCCACTTCTTCATCAAGCTCTGATCACTTTACCACTTCCCAAAATCTGTCAGGTATTTATCTATATTCTAATATGTGCATTTTGTTCCAATGTTAAGAAGATCTTATTGCTTTAGCCATGCATGTGTATTTTACAGATGTTAGCTTCAATTATATGTATTTTTGAAATTATGTTCAGTTTATATTACTGTATATACCTAGATTGATATAGAAGCTTATTGATGTATATTAGCCTTTATTTGCTGTTGAAATGATTTCCATTTATAGTAGCACCATGAAAGTGAGATATCCAAGAGTCCTAGTTATCAACTGGGCTCAGGTCTTGCAAACTCAGGTTGGGGCTTCCTTTATTGAATCAGCCCAACTATGGTGTAGATGATATATTACACCAGTTAAATTATCTAAAATATCTAAAAACATAAACAGTGAATGTTAGAAATGAGGGAAGTGTGAGGGTTTGTTTTATCACACGTGGTGGACATGTATTGAAGCAAGAAAGTTCTGGATGAAAATTAATATTGTTATTGAAAAAAAATTGAAGAATAAATTAAAACATAGACCTGAATTATTTTTATTAAATATGGTAGATTATGAAGAGATAGTAGAAATAGATAATGATACATTACTATGTTATAACAGCAATAAGGTTGATCTATGCCAAAATGTGGAAAGGTTAAAAAAAAATCCTGACCATAGATGATCGGATAGAAAAATTGATGGAATTATCTGAATTGGATAAGTTAACATTTTCATTAAAAGGTAAAATCCTGGAATCTTGCGGGACAATATGGCAAACTTTCATTGATTATGTAAAGTAAAGAAAGAAGGGAAGTTGTAACTGTTGGTTGTGATTAAAATATGGAATTGTGACTATTTGTTTTGCTTAGGTTATAGGTAATAGAATTCTTCCTTGGAACTTAATGTAAAGATATTAGGACATTTGGAATATGGGTAAGAAAATGTAGAAATAGAGATGAAAATATAGAAGAGTAAAATATGTATATTTGGTGGTGTGTGTGTGTGTATGTGGAGCTGTGCTGGAAGTCTTTTTAACCTTTATAGTTATGGAAAATTTCAATAAAGATTAAAAAAAAAAGAAATCACAAGGCTCCTGGCTCACATTGCAATGCCCATGCTGTTAAGATGAAGTGGTGTAGTAGGTGTAATGTTTAGGCTAGCTCTTAATGAAAAGGAAGGAATTATACCCTTTAAGAGACCAGTTATATCTTTGGAGAACCAATTATATTAGCCATGACCAAAGTGTGTTCTAATGAGGTCCTCCCCACTTTGACTCGCAGTCAAAACCCAAAGCCCCAAAGAGATAATCATACTCTCCAGGAAAAGAAAAGGACAAACTTTGGGCTGCTTTTTCCAGCCCCCTAGACCATCCACCAGCCCCCACAAACTATCAAAGAAGTCCTATATGCCATCCTCAAAATTGGGGAAGAATGCCTGAAATTTAGTGAAAACTCACTCTTCAAGTGGGAGAGTGTCCAGATTGTGACATGGTTTGAGTTTGGACTAGGACTTCAGAAGACCAAGGTTGAAATCCCTTCTCAGTCATGGAAACCCACTGGTTGGCCTTGGACAGTTCATAGTCTCTCACCTCAAGAGGAAGGAAATGAGAAAACTTCTTGGAATAAATCTCACCAAGAAAAGCTCTGTAAGAAGACCACCATAAGCTGGAATCAATTTGAAAGCATGTAACAGCAAAGGCCATTTCTGCACTAGACTATTATAATGGTACTATTCCACTTTCAACATCCTATGGAATCCCTAGGATTCCATAGGAAATGGCCAGTGTGACCAAATACTCTACAGCCAAACCTGGAAACAAGATGTAATTTCTGGTTTTATTCTTGACTACTTATCTGTTGATCATTGGCGAACTAGGTGGGGATGCTGGGGGGCGGTACAGGCATGAAAATTGTCCTTGGCTGTCTCTGTAGTTGCTCAGCCATACTGTTAGGGAGTAATTTCCAGTTCTGGAAAAACAAAAAAAAACAAATAAGGCTCCTCCACAGGTCCAAAATAGTGCCATCCAAAGAAAAGTGGCAAAATTAAGGTGGATTTGACCCTCAGATCTTTGAAAAAGTTTTAAAAGATTCTGAGTAAGTTATGAGAAAATAAAATTGACACATCTTGAGGAGACAGTCCTGTCTTCCTGGGATATTTGTAATGACTTAGAGAATAATTGCACAAGTAAGTCCCACAGTGTCTGCCTTGTGAGTATACCTAGAATTTTCAGCTTAGTGGATTTTGCCCATGTGATTCAAAAAGGTAATAAAAATAATGTCCTTCTTTAAAAATGGGCTGAAATAAAATTTTAATATTGGTAATGTAGCATTATGCCATGCTTTGCAGACACCAGGATCATTATCCAGGATGAAATGATTCCCCTAGACTCTGTAAAAATTCACTGACCAAAGAAAGGCACAAATATCATTATGATGATTTCTCCATTAAAAAAAAAAAGAATATTTGCAAAGAAGCTTTGGTCAAAAGCCTGAGCTTTTGATATAAACACATGAGAATGATTCACATTATAATACTGTGCTTATTCTCTGGGATTACAAAAAAACCCAATTCAGTTGCCTATAATTTGTAACTGAACACTGTATGACTTGGGTCTGAAGCATTACAAATGCTGTCACTCATTTTAATAAATCTGATGCTGTAATGCTTTGCTGCAAGGTGTGATCTAACCAAGACCAATTTTAATGTTTCACAATGAGTTGCTATGAAATTTCTTACTCAGACTGACCCCTGTTTCAGATTTGCTCTGCCTCTCTTTATCAAAAGGTACATTTTGGAGCAAAATCACTGTATCCTACTTTAGTCATGTTTGACATGTGCCAAGCAAAGAGAAGCATCTTTAAGCCCTCCAACATATGGGGGTGGGTGGGATTTGAATGCATTCTTTCTTGTTATACATGTTGTTTTATACTGTACTCACTCTTTCATTTTCCCCTGTAGATTAGATGTATCTTCCTGAAGATGATAATCATTCAAAAAATTTACTTTTCCTGTTCTTGATAAAAGCTAGAACTTAAGCATTGAAACTCTTGGCAATATCTAATATCACAGGAGTAAACTTTTGCTCCTGCAACAATATTCCTTTCTTCCACCCCCAAAAATTGCTTTGGTTGGTGTCTCAGCTTTCCGATAGAAAAAAAGAGGAGGGAATACACTGGCAGTGGTTCTCAACCTGTGGGTCCGCAGATGTTGGTGGACTTCAGGTCCCAGAAGCCCCAGCCACTATGGTCAATGCTCAGGGCTTCTGGGAGCTGAAGTCCAAAAACATCTGGGCACCCACAGGTTGAGAACCACTGGAATACAGGGTGGAACTGGAATCCTTTCCACTAATGAATACTATTTCATCTGGAGAAAACACTAGGTAGATATAATCCAATTTCAGTAATGATAAGCCACACTATAAGGAAACCAGCTCAGCCATTGAAACCCACTGTGTGATCTTGGACAAATCACTTTCTCTCAGCCTGAGAGGAAGACAATGGCAAACCTCCTCTGGAGATACCTTGCTGAGAAATCCTTTGGAGAAGGTGACTATAAATCAGCATTGACTTGAAGGCATGTAACAGCAGCAGATGTAGAACACACGGAGCATAGTATTTTGATGTCTTTTTTTTTTTTTTAAATGATTCCAAATACATGAAATAGCAGAAAGGAGAAGCATTAGTGGATATTAATGCAAACAAAAGAAGTATTTGGGTTTGTTCTAGGAAAGGGAAATGCAAAACACAGTAGAAATGTGATCATAATTGCCCAAAGGAAATAGGACACAATTTTCACATCATCATTGAGTGCAATATTGAGGCCAGAGTTCGGATAATTCCTTTTAATTTTATTTTTTAAATCAAACCATTCTAAAGATAGGTACCCTCTATACACTTTGGGCTATATATTATGTCAGTGACAGTGGATAAAATACAGAATAAAATACATCACTGACTTAACAGAGAGAATTGTAAAGTTTTCAGCACCAAGACACAATAAAATCCACACCTTAGTTTTAAACCAGCTAAACAGTGGAGGGTGTCTTATTTGCGCTAGTCACTAGGGCAATTTGCATACATATGACATTATTAACACATGCAAATAAAGAGGATTTAGGTTTATTTTTTTCCCTGTGAGAGGGGGCATACATAGCTTTGTGTATGCGTGTGAGGGGGGAGAGGAAGTAGAGTCACCCAGATGACTTCCATAATTATCGTTTAATATTTGCAAAGTGCTTGGAATATACTCACAGCAATTGGCAAAGACAAACAGGGAACTGAATCTCTTCTCTGTATGTGCTGGAAAGCAGCTGAGAGCTCCTGGTTCCCTTTGTTCTACTTCCTTCCAAGGTACAGGAATGTCATGCTATTTGGCAAACATCTCATTCAGCAAAATTAACTCTTGTAGCAGTAATCCAGGCTTCATTACTTACCTAAATCTAACCTACAAACAGCAACAATGATAACACAAACAAAACAAATTTTAAATCCTGACTCAAGTACAAAGTTTATTGGGCAATCTTCCCTCCACACAGGAAGATGTGAGGGTAAAAGAAGAAACCACATACGCTACCTGCCCCTCAACTTCTTGGAGGAAGAATGAGGTGACAATAATATTTTGCAAACTTTTTGTCATAAGCCAATGTTTGCCACAAGCATTCCGTTACACAGAATATCAATCAACTTCTATTTATTTCTGTGGTTTCCCTTCCATTGGCATGCTGAAGTACTGCCATGCTGAAGTTAGCTAAAGAAAATCAACCATGCATGAAATAATTATGGATACAAAATTATATTAATACACAAATAAGATCTGAGGTGATTTAACATGTGTATGCCCCGTTGTGCTCAACACAGTCTAGACATCTTAACAGTCAAAATAAACCAAAGCAATGTGTCTCATTCCTCTGCTACACATCATTTGTATGACACAACTTCAGAGGTGAGAGATTTACATGGGTGAAATCTGAAAGGAACAACACCCTGTTTCCAGTTTCAGGTCCAAATGAATCCCAATAGGAATGTCGTAATGTAATGTAATATAATGTAAACTTGAATCGAGAAAGTGAAATCTCAGGGAGTCAAAACCACTGAGCATCACACAGCTTTCATAGTGATTGAATTATCTGGCAGGGGAATTAGAAAAAAGAGGAGAATCTGTCTGACTATAGGAAATATGACACATTTTACTCTTGCAGGGCTAAACCACATACAATTACTGTCAAGCCTGTGGTTTCTCTATAAGAGCAGAGCTTCACAAATTGAGCCAGTTCAGGAACAAAGGAGAAAAATTTCATGGGAAGCTTTTGGCACAACCGGAGACTTCCTCATAGACTCATCTGCACATTTTAAAATGTGTCAGCCTCATGCCCAATTTCAAGATGGGGACTTTAGTTTTCAGAAATCCCACTATGAACACAGCCATTAGTACTCTAAAATTAATTGTAGCTATTGCTTCATTATTGCCATGATTTTATGTCAGAGAGGAGTGGCTGTTACCACACCTTACACCCCTATCATATGGTACAGCATGGTTAGCAAGAAAGAATCATTTAATTGGCATGAAATATTAAAAATATTACACCTATAACTGGGAAACATGCAGCTAGCAGGACTCTGGCTGTATACCTGGGTTAGGTCAGCATGGCCTTAGTAAGGTCAAGAAGAATTAAGTAAGAAAGCCTGGAGTAAACAGATTTCCAGTAATCAACAACCCAACATCTAAATACAATAGTCCAGAAAACTGCCCAGGTGCATCAGGCAAGCACGCCTGCTGTGTGCATTTCCTGCCAAAACCTTCCACATTCACCTTATCCAGTCAAGACATTAAGAGGCTGCCAGGACTCCCATCAATGTTTTGTCACCCGAGGTGAGATGATCATTTTGTTCTGGATGCCTTTTGTTTTCTCTACCAGATAGTAATTAACATTTGCCGCTTCAGAATAGGAAAAAGAATATTTAAACTCTAGCTCTGACACCAGCATTTTGCTAGCACTTTGGGCATCACACTACACCCCAGACTCTTGTTCCTCCATGCTGCCCTCAGAGTCTCAGGTTTGAGCCACCTTTTTGATTCTGCACTTCAGGACTGGTAAATATCACCCTATATTCCTGAAATTTCTCTTTGTCCAACCTTTCTCTCCCTTCCCTTCACTAGCCTTGTATGGTTTGTAAGACTGCTTGATTTCTTACGTGTGTCTGTGAATCCCCCAATAAAACATTCTTTTGACTCTCAGCTGGTGTCCTACAGTTAATACTTGTATAAAACAGGTGAAAGGTCCCTTTGTAAACCCCCCCCCGGTAGGCCTCATTTTGAGCTATAATTCCCTACCTTCTTAAGGACATGTTGGCACTGCTGCTGGACCTCAAAGCTCCACTTTGTGAGGTAACCAGGCTGTGGCTGGGGATCATACAGAAGTAGCTGATGGGTCCTAAATCAAAGGTGAGGAATACAGCAAAACCAGTCCACGTTTAAATCTGAAATCTAAAAGGAGCTATCCTAGGTGCTGAGCCTATTCTGAATGCAGGTTAAGCACTTTCGATAGCTCTTTTAATGGTTGGATTAAAACCAGAAGCAGAACTACCTCTGGCTACCTCTGGACCTATGCCCTGTAAAGGGCCTTGCAATCAATACACAGAATGTTCTTCCAGGTCTATGACCCAGACAAGATCTGTACTAAGTAACAGTGCATCCCAGAGTCTTCTGTGACAATGCAAGGGGCATCACACCATTCTACTTCTCTTTCCTTTAACTACCCTTGTCTTCATTCCTGTTCATTATGGACCACCCTCTCCCCAGACAAGGCATCTCACCAAGCCACCTAAAATCTGGTCTTCCTTTGGACCTCCAGTACACTTCCCATTTATGTTCGAATGTGTCTCAGAAATTAACCCCACTCTTCAAATTAATGCTTATTGTTTATGTTTCCATAGTTTTTCAATTATTAAAGAAAAAGCTCAAAATGCATTATTTTCCAATGTATACATTTTTATGCACAAAGTTGCTGAATATTCATATTTTATAGCAGTTTTCCTTGAGATAATTCTATTAGTATATTTTTCCCCAATATACTTTTTTGTGTGAATTCTATGTATTAGACACATCTTTCTACACTTTTATTTAAAAAAAGAACCAGCCTGCAAAATTCTGAGAAGTGTATTACTGAAGATAACTGTTCCAGTTCATGTATTGATTTGGATCATGTACATTTGAGAAGTTCTTATCAAAACGTGAATGGAATGAAGTCCTTTTCCATCCCTAGATATCATGGAAGCTGTTCTTACATTTGATGGCATTCGACCAGATGATCTTTGGTTCTTTCACACTCTCTGATTATTGTTCTGTGTTGTCCAGTTACACAGGAGATGACCTTGAAAGCAAAAAAGCACAGTGGATCATGTGAGTTTTGTTTTTGGAAATGCACAGAGGGAGTTTGACAGTTAAGAGACATACACTGCACTAACTAAATATTAAATGCATTCAGTGTTTTTTTTAAAAAAAGAATGAGGTTTTTTTTAAAAAAAATACTATGGTTAGCACTTCACTTAATTGCTCTATTTGTGCCTAATAAAGTGGGGAAATAGCCAAAAAAGGTCATTGCTAATGAAAACTCATTGAGCAATTAGGACAGAGAGATATTTCTTTTCAACACTATAACTGTGCAAAAGCCTCACAATTGCTAGAAATTAAAATCTTTCTTGGTGTAATTAAAGTGTTTATCTACCATTACCTTAAAAAAAAGAGGAGCAGTTGCCCTGAATGTCCATTATCAACCAATCAGAGAGAAAGGAATTGACTGTTTGCCAGCATTGTCGGTATTTTAGTGAGCAATATTGATGATGCTTACAGGAACCTGGACCAAACCCCAAGTTATCAACCTCTTCTCCATGTCATTGTTCATAAGAAATGATTCAAGTGAAAATGCCAAAATGCCACCCCAGTTATCAATCCAAAATGTGATCACCAGAGTCTGGATTGCTATTTTTAGAAGGTATTGTGTTAGCTGTTTCTCATTCCTTTCCCAAAGGAATGTGCTGGTCATTACTTATTGTTTGTTACTTCGACATTGACTCATTAGTATCAAGTCCTTTTTATTGCTTTTTAAATTTGTTTTAGAACAACTTTAAAGACCCCAAATTTCCCCAATTGATTCCCCAAACATTTTAGAACCAATGAATAAAATTATCTGTTGCATGCAAGAAAATAATGTGATTATCAGTCATTGTCTGGTATCCTGCATCGGTCTCACATATTATGAATAGCCGCCAGTGAAGTTGTTTCCATTTCCATCATGCATCTCCTATGCTGGATAATGATGTAGGATGACAAATGCACATTGGAAGACAATGTGCATGACTGTAATCATATAATACAATGCATATTTACACACTATTCTCTGAATGCCAATTTATAAACTCATGTGAAATGGTTCTGCATAGAGAATTCTAATTCTTCTCCTGTCAGCCGGATACAAATGTTGCAAATTGTCCACAAATACCCCACATAGGTAGCACAATTTATGCCTGGGTATGAAAGATGTGATTTTCCACTGTGTTTCTTCTAGAAGGAAGCCATGAGTAATTTTAGCAATTTTTCTTCCCACTGAGAGACAGACTTCAAAAATCATGCAGTATTCAAAGCCCATTTGCAATTCAGGATTTATTCTGCACAAAATTTGCATGTGGGTGTTTTCAATAGAAAACAGCATTTTCTGCACAGAAAACAGCATTTGCTGTTCAGAAAATAATATTTCTGTGTGCAAATATAATTTTATGGACTGAAAAATTTGTTTTTTCCACATAAAAAGATGTTTTCAGTGTAAATCAACCACATGCAAATTTTGCGTGGAATGTCCCCAACATTTTCTGTGTAGTAAGCAGTTTTTTTCTGTATAGATAATAATATTTACACACAGAAATACCATTTTTTGCTTAGGAAAAAAAATGTTTCTGGTGCAGAAATGTTGTTTTCTGTGGAAAACAGCCACATAGGGATTTGAATTAAGAATTAAGTCCTGAATTGCAAAGATTCTCATCTATCCAGGATTTCTCTTACCGGGATTTCTCAATACTCAAAAATCACATTGCACTATCATTTTTTGAATATTTTCAAATGTTCTTTCCATCCCAACTATACATGTCATCATTAAGATGTTGGCCATTATGTTACTTCACAACAATAATGAAATTTTTATGTTCTTCTCTCCCTACCCCACCCCTGTAACATGTTCTAAGTTCTTACTTGTGTAAGTTGTTACTTGTAATATGCCTTTCTAAGCTTTGCTGGCCCCATTTAAACAACAATGGCTTAGAATTCATTATTCTAGTTGTTAGCACTTATATGCCTGTTTATCAGAAAAGTGAAAAATATCAAGAACTAGAGATGGGGTTAGTGCAGTCGCGTTAGGACGTGGGGGCAGAGGAGATTTGCCATTCGCCCCAGGTGGCAATGTTTCTGGGGCATCCAAACCCATAGCTATGCCCCTGAGCATAGCTGAGCACGCCTCCCCACTGAAGCCATGCCCTTGCACACAGTGGCCACACTTCTCGTGGCATGGTCCTGCCTCCTTCCTGCTCCCCCCACTCCAAGCTCTACCACTGGGATAGTGGCAAAGAAAATAGTTCTGATCCTTTCTCTGTTCACAAGTTTGTCACTTGCAATCTTACTTTTCTCCAGAAGCTGGGTTTAAGACATATATATATATATATATATGTATGTATGTATTACTTTATCACTTGTAATACAAATACTCCATATATACTACATACATATAATACACAAAGCATTACCATGAATATTCATATAATCATAATAATCATATTATGTGAGTTAAAGTACCTTAGTTTCAGCCTTAATAATTGTTACATATTAGCTTAGATGAGGTATTAATGAGGAATTGCAACATTTTTGTAGATTCCACCTGGTTTGCACTTCCCATGCTTGAGTCCAGAAGCAGAAATCATGTGGCCCAGCATTCCACATCATGCTATGTCAGCAAGGCTGCTGATCGTTGTAGTACAATGATATCTAAAGGCTACATGATTCCTGTTTTATTCAGTGGGAAAAATGTGTTCACATTATCTCAACCATTTCAAAAATCTGTACAAAAATGTATACTTTTTAAAAAAAATGCCAAAAGGGGATAGCTTTCATCTTGCAGTTTCCCTCCTACAAAAACTATCTCAATGGAATCAGGCATGGATTGGACAAGGAAACTGGAAAGAGAGGGATTATTTTTTTGTACACTTTTTAGATGTATGTTATTTTTAAAATACATTGTTAGGGTATCTTTCCCCTCATTGTTGTTGATGCTATGTGCCTTCAAGTTTTTTTCTGAAGGTGAACCTATCACAAGGTTTTCTGGGGGTGAGAGTGTGTGATGGGTTTCAATGGCCAAGCAGGGAACGGAACCTTGGTCTCCAGGGGTGTCATCCAATGCTCAAATCATTATACACTATACACACAATATACTCTATACACACAGTCATAATGAATCACTGAGCTTGCTTTTTTCAGTTGTCTGAACTGCTTTATAACAATTGAAATCCCAGATATACTTGTTCTAGGAAGTAATTTCCACTGAGCCAAGTGAGATGTTCCTCAGAGTAAACATCCTTAGGATGCCACTATAAACTGAAATATTCACCTGCATGAAACAAATTGTTCCTCATCTCTGTTTGTGGCACAGTTGACTGGATGGCAGAGTTACTGCCTATGTGTGGGTAGGTGTGTGCTAGCACAGATATCAGAAGCAAACTATGGTTGTGTATCCTGTCCATATATCTGGTTAGTTTAATTGCTTAAGATTTATTAAAACTCTATTAAGGAACAGAGCTGTTGCAAATGCAGCGATTTAAATGAACTGTGATTTATGGTCTGGAAGTTAAGAAGTTTCCCAGAGGAGAGAGCAGAGGGGCAGCTGGGTCTGTGAAGACATCCTAGACCAGGTGTGTTTACAGGCTTGTGGGGCTGTGCTTGTTTGTTTGTTTGTTTGCTTGTTTTTGTTTAGTCTCCTTGTGCTGGCCATGTGCTCTCCCTGAGCACACAGTCTGACTAACGAGAGGGAGGAGCCAGTTAGGGGGGAGGAGTCTTATTAGGAGCTCCCAACGGCCCTCCCAATGGCGTGCACCTTCGGCCCGCATAGTTGAAGTCCTCTACTTCAATCCTTCAAGTTTAACCCTAGGCAATCAGTAGAGCAGACCTAGCTTATACAGCTGAATTTCAGAAAGAAAGCCCAGTTATTCTTTCTAGAACTACTTCCTGTACTATTCTCTGTAGTATCATGGATGGAAGATGAGGGAGCTGCCGTGGTCACCTGTAGCACTTGTGGGATGTTCCTTTTCTTGCCACAAGATGTTCTTGGGTACACCTGCACCAAGTGCAAGCTGGTGACCTTCTTGGAGGAGAAGATTCACCAGCTGGAGGCAGAAGTTTCTAATCTTCATCTTATTAGAGAAGGGGAGGAGTTTTTGGATAGGGCAGAGAAGACCTACCGGAAGACCGAATGAGTGGAGGAACTGTCAGATCAGGAAGTTAGCACACTGTGCCGGGAAACGGAGGCTTGGGCGAATGCCACACGGAGGAGAAGAAGGACCAGGAAGGCAACAGAGACTCTTGAGCTGCACAATTGCTTCAAAGTTCTTGGAGTTACAAACAATGAAGAGTGCCATGCAGAGGGAACAGAATGTCAACAAGAAGAAATCCAACTTTGGCAACAGGAACTAGGTCAATGCTCCCAGCCTCAACAGCATGCCCAGGCAGTCCTAGTGGAACATGCTTGTCGAGGAGAGCAGGACAAGCCTCAGAGGAGGCGAGTTCTGGTTGTTGGGGACTCTTTGCTCAGAGGAACCAAAAGGGCAATTTGCAAACTGGACAAGCTCAATCGAGAGGTCTGCTGTCTGCCTGGGGCCAGGATCAACCATGTAATGGAGAGGCTAACCAGACTGGTCAAACCCACTGACCATAAGCCCCTCATTTTGGTTCATGTCGGAACCAATGACACTGCGAGGAGCAGCTTTTACCACATCGCAAAGGATTATGAGCTTATGGGGACGAAGCTTAAAGACCTTGGTGCGCAGGTGGTCATTTCGTCTCTCCTCCCTGTTCAAGGATATGGCGCACATAGGGCAATAGCAGAGGTCAACAACTGGCTCCGCACATGGTGCTGCCGGCAACAGTTTGGGTTTTTGGAACACAGCCTGAATTTCCATGAACGTGGGTGTCTGGCAAGGGATGGGCTTCACCTCACGAAACTTGCCAGGAATGTTTTTGCAAACAGTCTCACAAGGAGGATTAAGAGGTCTTTAAACTAATTTCCGCTGGGTAGGGAGACAATATTATGCAGGGCAAGGACTCAGAGAGCTCGGGGGAAAAGGCCCAAATGAAATTGGCCAAGTAGTACAAGCGTCCAATGGTGGGAGGAGTAGAAACTATAGTAGAGGACTTGCAGGAAGGGCCCGGGGACTTAAGTGTCTCTACACTAATGCATGGAGTATGGGAAACAAGCAAGATGAACTTGAACTCCAAGTACAAGAAAATAAATACGATTTGATAGACATCACTGAGACCTGGTGGGATAAGTCTCATGACTGGAATGTAGGAATAGAGGAGTATAGCCTATTGTGTAGAAATAGACCGAACAAGAAAGGAGGAGGAGTAGCCTTGTATGTCAAGGATGTTTTCACCTGTGAAGAGATCCGTGACTTAAACCCAGAAAGCCAGGTCGAGAGCATTTGGGTAAGAATTAAGGGAGTGAGAAACAATAGGGATATTCTGGTGGGGGTTTACTACAGACCTCCAACCCAGACTGAGGACTTTGATGACGCCTTCCTCAATCAAATGACTGCACATTCAAAAATGAGAGATACAGTAATAATAGGAGATTTCAATTACCCGGATATATGTTGGCAGTCAAACTCTGCCAAGACAGCAAGTTCCAGCAAGTTTCTTGCTTGTCTTGCAGACAATTTCATGGTTCAGAAGGTGGAAGAGGCCACAAGGGGATCAAATATTCTAGATCTGATCCTGACCAACAGGGATGACCTTATTAATGAGGTAGAAGTGGTTGGATCTTTAGGGGGGAGTGACCATGTCCTATTTGGCACTCAGTGGAAAGGAGAAGATAAGTGTAGCCAGACACTCATCTTAGATTTTAAAAAAGTGGACTTCTGTAAACTCAGGGACCTGCTGGCTGGAATTCCGTGGTCAAGAATAGTGAAAAGGAAAAGAGTTCAGGGGGCATGAGAATTCCTTAAAAGGGAGAAACTGAAGGCACAGTCTAAAATTGTGCCAATAAAGAGGAAAAATGGAAAGCATCTGAAGAAACCAGAATGGTTGACTAAAGAACTCTCAGTTGAGCTCAGTGTTAAAAGAAACATGTACAGGAAATGGAAGAAGGGGGAACCCACCAAAGAAGAATTTAAGCAAGTAACCAGGAGATGTAGGGAGGAGGTCAGACAGGCTAAAGCACAGAACGAACTTAGGCTGGCCAGAGACATTAAAAACAATAAAAAGGGCTTTTTTAAATATGTCCGCAGCAAAAGGAAAAAGAAAGAGACGATAGGGTCGCTGCGCAGAGAAGATGGTGAATTACTAATGGGGGAAGAGAAAAGGCAGAACTACTTAACATCTTCTTTGCCTCAGTTTTTCCCCAGAAGGATACAAGCACCCAACCTGGCTGTTGGGGAGCAGGTGAGGAAGCAGGGGACATGAGGCACATAATAGATAGAGAGGTGGTACAGGATTACCTGGCCACACTGGATGAATTCAAGTCTCCAGGGCCAGATGAATTGCATCCTAGGATATTAAAAGAATTGGCAGAGGTCATTTTGGAACCGCTTGCTATAATCTTTGAGAAATCTTGGAGCACAGGAGAAGTTCCAGCAGACTGGAAGAGGGCAAATGTTGTCCCCATCTTCAAGAAGGGAAGAAAAGAAGACCCAAATAATTATTGCCCAGTCAGCCTGACATCAGTACCCGGCAAGATCCTGGAGCAGATCGTTAAGCAGTCAGTTTCTAATCACTTAGAAAGCAATGCAGTAATCACGAGAAGTCAAAAATTCTCACAAATAAGTCATGCCAGACTAATCTTATCTCTTTTTATGATAGAGTTACTAGCTTGATAGATAAAGGGAATGCTGTGGACGGGGCATATCTTGACTTCAGTAAGGCCTTTGACAAAGTTCCCCATGACATCCTTGCAAAGAAGCTAGTAAAATGCGGGCTGGACAGGGCTACTGTCAGTTGGATTTGTAATTGGTTGACCGACTGAACCCAAAGGGTGATCACGAATGGCTGCTTTTCATCCTGGAGAGAAGTGACTAGCGGGGTGCCACAGGGTTCTGTCCTGGGCCCAGTGCTGTTCAATATTTTTGTCAATGATTTGGATGAAGGAATAGAGGGCATGCTAATCAAATTTGCAGATGACACCAAATTGGGAGGGGTTGCTAATACAGGATCAAAATTCAAAATGACCTGGATAGATTGGAGAGCTGGGCCAAGGCTAACAAAATGAAATTCAACAGAGAGAAGTGTAAGGTCCTACACTTAGGTAGAAAAAATGGAATACAGAAATATAGGATGGGGGACATGTGGCTGGATGGGACGTGTGAAAGGGATCTTGGAGTCTTAATAGACCACAAGCTGAACATGAGTCAGCAGTGTGATGCGGTAGCCAAGAAAGCCAATGTAATTATCGGCTGCATCAATAGGAGTATGGTGTCTAGATCGAGGGAGGTACTGGTACCACTCTACTCTGCTTTGGTTAGACCTCATCTTGAATACTGTGTCCAGTTCTGGGCACCCCAATTCAAGAAGGGCATGGTCAAGCTGGAGCAAGTCCAGAGGAGGGTGACCAAAATGATGAGAGGCCTGGAAGCCATGCCCTATGAGGATAGACTTAGAGAGGTGGGTATGTTTAGTCTGCAGAAGAGAAGGTTAAGAGGGGACATGATAGCGATGTTTAAATATTTGAAGGGATGCCATGTAGAGGAAGGAGAGGGCTTGTTTTCTGCTGCTCCAGAGACCAGGACGAGGAGCAATGGATGCAGGAAAGGAGATTCCACCTGAACCTCAGGAAGAAGTTCCTGACGGTCAGGGCTGTCCGGCAGTGGAATATGCTGCCTCGGAGTGTGGTGGAGTCTCCTTCTTTGGAGGTTTTTAAGCAGAGACTAGATAGCCATCTGTTGGGAGTGCTTTGAGGGTGTTTCTGCATGGCAGGGGGTTAGACTGGATGGCCCGTGTGGTATCTTCCAACTCTACATCTCTGTGATTCTATAAACACTCTCTTGTCTCTATTGTCAACTTCAGATGCTTAAAAATCATATTCTGTAGCTAAAATTTAATCAGAAATTTGATCAGGGTGATCAATCAGTTTAATCACAGTCTCTCTCTCTCTCTCTCTCTCTTACACACAGACACACAGACACACACCAGTTAATTGAGGGGGCTATGAAGAATTACTCTTAAGGGTGGCTTTTTCTTTCCTCCTCTGGCTTTTCCTTCCGTTTTCCAAACATAGTAATAGATATTCTGCCTCTCATAATGAGTTCAATGTTACCATATCTTTCAAAGTTCTAAAGGCACAAAACTTATCCAAACCATCTGTGATGACAACAGGCCCATTGGTCCTCTCTCTAATGTGAAGTGGGCATATTGGTGTGATTCAACAGTTACTCATTATATTTATTTCTTCCATGAGTTCAAGGCAGCATACATGGCTCTGGTCCTTTCTGCTTTATCCTCACAAAAACCACCTGCAGTAAGTGAGAAAGAGAAAGAGAGAGAGAGTGCAACTGTTCCCAGATCACCCAATGAATTTCATGTGGAGATGAACTTAGATCTCATGAGTCCTTGGCCAGGTTTCTAAACTTTTTACCTCACTGGCTCTGAAATGTAAAGTAACCATGCAAATAGGGAAGTTAAATGTATATAGATTGCTCTAAATGCCTTCTGTTATTTACTGAGATTTACCTACCTACCTACCTACCTACCTACCTACTTATTTGTAGATAGATAGGTCGGTAGGTCGGTAGGTAGATAACAGATAGATGATAATGTTTTCTCATAGGGATACATTATTCCTACTCCTGTCCATTGCCATTTTATCCATAAAAAATGACTGACATTCTGTTAGGTATTTACATAATCAGACCCATGAGAATCAACATGGTATAGTATTTTGAGCACTGGACTGTGACTCTGGAGACCAGGATTTGAATACCCTCTCAGCTATGGAAACCCACAGGGTGACACTGGGCAAATTACACTGTCAGCCTCAGAGAAAGGCAAAGGTAAACCCTCTCTGAACAAATCTTGCCAAGAAAATCCCATGATAGGCTTGCCTTAGGATAGCTGAAAAATCAGAAATGACTTGAAAGCACACAATGGAAACAAACTGATCTATAGCCATGTAAAGGTGAACTGTGATGTTGATCAGTGATTGTATTCCCGGGAGGGGAGCAGAGATGTGGCTACATCTCTGATACCGTTGTGCAAACAGCCCATAGTGTGGCCATTGAACCTTGGGTCCTATTGCACAACAGGCATCAAAGTGCAATGGGACTTGTGCTAACAGGACACTGCACAGGGCACCCCAATTGTCGTTGTCACAATTCACTAAAAAGATGTGTATTCTATCAAGGACATAGCTATGATATCATAAAGATATGAACCATAGCCTTAACACAGGACCTTGACCAATGAATCCAAAGATGAAATCTGCTATCTAGGGAGGCTCTCAGCATGAGTCAGAACTCTAGAAAAACAGAGTTCAGAACTGTGAAGAGAACTTCCACTGACACAGGAGTCTCTTTTCTTTATGCTTGTAGCTTTTTACACAAGTAAAGCAACAACTTACAAAGGGATGGGCTACTGAGTTTCCCTCTTCATGTGTTTTCTTCACCCAAAAGAGAACAACTGGACTGTTTTACCTGTTTTGGACACCAGCAAGAGAATCTTCTTTCTTTCTTTCTTTCTTTCTTTCTTTCTTTCTTTCTTTCTTTCTTTCTTTCTTTCTTTCTTTCCAGTACACAAAGAAATAAGGAGAGAAACCCACGTGCAATCATCTAGGAATCTTCACAAGACAAAATGATACATTTTCAGAAAGTGTGACTCATTGAACCAGAAAGTTTAATCTTCTTTGTAGCATATGTTATATGCTTTTGTGTCATTCCAAAAATCCCCGAGTTCAAGATCACTTCTTTTCCACTAGAAAACTATGATTCAGCTGGGTTCTGTTGCACAATCAACATGAATCTTGTGTTTGATAGGTTAAGTTTGTTATAGTCATTCCAATGGAAACAATTCACATGGACATCTAATGTTGCTATATTACCCTGGTGGAACAACAATTGAAATAACCTTCAATAACATAAGAATAACTGCTAATCATCCCTTGAAATGAATTTAGTCTCAGTCTATACACATACTGCAATGACCACAGAGATAAATGCCATTAAGCTTACTGCCAATTGTGTTTTTTTTTTTTGTAAAGGATTTTCCTTTAGACCAAACATCCTCTGTGTGACAGCCCCTAATATTTTACCCTTCTGTATATCCAAAACAGAAAATTCAGTGGACATATAGAGATTTTTCTCAGAAGGTACCACATGAATCTTCCAGTTCTACTTTCATATCAAATCTCTCTTTCTCCCTCTCTTTCTGTGCATGCTTTTTCCCCTCCTCTTATTTATCACATTCATTGGCATGGTTTACTTTAACCATTGCTTGAATGTGGTCTATTTGGAAGAAAGTTTAATGTAGTGCCTCAGAGACTGAGCTATTTTCCAGAAAGCTTTTAGTTTGAATCTTGCCTCTGTCATGACATGCCTGGTGACTTTGAACAAGACAATCTCTTTTGCCCTTCTATAATATACAAGATAATAATGCTGACTTATCTCACAACACTGGACAAAGTACTGTCATGGTTGATGGCATTAATGCAGACCTGATGACATCACTAAAGCCTCATATAAGTCAGTGGAAAGCAGGAGAGCAAAGTGAATGAATAAGTAGTACCAGCATGCTGTCAAAAATGAAGACGGTTTAACACTGACAAAAATATGCCATAGTGAACAGTTTTGGGCCCAGCCATAGCTCTCAAAATGCTATGTATACTTATCAGACAGTCTTCAGATTATCACTGTTTTCTGTGCTCCACACTGAGATATATACATGGAACTCTAATACATGTAAGCATCTCTCATTCACTTTAGTGGAAAGAATAGCTCTTCATCATTAGGACATGCTTTTTTCAAAGTCATCCATATGAACTTCCAGTTCTGTATTATAGCCTATTATTGATAAGAGACCACTGTTCAAGCCAGAGATGGGAAAATGTGGCCCATGGAATGTTGATGCACTGAAGTTCCCATTATCCTCTGACTTTGGCTTTGCTGGTTGGGGCAGAAGGGAGTTGCAACCTGACAATATCTGAAGGGAGTCTACATTCTTTATCCCTGATTTCAGACTTATGAGTTGTACATGCTGGATTCAGCTTCCATGGTTTAAAGGAAGTCTTGATGTTCTTACAGCATAGTCTGAGTTTTTAAGCATAGCTTTTGAAGTGTAACATTCCAATGACTGAACTTAATTCACCTAGAGAACTTCTCTTGACTTGTCTTATAATTTACACCCATATGTTTGTCCTTCAGAAATGGATAAAACCTAATCACAGTCTATTTGAGACAGAGCTGAGTTGTCACAGTACTGCATCGTTGTTAAGGACAAATTATGTTTCAAAATGCTATGGAAGCATTGTAGAACTCAGAATTTTGGGTGAAGCTTTCCATGAAATATGGCAGTCAAAAGTGGTACTCACACAAATATAGGTAGCCAGATAATTCTAGGGATGAAATTTTTCACTAATTTTCTTCTCAAAGGAAGCACTGAGTAATTTTAGTCATTTTCTTCTTGCTGTGAAAAGTTTTTTCAAAAACTGCAGTTTCAAAGACTTATTCTGTGAAAAATTCAGATGTTGTTGTTTTGTCTGAAAAGATCACTTTCTGCCTAATAGCCAGTATTTTCTTCAGAAAAATATTATCTTTGGTGCAGAAAATGATATTTCTGTGCAGAAATATGTTCTCTCTCTTACACATAAAATGCCTATTCCTGCATGAAAATGCTGTTTTCTGCACAAATGTACCACATGCAAATTTTGCATAATATAAATTCCAGTTGGTAAAGATTCTTATCACTCCAGGATTCTTTTCATCAAGGGGTTCTCAACCCTTGAGAAACAGATTGTTTTAACATCTTTTAAAAAATATTTTTGCATATTCTTCTCATCCCTGGATAATGGTGATTATAAGACCAAATTTAATCCTTTCAAAAATCAGTAGCTTTGGGGGGGCAAAGGGATCTTGTAGCATCTTTATCACTATCTGTGAGGAAGAAGTCTGTAGCATAAACTTTCATAAACTCATCCTACTTTATCAAATGCATCATACTGAGTTTCTGAAAGGTTATGCTACAAACATCTTTCTCTCAGTGTCAAAGATTCTACAAGATCTATTTGTATACTGAAATAGACTAAAGTGGCCATGCGTTTGAATTTGAGGGGACAGTTAAAGACTTCTGTAGATTACTCACTAGCAGAAGTGTCCTACTTTACAAATATTTTTTTAAAAAACTTGTTTTCTCCCCCATGCCAATGCTCCTGCCATTTCCTTTCACTCTTCCCCCCACCCCCCGCTCAACACCTCTACTCTACACCTTTTTCCTTTCTTGGTGGTCTCTCTCTCTCTCTCTCTCACCTTCCTTCTAGCTGGAGCGCATTCAGTTTTTATTTATACACACTCTGCCCCACTGCTGCTTACAAGGCAGTAGGACCTCTCTGTGTTTCTCTCTCCCATTTGAAGACTTGCAACTGCTTGTGGAGTCCCTGTACAATAATCCATCTTCCAGACTTGTAACAAGCTTTGTGTCTAGGGTAAATTAGGGGCACCTATCTTCTAAATATGGTACTGCAAGATGCGAGCCATTTTTAAGTAACAAAAATTAATTAATTTATTTTAAAAGCAAGTCCAGCATGCAAACTCCCAGGTTCTTTTTAGTATCTCTGGTAATCTTCTGATAGATGAACTTGCAGCATCCTCCAAAATACCTCAAGGCAACAAGATAGCTTCATGAGTACCGTAGGATGTTTGGTACATGGCTGTCATCTCCAGGACCCTACTGATGTCTGTTACCACCTATGACTTGAGGTGACTGCCTAGTGGCAGGGAATATCATTTTGTTTAATGGGAGGTCCAATTTCATTGAAACCAAAAGTGGTTTTTAGATGAACTCGGTACATACGGATGGTCCAAGATGAGATACAGTAGCAAACTTCTCAATCATGTCCACTCTCTCCCAATAAACAATATTATGTGCTAGCAATAGTGGCACGAAGGGGACAAGTTAGGATACGTAAGATGGGCTGTGCCCTCCTATTGGCCAGTTTTTGGTTTGTGACAAATAATGGTCAGTACAGCCTTTCTTATTCACTTTGGGGCCAGAAAGCCATTTTTGTCAATGCTTCTTGACTGGCAATGTTCAGAAGAGGGAATGCTGCTGAGTTTTCACCTATATTACACTGCTGCAATGTGGGAAGAAACCAAGATGTTTGGATGGAGTGAGACACAGTTAAGCAGATAGGCATGACAGGTGGGTGGTATAGCAGGAATAAGACATAGACAACATTGGTGAGATCCATGGGACATCTCTATAATGTAAAGTAATCTTTCAGAACTTTCTTTTGGGGCCTAGAGGACTGTCATTGGAGGAACCCTGACTCCCACTCCTTTTGAATAATGTGGCTTGTGGAGGACAAAGGAAGATGGAACATCCTTCTTTGGTAAAAAGGTTAGCTCATGACAAGGAATAAACCATATGCCCTGTGGCTGGTGGTGGTTCATCCAGTTGGGCTTTGAGGAAGCTGCCAAGCTCAACAACATCTGTAGACGTTAGTCTGAACTACTATTTAAATAGTTAATAAAGCCATGGTCCTATTTACCCTTTCACTTGAGTCTTGCCTCTTTGAGAGGGCAAAATGTACATGTCCAACAGATTCCTAACCCTTGCAGATGTTTTTCTTTGGAATAGATCTTAGCTGAGATAATTTAATTAAGCTTTAAATGATAATTATTTTTCCTTCTTTCTGATTCTATTTTCTGAATTTAATCCTTAAAATTAAGACTTTCCCACTGTGCTATATTCCCTGCTAAGAATGTGTCTGACAATTAAGTGGCATCTGCAAGGAACCTCAGTCAAACTTACATATTTAGAAGCAAAGGGTTCTGACAACCATGGAACTGATATCTTACTTGAATACAGACATCCAAGATGCAAAGTGCACTAATAGTGCAATCTCTTCCTCTTTCTCTCTCTCTCTCTCTCACACACAAACATACACCAAGAAGTAAGCCCCATTGGTCTAAATCCAATTTCTTGTCCCACCTAGAATAGACACATTTAAACAATTGCTGTATGTCAATTCAACACTTAAGTAAATCCCTTTGATTCAATGCATTTATTCAATTTGCTAGTGGATTTAAGTGAAAAAATTCAGCAGAGTTTACTACAAGGTAAATGGATCATAGCATAAAGCCCATTGACTCCTCAGTATGCTTGGGGGTTGCTTAAAGGTGATAATAGATATATATTTCAAGCATTGTAGAAGAGGCTAAGCATGCATTCTCTTTGTCCTTTGAGTGCAAAGGCCTCAGGATGTAAAAATCTATGTTTAAACCATTACTACTCTTTTTGGTGTCAAATAGTCTTTAAGACTGTGTTGTTATAAGCTAAACCAGTCCAAGACACTTTGCTGCCTGAAACTGATCAACAAATGGCACCCTATCCCCACAGGTGAGAGCCAATTGTTATTGTGCCTCAAGAGATAGAAAATCTCCTCAAAGCCTCTCCCCATCCCAGACAGTGAAATATAACAAAAGTAACAACAAATTAAATAACTGATCATTTTCCACTTTTTTATGACACCCCAGGTTTTCTGCCTGTATTGTTGCTGATGAATAAAAACCAGAACAGGACTCCTATCCTTGAATGTTTGATCAGAAGAAGAAATTTCAGCTGGTGGAGCTTGTGTGAGAAGAACACCTACTGAAAGTCCTGGTTCTACACAAACGTTAAAGGTACAGGAGTCCAGTCTGATATGGCATCTGGCAACCCTAGCCTCTAGGCAGCTTTCTCTCTCTGCACAATGGTGGCCATTGGTTTATAAGAATTTAGACAAGGATGGGCATGACAAGAAAAGTGGCACATGTACTTGTAATCACCAAGTCAAGAATGCTGTGAACTATTCTGTTGATAGCAACTGAAATCTTCTCAGTTGACTTTTGCTGACCAACCCACAAAATAATGAGACCACGCACAAAGGCTTGGGTTGAAATCTGGGCTGTTTTATTTAATCTATTCACTTTTAGGATTATCTCCTGAGATGTGTAAAAGCGGGGAGGGAGCAAACTCACAATGAAGTTGCTGAGCAGGCAATTTCTCCCAGATCCTTTCCCCAGCTTCTCATGGGCAAACATCAGAGCCCCAGGTAGAAGCCAAATGCTGAGTTGCTCCATGGCTGGCCTAGTACTAGAAGGTCTCACCAAAGAATACAGCCCTCAGGTCAAAAGACTTAAAGTTAGGGCTGTACCCTTTGGCTAGCCTCAAGGAAAGCCTTCTTCTCCACCCCCAGTGACAAACTGGAGTGACAAAATAAAGGGCCTGGATGTGATCCCCTACTGAATATATAGTTATGTAAAACCTACATGGGACATAAGGCAGCATCAGTACATATCTGCAGATGCACAACTGATCAACCCACTTCTAATCCATTTTGGATGCTGTTTCCCAATCTAAGATCCCAGAATTCTAATGCCCTGCCAGGCTTGTTGTGCTTTGAGTGAACCACAAGCTTACTGGTCCAAAAGATACCAAAAAGACTGTAAGGGCAGCAGCACTTTTCTAAAAAGTATTTTTATTGAACAGACAAGATGTTGTATGCTAAATCTATATATAAGATTAACATAAACCTAAAGACCCAAGAAGACGTAGTTAATAAACTATAAACTAACTTAATCTACTTAACAATACCAACATAGACAACATAAAAACAAAGACATCTGCTACCTCTACTAAATGACTTCCAACACTTCTTAAGATGGATATAGTTTTCGTAGTAATCAAACAACTTCTTCCAGATAAATCTTAAAATAAACTACAAAATCAATTACCAGGTTATAATCAATATTGATAAGATAAAGAATGGCAGCATTGAAAAGGAGAGCTTCATACTGTGATATGAAAATGCTAGCTCAAGTTCCCCCAAGTTCCCTGAGAATTGCTGGATAAAGTGGCTGCCTATAATCCACCACATTTTTCCTACCACCATTGAACTGCTTCAGAAAATCCTGCCAAGTCTCAGTTCCTAGCAGATTCCTTGGATAATCTTAATCCTGTTTTGGGGTTTCTTAATTGCACAGGTAGTGTCATACAGACTAAGCAGTGTAGTGTCATGACTAAGGAAGCCTATAGGCAAAGTTAAGATGGTCAGTTAGCATTTTGCATCCTAAAGGGTGACTTTCCTGTGTGTGAGAAAATCAGCCACCCTATATCTCATATCTTGCAGTTTCTACAAATGTAGCCTATATAACTGGTTTACCGTGTCAATTTCTGAAACTTAGAAAAGCAATGGGTGAACATGGCGCTTATCTTTTTCTCCTATGTTAAAGGAACACTGAGTTCCTTCATCAAAAACTCAAATGTACCAACCACTCCCAAACTGCTATAAAGAGGAAGTCATCCAAGTAAAGGATCACCCCTTGGGCACCCATGTTAAACTTTATTGCTCAATCAATGAAGGTACTAAAGTGCTTGAATGCAGAACATGAAACCAAGCACACCATAGTGTTACACCCCAGAGTAACCCTAAGAGAGGGCCCCTAAAATTGGCAAGACTTCCCCCATATTGGATATTGGTTAGCAAAAGTCAGTTGCAATTAAAAACAACCTTGGTGTTGAATGGGAAATCCTTAACCACCAGACCGTCTCCCTCTGCTGTATGGGAACATAGACAATGTCCTTTAGGCTAAAAGACTGACCTATTGTTCTGAGTCACGTATCTCTAGGCAGACAATAGACTCACTCCTGGACACTGTCACACCCCAAGCTACATTGATGAACTACGTGTAGCCAAACAAACAAAACCCATCAATTTGGAATTTTAAACCTATCACGCACCTGAACTTCCCAGTAAGAAACAACACCGAGGAGGGGTCGTGATATTTGTCTAACATTATATTCCGCACTTATCGCCCATTAACGCCACTTTGCTAGCCGATATCTGGCCTGAGGAGAGAAATTGACTATAAAAATCCACACTTTTTGAGCCTCTTTGGAGAGCCTCCCAGACCGGACAAGGGCCCGTTTCACTGCTATCGAGGTGTCCCATTCAAGCCTCTCAGATGCTGCTGAGAGCTAAATGCAACTCGTGCCTCTGAACCGCCGCGAAACCCTGCTGCTTCCAGCCTTCCAGTCCTGGGATCCAGCCTCCCCTTGGTGCTTTACACCAAGCCTTCACTAATCTCCTCCTTCTCCTGGTCACCTAGATTAAGCCCCCTCTCTCCCAACTGTCTCTTATTTTCAACTTCATTTCTATAGCCCTTGTGTGATTGTAGTATTATTTATTAACGTGTGTTGCAACTTTCTCTGTTAGTTTTAATAAAGTTACTTTAGACTGTTCCTCTGACTCTTGCGTGGTTCTGACCCTGTAGACATAGGGTTAAAGATCCCCTGCCCTGACTTCTTGCAAGCTTTGCATTTCTCTGTTAATTCCCTTAATTTGAAGTCTGTTTGGGTGTCCGCAAGATACCCCCAGTTTTCAGGGTAACAATAGGAAGAACTTAATCCTTGCAGAACATCCCACCAAAAGAGAAGTCCAGCAGCTCAAAATCATTAGGATGGATTGGCAACAGGTGAAATGGCTTAATGTCACATCTTGCCAGTTTGGACCCTATCCTTAACTTTATTATCAAAAGAAGTGTACCAGATAGTACACAACTCTGACAGAATGGCATCATCAACAGATTCTCCCTTGGAATAGGATAAATTATGAATAATTCTATATTTGCTGGGGGTCTTTTTGGGTATAGCACCTAATGGCGATACCCTTAAGTTAGGTACCAGTGGTAATGGGTAGAGTCAAATCACCCTGCCCTCAGCTGCCTCCTTCTTAATCTTATCTTTTACTATGAGCTCAAAACTGAGCACTAACTTCAAGCTCTGGGCCAAATAGGGCCAGTGAATCCCTTGAAATGGTATGTTAAAACTGAATTGAAACTCGTTCCTCAAGTATTAGGTTGCTGCCTGTTCAGGATATAACTGCAGCCATACCAAAAGCTTCTGAACCTTAACTGGCCTGGGCCTCTTTTGCTGATGGGGGGCATTATCTGTCCCTTGCTTACATCTTGTTGCTCCCTATTACCTCCTGTCTGCTCTCTGTCTTTTGCATAGTTCAAACAGGAGTGAAAATATCCACAAACATAACATTCATGTTTACATCCACAGAGGCAGTGTGTGCAAGCGGTGTGAAACCCAAACTCCTAGCACAGCATCTACAGCTGCTGCCATGAGATGCCCTGTGAACACACTGGGGTGCTTCCTTTAATGTTTTGGACAAGATGTCCACTATTGGCCCTTTCCTCCAGGGTCGGTCTCACAGGTGTAATAACTCACATCCTTAGTTGGGAATGGATAAGATCCCACCTCATGCTGCTTTCATTCTAAAGGATTCATCATAACAGCAGCCAAGATGGCCCTGCAGAATTGATGTAAACCTGTTAAATGATGTTCATATATTGAACTGAATCATATGCCTTGTGAGGATGCACCTTGGCCACTACACCTGCATAAATGGAGAAACTGGACAACCAGTTTGCCCAGTTCCTATTCCTAGCAATGAACACTATTGACCCTACACTTCTTACTCTTTTCCTTTTTCCTGTTATCTAACTCTTCCTTCTCTTTCTTTTCCAATTTTCAATTAATCAAGGAGAAAACATCCACATATTCTCTCCACAATATTTTGTTAGTTGTAGCTTGGAAAAGGTGCTCACCTAGGGAAATGTTCTGCTTTCCCACTGAATGGGAAACCTGTGTCCCTTGACCCAGGATGCCTCTTCTCCCTATCTGATCTGGATGAAGATTGAAGCCAGAAGGGAGGCTATACCAGGTGAACCATAGCGGGTGTCCCCAAGTCCAAACTTAACGCAGTGCACACACCCCCATTCTAGGGCCAGTCATATTAGGAGGAAGGAACGGTGTCATTTAATGATTATCTGGGGCACTCCAATATCTGCAGGGCCAGTTAACCCCCCCCCCAAAGCCCCAGTGGATAAGCCAAAACCCTTAGCTAAAGCTGAGGAAGATCTTCTTGCTTTTTTGCTCTCCTTTTTCCTGTCATGTTCAAGGGTGTCAAGAACTTCATTGGCCATGCTGGCCTTAACTATCTCTTTTGATGATGTCTTTGAAGATTTTTGTGGCTATGGACCTGCTTATCATTTTCCAAGGCCTGAAACCTAGATATGATGGAAGCAGTGATGTCCTCTCTGCCTCAGCCTTAGATGAAGATGACAACTTGGGCAGGGGGCACTTGGGAAGAACTTTTTTTCCCCTTGGACCTTCCTTTGAAGCCTGATAGAATCCATGTGGATCTAGAGAAGAAGTCTTCAAGGCCCAGGGACTACATGGCTGCTAGAGGCCTGATACCATAGCAACCTTGTGAGGCCCAGCCCTTATAAGGTCTAATGGGGCCTGTACAAAAATGTGGACCTATTATGACCTACAGTAACCAACCTGGTTGAGCAGCATATGAGGACTAAGCAGGACCCACAAGCACTGGCCAATGGAGGCCTAGCAGTACAATGCAACTGCAGTCTGAATTAACTGGGGTCTATCCTCACCATGCAGAGGTGATTATTAGGGGCTTACCCAAGGGAAACCCTAGAACAGAGAAAAAGAAGGAAGAAGCCTGGGACAAATTTAAAAATGAAAAAAAAAAGGAGGGGGGACATGGGCACATCCCTGCTGACTGTGCTGGGCACCACTCAGGGAATTAGACCACCTCCTCCCTGATGCCCAACTAGAGAAGTGTATGAGGGCACAGACTACCTGCTACCTTAATCCCAACCAACAAATTGTAGGCCCCACTGTGTTTCTTCCTCATCAAGCCCCAGCACCTACTATCAAAGACCACTAAACTACTCCATATCTTCAAGCTGAAAGGCTAGACAAATAAATCAAATCACCACAATAATAAGCAAGAATTGTGACTAACCCACACAATCTGACAATGGCATGCCAGCCAACTGCCTCTCCCCAACAGGGCCTGGTTGGGACCTGACATTTTCCTCCCTGACCAAACCCCTCCAGGGAAAGCAACATTAAAAGTCCCCAAGCAAATTAAGAATAAAATGATTGGTGTGTTGATCTGTTCACAGAGCAGTGTGCAATTCTTGCATTACCTCAAGACTGGTCCCAGTCACTGACTATCCTTGCTCAACAGATGTTGATCTGCTGATCTTCGCTGAATATAGTCAAAGAAATCCTTTGGGCTCAAAGGAGTCACTAAAAGCTTGTCTGTGAAGAGGCACCAAAAAGCTTGCTGTGAAGAAGCGTAAAAAAAGGAGGTGGTGGCATGGGCTTATAAGAGCTCTGTTTCCACCCATTTGCTGTTCTCACCCTGGCATACTGTGAAGGGTACAAAAATTCTACTCTGATTTTTTAAAAAAAAAATCCAGAAGGATAAATACATCAGGACTAATTAGCACATTTGAGAGTCTAAATACCCTAAAGACACCAAACCCTGTCTGATCTTGGTAGCTAAGCAAGGTCAGCCCTGGTTAAGACTTGGATGAGAGACTGCCAATGAATATCAGGCTATATTTCAGAGGAAGGAACCGGTAAAACCACCCCTGATACTTCCTTGCCAAAGAAAACCCTAGGAAATTCGTGGGGTAGACAGATGACTTGAAGTCACACACATAAGCATGCACACACACAATGGCTGCATTTGTATTGCCTTCCGTTGTCAAACATTTGATGAAGAACAAGGACCTGATATACTTAATCACGCCTCTTGTGTTCCAGCAGAACTGCAATTGGCTTGGCTTCAGTGGGGCTATTTCTGCTTTGGTATGCATTGCCAAGTGATAAGAACAAGAACAAACCTCAGCAATAAAGGCAGGCAGACAGGCAGGCAAATATCCTTATCCTTTTGCATCGCAGTATTGGAAAGAGCCAATGCTGAGCTGGAATCAGCTTGACGTTAATTAAGTCCAGCCAAGAGATTTTCTGCCTGTCTGAACCCACCTGCCATAATCTTTTCTGTGCCTTCTCCTTTCTTTTCCAGTGCATGACTCAGACAGGTCGATTAGCAATGGGTTTGGAATACAGAATCTCACAATGATGCTTTCTCTTTGTATTTTACTCATTCAGTTCAATCTCTTTTAAGTACTAGCAAAAAAAAGGGGGGGGGGTTCTTATCTTCCATGTGGTCAGACAATCTACCCAATAAAAACACAAAAAGAGGGGCTTTAAGAATTCCCCCCCTTAGAGTTCAGCATGGAAAATTGATGGATGTGTAAATGAGCAGGAAATAAGGGCAGATATGATAAAATTGAGAGCTAGCACGGTGTAGTGGTTTGTGCATTTGACTACAATCGTGGAGACCAGGGTTCAATTCCCTGCTCAGCCATGGAAACTCACTGGGGGTCTTGGGCATTGACACACTCTCAACCCCAGAAAACTCCATGATGGGTTTGCCTTAGGGTCACCATAAGTTGGAAATGACTTGAAGGCACACAACAACAACAATATAGTGGAATGAGAACTAGCATAGTGAAGTTAGCATTGGATAAAAAGTCTGGAGACCAGGGTTTGAATCCCCTCTTGGTCCTGGAAACCCACAGAGTGGCTTTGGCCAAGCTGCACTCTCTCGGCCTCAAAGGAAAGCAAAGACAAATCCTTTCAGAAGAAATCTTGCCAAGAAAACCTTGTGACAGCTTTGCCTTAGAGTTGCTATGAGTTGGAAATGACTTGAAGTCACACAATAACAGCAACAGTAGAATAATGACTATTTTTGGAGCCTTGGACCCATAATATCGCTGTGAATACTTTTTAAAAATTTCCTGCATACTTGTCCTCCTCATGTGACCTTTCTGTTTATCAAGGCTTTCTTTCACAAACTTTTCTCTTACTCTCTCTACCCCCTGCCTTTCAATTTTCCTGTTCTACATCACTTTTGGAATTGTTCTGCTCAATCACACACATATAGTGGAGAGAATCCTATTGATTAGGTCTCACTAGAGTAAAGCCGTTGAATCCGTTATTTATCACCGAGTCAACACATAGGTAAATCCAACTGACTCAGTGGATGAACACTAATCAGGACTAACAACAGGATTTAGGGCACTGAGTGACCAGTTGGGAGATATGGACATGAAAATTTTGAACATATGCTACAGTTGTGTGTGTACATGTGCCTGTTGGCTTATGGCAACCCCAAGAATTTCATGAAATTTTCTTAGACAAGAAATACTCAGAGAGGTTCCCCCACCCCCAGTTTCTTCCTCTGAAATATAGCCTACAGCACCTGGATTCACTGGCAGTCTCTTGCCAATGTATGACCCTGCCTAGCTTCCAAGATCAGGCAGATATGGTACCTTTAAGGTGTTCAGCTGCACAGTTAGGGATACAGAAAACTCATTCCCATTCCCATATCCCCCACCACCACCACCACACAGACACATTGTCTTAATTTGGGAGGGAAAGGCCTGATAAATCCTCTGCTTTCTCACTTTTCAGTTGCATTTTAAAGGCATTTTAAATTATCTCTCCTTCTCCCAATACCCCACTTTGACCACAGCTTACTTCAGCTGCTGAAAATGAGTTCAAAGTGTAGAAGTAGTTCACGTGCCCTTAACTCAGTAGAGGGGAGAGGGAAAAATGGACTAGATTTTTGTCCTCCACTAGAGGCTCATGCTGCAGCCTGTCCTACCTTGTGTTCTTCCTCATCAGTAATTTTGGCCCTCTGTGAGTTGCTTGGCCACTTGCGTCCCTGTTTTCATCTTGATCTCACTTGAAATGTTGGAGGATGTGCATTGAATTTTACAAGTATTCTCATTCTGTCCCTATACTGTATTTTCAGTGCATAACTTTTTTCTTGCCCCATTTTGAACACATGCTTTTTAATGCATTTTTTCTAATGCACACATTTTTAGCCATGTGTGGATTCCTGAGGTTCTCTAGTTCATTGCCAGTTTCAGGAAGCACGAAATAGGTACAGCAGGCCCTCTTTTCCCACGAACGTTGCATGTGTGATTTCCAACTCATGTAAAGCATCATTGCTATACCAAAAATGGCAGCAATATGTGCATCGATGCACTGAAGTGTCTACATGCATTTCAGTACCATTTAATACAATGGGACTACCATTTAATACATCATAGGGATTCCTGATATGGAACCCGCACAGATATGGAGGGCCCACTCTGTTTCCGTATGGAAATGTGAACTCAAAAAATTTATTTTCCTTCTCTAGCCACTGTGTGAGGTGATGCATGAAAACTAGTTTTAAAACACTAATTTTGGGAGTTTAATCCAATCAAACAGTCTTCTCCCTCAATAAGAGAAGTATTTTATTCAGGATCATTAATTTAACTAACAAAACAAAATGTTCTGCTTGTCAGGGGCTCGGGCGTGGTCGCGCCCGTGGGCGTCCTCGAGGCCAACGCAGTGGCCGCCTCCGACGAGGAGGAGGGGGGCCCGGGCACTCTGGAGGCTGCTGCTGTCGGCGGGGATCGCCCAGACGCCACAGGGGTCACCGCCGCCGATGAGGATCGCCCCGGCGTTGTGGAGGCTGCCGCCGCCGATGGAGATTGCCCCAGCGTTGCAGAGGTCACCAGCCCGGCTTCCACACCGGTGGGCATGACGGGCTGTGACTCGCCGGGGGAGGCGGGTCTCGGGCCTGATCCTGGGGAGCCGCCCACTCGCGATTCCGACCCTGAGGAGGCTGAAGCCTCCGCTCCGCTGCCCACTTTCCAGCAGCGGCGGTAGTTCAAGGAAGCAAGCCGCCGGTTCCGGCAGCTGCATGAGAAACACCTGTGGGCTGAGAGCTCCCAGCTGTAACACAGCTGAGAGCCCTTAGCCACGTGCTTGAGCCGGATTGGCCGCCGGCAGCCCAAGGGGTCTTTTTAGGGCAGGCGCTGGTCTGGGAAGGGCACGGAGCAACAACCGTCGGCCTACCGTGCATCTGTCTCCCATGCCCAGTTCCAGCCCAGTCTGTGTTCGCGTCCAGCCGCTCGGCCCTTCCAGGACCAACCCCCTGCATTTTGGGTGAAGTAACCTCTTTGTGTTCCGGGTGAGGTAACCCTTCATTATTTTCTGTTGGAACCTGCTGCTAAGGCATACTCTCAGTTACGGACAGTTTGTTTACTGCAAAACCTCTGTGTAGGGACAGCAATAAATGCTGCTTTTGCCCGACTCCGGTCCGGCTCCTGCTTGACCCCGGCCGCTGCTGACACTGCTTAACTTAGAATAGCCACAAGATGTGCAACAAAAATATCATCTGGAGATGCAGAAATGGAAATGAAAGGAATCTGAGCACAAGAGCAGAACTTTCAAATTTCTAATATGTATGAAAAATTTGGGTTAGAAATGTATAAGTTTTCAGACTGAAAATTCTAGTTTCCTAACTTGCAGCGGATTTGAATAGAATTGAAAAAAAATGAACATTATGTTTTGAGAGGGAAAAGAATGTGAATGACAAGTGTCTCATTTCACTGATAAATTAGCAATCAAAGTCTGATGTACAAATTATATTCCTTTACTCAGATGTCTGTCATTCTGGTACAAGTATCATTCATGATGACAGTGGAAGAGTTAGGGATATACTTGTAATAGTTCATTGGTAGGGGAGTGATTGAAATATGTAATTTTCTCAAATGCTATTCTGGAGGTTCAAGAATGTTGATGGCAACAGGTAACAACACAGAAATGTACTATGCCAGTTGTACTTCTTCTTGAGAGGCCTTTGAAGCCTGCTTTAGTGTCTGGACTACACCCTGACACAGATTCTCTGTCATGCACCCTACTAATATGGAAGCCACCAATAAAATTTATTTAGTTTAAATAATATTGAATGATACCTTCTTACAATGCCATATTAGATTAGGGGTGGGTAACACTTCAACCTCTAGATATTTTGGACCACATCTCCCATTGCTGACCAATGGTAAGGGATTCTGAGACCTTTATTCCAAAATATACAGAGTATTGTGAAATATATGAAGGTTCAATGTTTCCCCCTTCTGATTTAGGCGGCTGTTAAAATGGGAATATTCACTATTTTTCATTAACTGCAGAGCTGGGAAATGTGTGGCTGTCCAGATCTTGTTGGATTACAAGTCTCATCATCCTTCAGTAGCCAGGTAGCCACAGTTTTAAGCAAATTATTAGTTTACTCAACAATGAGAATTACAGCTTTTCTAGGTTAAATGGCAAGGACACCCTTTCCTGACCTTATACCTCCAGATATGTTAGACTATAGGACCCATAACCTCTCATCCAGCATGCTGTTGGGTTATGTTGTTAAAATGAACGATAAAATCATTGCAAAATTAAGTTAGCAGGCCAAAAAAAAAAAAAAAAGCAGTCCTCTATGGATATTAACTAGCATTAACCTACGAGAATCTATAACTTTCTTGTGATACATGTCATTACAGTTAAAAGAGATTGCAAAATCTATTTTAACTCTTGATCAGGTTCACCTCTCCAGTAAAAATCAAATAATAATAAAAAATCGCCAACCATTAGGCCAATAATTTTTGCCACTGTATTCACTGTGAGAAGTAGATAATATATTTCCTGAGGAGATTGTTCTGAGAGGTCATACAAGGACCACACAGAATGAAAGAAGACACTTCTTTGGAGAAGTTTCTTGTGGCCAGAGAGAGCACCTCCAAAGCCAAAAAAGAGATCCCAATACTTTCAATTCAGTAATAAATGAGGATACTACACAACATTTAAAGCTTGCTTAGAGCCTTTTAGAGCTGCTGCTGGCTCTAAAATCAACTTATTAAATGTCTCTCTGTGTCTTTTTTTCTCTTTGACTGAGGAAGAATCATGCACATGCTTCCATTTCAGTTTCTGCCCTTTTTCTTGCTTCAGGTTTAGGTATCATTTGAAGAAAAAAAAATGAAGAAATTGACAAAATAGCAAAAGGTGATGGGTGGGAACAGATGTGTAGGCTAGTGGAATGCTCATAAAACAAAGGAAGTATGAAGGTTAAATTAGTATAACTCCTTAGACCAAGATTGGTGAATCTATGACTTCCCAGAGGTTCTTGGACTCACATTACCTCCAGACAGCATAGTCAACATTGGGAATTGTAGTCCAACTACCTCTGAAGGACCACATAATCCCCACCTCTATTTTAAATTACAGTGGTTCTTCAGGTGTGCCCCAATGTATTTATTCATAAGGTATGGTGCAACATTGTTAGGAATGGTGTTCCCCCTTTTGTGGTGTAACAGTACCTTTTTATTTACTTTTATAGTTACAGGAGTGTGGTGTCACCACCTGATAGAGGAAGAATCTCACATGGTTTATGTTCTCACTTCTGCTGTGCTTGTTGTTACCTAATGCTCTGTTGTATGTTATGAGGCACTGGCAAGGGAGATAGGAGGAAAATATATTTTATCAGACAAAACAGTGGCTTGTAGCATTCACATATTGTTCATCAGAAAGTAACAAAATATAACTATTTAAGTTAATTCACAGGAAACAGGAAAATAAATCTTAAAATTACAGCTACAGTGCTACTCGGGGAAGACCTGGAAAAAAAATATGACTAATTACTTATCCCCTCTTTTTTCCGTGTAGTTAAATAATTATGTTGATTTGTAAAAGTCAGCACAGTGCAGTGGTTTGATGTTTGACCAGGTCTCTGAGACACTAGGGTGCGAATACCGGCTCAGCCAGGGAAACCCACTGAGTGGACCTGGGCAAGTCAGACTCCTTCTACCTCAGAGGAAGGCAAGGGCAAACCCCTTTCTGAATAAATTCTTCCAAGAAAATCCCAAAATAGCTTCATACTAGGGTGGCCAAAAGTTGGAAATGACTTGAAGATACACAACATCAACAACAATCGATTTGCAAGCAGACAGATTAACAAATTTTAACCAATATCTGTTGTTGTTGTTGTTGTGTGTCTTCACATCATTTCCAACTTACAGTGACTCTAATGTGACTCTATCATGGGGTTTTCTTGGGCTGACAGTACATGACATGCCCAACATCACCCATTGGGTTTCCAGGGCTGAATGTAGAATCAGACCCCCGTCTCCAGGGTTGTAGTCCAGTGCTCGAACCACTATATCATAGTGACCATCAACCAATATTTACCAAATGGTTATATTATATTTAAAAAATATGGATTAATTGTTTTTCACTCAGCCCTCCATATTTGCTGGGGCTAGGGGCTTAGGACCCCTGCAAAAGTAGAAAAACTTTAAATATCAAAACATCTGTGTGTGTGTGTGTGTATGTCTGTGAGAAGGGGAACAAGGTACAGTGGTGAGAGCAGGCACCCAGGATCCAAATCAGGTCTGGGAAAGGATAGGGAAACGGGTGGGTCAGCATAGTGACCCTATACTTCTTCTCTCTCACCCATCTCTTTCCTTGGATGTATGTGGGAGGATCAGGAGAAGGTTTGTGGTGCTGAGAAATCAGGCTGCAAGCTGTCCTTAGCTGGTCAGGGAGTAGCTGGTGGAGAAGGAGAAGGGTCAGAGATGGGTATTTTAAAAGGTTGCACAGCATGATTGGGGCCACTGAGAAGGAAGGGTCCTCCTAAAAAGAGGTGCTTGAGTTTGAGGAGGCAAGGGTTGGAGAAACTTGCAAACAATCAAACCTGTGAACCTAAAGGGCCAACTATATATTGCCTAGGAGACCCTGGTGGACCAGGAAATGACAAATAAATGCTTCAAATAATCAAATTTCTTGTCAAGCCTTGTCATTCAGTAGCGCATAAGGATCACTGTTCTATAAGTAGTTATCATGTTGTCTACCCCCTTGGATAAAATTTACCTTGTAAGCCAGGCCCTATATCCAAAACATCAATTCTGAAATTGTTGGACAGAAAGATTCCCTTTCAAGCCAACAGCTGTTAATAAGAGTGAGATTAATTCTATATTTTCTGATTCCACTATCCTATTTACAAAAGAATACTATTAATGTATCCAGTGGCAAAGAATAATGTGTTATATTTCAAATTTCTTCCAAAATTTCCAAAGGCCCAAATTTTACTATCAGTAAGCATGACCAAAATGTGTATTAAAAATTTGCATCTCTAGCAATTATCTACCACTCCTGGTTGAATCATATTCAACCTTTTTGGAGTCAAATACCATCTGCACTGTGATGTATAACAGCTTTCCCTTCAGTTTTCATTGTAATTGAATGTATAAATCTGCAAATCCATTGTCATCTGTCTCAAGACAAGTTGTTTTTTGTAGATTTTGGATTTTGTTGTGTTTTGCAGCATGGCCAACACAGCTATCCCTGAATATGAAACTGAGTTTATAACCTAACTTGATAGTTAAAAGTTGCTCCCAATTTCTCAAATAACTTGCAAGAATTACTCATTACTATTTGATCATTCCCCTAAAAAAAACCTTTCAAATCTGAACTATTTTCAAGCACATTTTCTCAACAATTCATTAACCATTAGTCTTGTCTGCAAATACTGAAACAGAGATATTTGTCCATCATAAATTTCACATCAAAGCTGAGAATAAGCTTTTCCACATCGGTGCTTAGATATATGTTCCCTAGATGGGGCTCTCTAGTCTGGAGATGCTATTTGTGAGGCAAGTGGGAAAAGTTGGATATATGGAATGGCTCTGAATATAGCCATACATGATGGCCATTTCCACATTACACTGTTATAGTGCTATTATTCCACTTTCAACCTCCTATGGAATCCTGAGATTTGCAGTTTAGGGAGGGGATTTAGAATTCTCAGCCAGAGAGCTCTTTGGCCTCAGTAAACTGCAAACCCCAGAATCCCACAGGATGTTGAAAGTGGCGCTATAGTAATTCTGCACTAGCACTATAACATTGTAGTGCAGAAATGGCCGATGTCTAAACCAGAGCCAAGGCTATTTAAGCCTGGCTCTCTTCCTGCTGAGGCCTCTTTCTTAAGTGGCTTGTCTCCAAGCCACCCTCCCAATTCTGTGCAAAGTTAAGTGGTCATCCTAAGAAACCAAAAAGGGATTTTTTGGCTCATTTGTATTAATGCTTTATGTATGTGTGTGTGTTTGGCCTATTCTACACAGCAGTTCAGCAGTTGTCATAAATTGTATCAGGTGCTGCTTGTAAATAGGTTAATTGATCTTAATTTGGCAGGGATGTACAAGTGGTTGAGATTAGGGACAAGTAAGTGCAATTCTGGAGGCTCCTTTACAGAGATTGGCCATGCCAGAGACTTGTACTCTTGGCCTGTGGGACTCATGTACAAGATATGGCTAGATCTTTATCATCAACCATTGGCAGCTACCATTGGCACTAGGAGGGAGTGTTTCTTGGGAGATCATCTTCCACACTTAACATGGGGTTGGAGAAGAAGAATGGAAGTGTTGCATCTCTTCTTTTCCCAGGCCAGAAATATGTACCTTAATTTGACAGGCTTTAGGCCTTTAGCTTGGCTAAGTTTCCACTGCACATCAGTTCCCTTCTGTCAATTGTTATCTCTGGATTTAATAAATTAATAAATTGTAAATCTAATTCAACTAAGGCTAGTTCTGCACCTTACCTGTCTCCATCATTGTCCTGTCATGACCCTAGCAGTTTTACTGCTGGGATGGCAGTGCAATGCAAACACTCACCTCTGTAGTCGGCTGCCTGCCTGCAGAAGGGTAGTGTGAGTGACACAGTACTTCCTTCTGCAGTGCAGCTGGTCACTTCCTGTTGTGTGCTGGGGAAGAAAGTACCTAAATCATGCTTCCTCCCTTTCTGCACAGCCTCCAGTGATGGGAGTGTCATATGCACAGTAGCCAGTACTAGATTTTTTCTGGTAATGGAATACTCCGTGATTGTGATAGGTTGGGATGCATTGCCATCAGGACTGTGACAACCTCATGTGAAAGTTTGACTTGCAGACCACCAGCAATGTGCCCCCATCATGGGACAGCAACATTGTTCAGGAATGGCCTACATCTTTGCTTTTTTACATCCTCTTTCTCTCTGCAAATATTTAATGTTGTTAATCTACTTTTCTGCATACTGAATACTTTTCTGAATGCTTAATTGTCCTTGATGCTCTTCTATTCAGTAGTTTATTCCTGGGATCTGAGATCTCTTTATGCCTCCTGAATATAACTTTCCCCTTTTTTCATGTCATAAGAAAGCCATGGCAATAGCTGGTCATTTTGGCTGCACCTAAAAGGTATAACATCAGTTAACTGAAAGACAACATGACCTGTACTAACCTAAATAGAAATACTTAATCTAATTAAGAACCTGTATTCATGTTCACTTGATAAGTTATGAGCTGTCTTTTACTGATTGCCAAGCATGCATGATGCCCATGGAATATACTTGAATTGCTCATTATGAGCATCAACCTAAGTTTTGAGTGCTATAAACCAACCTTCCTAACAAGTGACTAGTGATGCTCAAGACAGCTGTATAATACCATTCATTCTCAGTATAAGCTACAATTTTGAGTGGCAGCATCAACATCTTTTCCTTTCTTTTCCTTGTGAACAACTGTTCTGATAAATAAGCTGTCATACCCATAACGAAATCTGGATCAAAAATGAGGGATGTGTGAGGAATTTGATTGCTATCAGTCCATATTTTCTCAGTTGTCCAGTAGGCAGAAGCAAAGTGGCACTCTGAATGGCTGAGGTTCCCTCTAGAAAGAAATGTGCATGTTTGAAAAATGAGCATAGAAAAATTGACACATTTGAAATGGATACAACCTACTACTTAAGCCTGCTTTGAACAATGAGGGAATGTTTTCAAATAATGCATACCATTTAAAATACACACACAAACTTGCACAAATTTGGCAAAAATAAGCAAAGAAAGAGACAGATCTCATTTCTTTTCTTTAAAAAAATGGAGAGCACTGTGCAAAGACCAAATGAGGAGTGGGAAAGGTGGATAGATGTACACTTCCCTAGCAATGAATATCTTCTAATTGATTTAATAGCTGCTGTCAGAACCAAAGTAGACATGGGACTGATCAGAGATATGGACCAAACATGGCAGGTGTACATCTGAGTCATTCTTTGGCCCTTTCCACAGGGCGTTGCCAACCCACCCTGGTCACACTCTGCTTCCAGTCTGGAAGCCATCTTACCATATGACATCATCACAAGACAGCTGCTATCCTGTCTCCAAGTATGGCAAATCCAATGTTTTTCATTGACGGGGGAAAAAATCATCATTAACCATTGTTTTGCTCATCAATCACAATAGCTGGGTGAGTGCGGTTCCTCCATGTGGCTTCCTCCTGTCACTGAGCTGGCAGTGGGTGAGCCGTGGGCATTCCCAGCCTGTCCCTCACTCAGCGACTCTGAGGGCAATTTTTGCCCAGCAGCCAGCTGGCCTCTTCTGTTGTGTCAGTGCTCAGCACAGAAGGAGAAAGGGACAAAGGAGCACACGGTCTGGTAATTTTGGTATCAGCCACTGCCGCGTGATCATTTTGCACGTCCCCTTCTTTAAAAATCTCTTTATTACCATTACCATGATGGCATGGTATAGCTGGCTGACACAATCCAGTTAGCCCAGCCCGCTGTGCTAACATTAGCATGGCTTCCAAGAAAAAAAAAGAAAAGAAAAGACCAATCAGGAGCTGTGGGGTGGGGACAAGGAGTGGCCAGGGATGCTGTGCTACAGAAGACACACTGGTTTCAATGCTGGTGCTTATCTGCTGATGCCAGAGGCCTACAGAAAACAGGGTTTTATCACCGATTCCAATGCTGCAATGCTGCAATGGCAATGCTGCTATGCACATGGAACTATCCAGTATTGAAGTATGCTGCGGAAAGGGCCTTTGTCTTCTGCATGGGTAGTAGAAATTACTTCAGGTAATAATGACATACTATTCTGCCCTTGCCGCACCTCATTTTGAGTCAAGGCCATGGAGGTCACCCATGGGAAGGATCACTATTCTTTGTAGAAGCACATACTTTGCATGTACAAGTTCTTAGGTTCAATCTGTGGCATTTTCAGCTAGGGAAAGAGGCTTGTCAGAACCAGTGCCATCCTGTGGGGATAGCAATCAGCTAAATGGACTAAATGGTCAGATTGAGAGCTAAATAACCTCACATGTTCCTCCTTGTCGACTGAAAGCAAAAGCACATGAAGTTAAGTTTGAATCAGAACTTTAAAAAGTACTTTTGGGGTTATTACAAGTAACAGCCCGCACCCATGAAAAAGTGTTTCTAAATTCTGGTTCTAGATGTCATTAGGCACCAGGAGGAAGAAAGAGATTCATGGTTACTGCTTTTGGTGGCAGACATATGCTTCCTGTCAAATGTAATTTGGCCTTCAGCTGTTTCACTTTTCAAGTACATCTGCTCATTTGGGTGGTGAATCTGGTTGAACATGCAGGGAGAACCATGTATTTTTGGCAGACATATATTTGGCATAGTTGTTTTCGTTCCTTCTTATGCAAGTTTCAAGGCAGAAAAGAATGAAGACGTGCAGACAGGCAAAAAATTGTCATTTTTCCCCTCCTCCTGAGCTACACATCAATTCCATAAGCTTAGAATGCTATATTTTAATTACCACCTTGCAGAGAAGGGAGGCAATCAATTTCTCTTCTAAGTATTTAATGTCATTCTTCATATTGCTGTGTTTGTTTCTTCACTGACAGGGAAAAGGACTGGGCTTGAAAATTATGCGTGAAATACCTGAACTAATTTCATGTTCTTTTTATTTAGATAATCCTCCAGCTGAAAAGGAAGCTTTTTACTGATGGAACAAGAAGAGGGAGAGGGCCAGTCTAGTTTTCCTGGGAGCAACCATCAAGCAGACCCTCTCTGATGTCATCATTGAATATGGCTTTAAAAGTGGTGAAACCAAGAGAAGGCCCTCTCTTGCAGATCACAGAGCCTGGGTAGACTTGTATGGGAGAGAAGAGACTTTTGAATAGTTTGGAACCAGGACAGATAGGGTTTGCTAGAGGGTGATCTGAACTACCATCAACAGCCTTCTGTCTTTTTTTCTCTACATATAGGACTCTCCTACTGCTTTCTTCTCTATATCAATTATTCACCTAAAGCTGTGGTACTTGTTCTTTAGCAAATGCAACACTATTATTTGATTCCTCATTTCCAGTTAATTTGATTCCTCATTCCTTGTTTCCCATAAGTGCTACATTTATGGAAGGGCTCTACACTACTGTCATCTACAACAAGAGAATCAGCACTGGGTCCTTAGCTCATCTTCAGAGATTGTTTAACCATTAGTTTACAAACCACCATGAGTATTTTATAGAGTAGCTGGCTGTAAATCTTGATAATAAATAAAGCATTGGGTTGGGTCCAGTTAGCATTTTGTAGAGTTTTACTTATGCTGGTGGAAGTGTTTTCTTCCTCCACCTGAAGTACCCGGTGCCTCTTCAAATGCTCTTCGGGAGGGCTGCAGAGCAAAGGGGTAATATGTGGAGATGGCCTGATTGCCTCTTTTTTCCATCAAGGACCCTCCTCTGAATCCTAATGCCTTCAAAAAGAAGCTCTCTTTGTTGGGGAAAGGCCAATCTGAGCCCACTCCATCATCAATATATAATTTCTTGATTTAATTTGTCTGAGAGGTAAAACAAATGATATTCTTTCTGGAACTGACTGACTACTAACAACTCTGTGCTAGAAGCAACTTCACATCATTGTTTGTTTTAGAAACACCAATTTTCAATCATCAGTTTATTGCAAGTGATATTTAAGCCAACAACAGGTTTGTATACAGATCATGGTAACCTAAAAGTATCTGCCCAAATATACCCAGTCAGAACATAAACCAAAAAGGAGGGGAAAAGAAAGCCTGTGTTCTTGCAGAAATGAAAAATTCATCTGCAGTGCTTTGTAACTTAGGAATCTGAGCTTTCAAGTAACATTTCTATTAGATTTGGCACTCTTGTTTTGTTTTGTTTTGTTTTTGTAGCAACTAATGATCTGTTTTAATTTCTAGGCAGTGTTTTCCTATATCTATCTACTCAGAAGTAAGTGCTGATTGGTTCAACGGCAACTACTCACAGAAAAGCATGTATATGATTGGAGCAAACACACTGGGATAATCCTGTGGTGATATGGTGGGAGTCTATTGAGAATATATAGTTAACTGAATAAGTACATCCTGGTATTTAAATTAGGGGTGGAAATTCTCAATTTTCTAGCTTCCCAACAGATGTCAAGGAAAAGACATCAGTATTTCTTCCTATAGCATTAAAATATTCAGGATTTGTTTTAACACAAAGAATATAAATCTCACTGCAACATTTACAAACTGCACATTTTCAAGAAACGTACACAGCTTCATCAGAACTGCACAACTTTCTGAAGAACAACTGCACAGCTGTAGGTCTGTCTCCAGCCATGATTGTTTCTTTTTTGTACAGCTTTTTGAAAAAGAAGGACAAGATAGCACAGGAATGGAAGCATTAGATACCAAGAACTAATAAACAAAGATGTATTGCACAGTGAAACTTTGGGGCTGGTTTTCTAGTCTAGCTTGATAAGAGGGCCAAGGAGTGCAGCAAAAATCACTACCAATCCCCTTTCACCCTTGTGTCTAAAGGAAACCCCAAACAATGTTCACAGAGCAAGTTGCCCGAAAATTCAGCTGAGAAAGAGTGTCAGAGGAGGCGGTGGCAGGAAAAGAACACCTTTAGTGAGGATTAGGCAAATTACAGGAGAGAACAAAGAAGTTCCTGCAAGTTGCAGGAACTGTCTAAGAGCTGTTTTAATTCCCATCAGTATTTCCTGAGGAATTGGGAATGCCATATATTGACCACATGCAGGAAATTCTTGAAAATGCAAATCACTCTTAATTTAAATTTTGCTAATTGCTACACAGAAAATAGAGTGCCATGGACTATGCTTTCTTTTCCACTGCAAACCGTGCTGCTCTAAACTCAGCTCTGGAGGATTTTCCCCATTTTTAGAACAGGTTTTGAGGTGTATGGAACAGGGGGACTATGGTAAAGAGGCATGATTGCTGATGGAAAAACCCCTGTCAGCAGATATCACTTATTGGATGTAGGTTTAAGACTATTATAGTTAGATAAATAACTTCCAGATAGCCATGATTCTAATAGTAACCCAATATTAATGTTGCAGAAAATTAATCTTTTTCATTTATTCACTAGGCAAATTTATATCCCACATTTCCAAGTAACATAAATGACTCTCCTCCTTACCACTTTATTATCCATCAACCCTATAAGATAGGGGAGATTTGGAGATAGTGATGGTCCCAAGGTCATCCAGTGTGTTTCATGACTCAATGGGGACTTCAGCCTGGATATTCTTAGTCCCAAGACAACACTCTAGCCACTTATTTTGCCACACAGACTCTTTCTTTCTTTCTTTCTTTCTTTCTTTCTTTCTTTCTTTCTTTCTTTCTTTCTTTCTTTCTTTCTTTCTTTCTTTCTCTCTTCTCTCTTTCTCTCTTTCTTTCTTTCTTGGTTCTCTTCCCATGTGTGCACCAAAGCTTAAAGCTTGACAAAGTAATTTAGAGACAGATATTTAAAAAAAACCTTAGAAAAGTTAAAATGGGTCTTTGACTGAGCTCTGAGAATACATACTGGGAAAATTATCCCCTTCCAATGTACCTGTTAACACAAATCTTGGAGTGAAACAAGTGGTTTTGCCACCATGCTTATATGACACCCAACTTTTTGCCCCAGAAAGCATTATAGTAGAGGACACTGGGCACAATCCATTATGATTCATATCCATAAAAGTTTTTCCACATATTTCCACCCACTTACTGAGTCAGAGGGAGAGCTGTAGTTTCAGAAGAGATTGGCAGAGCTCCATGAAGACTCTCCAAGGTGGGGATAATAGAAAAGTCAGTACAGACCAGATGGTGACTGGCCACCATCTGGTATGCAGGCTGCTCTTGGAATAATTGCTTTAGATAGAGGCAAGTAGTCAAATGGTAACATTTGCCTTTGATGAAACCATTGGAGGATGCTCTGAGACAAATAATGAGTAAGAACATATAAGAATTTACTGATTGACAGAGGCCTGAGTGGTGACTGTTCACTCAAGTGCAAATGGATGATCAAAGGCAAATTGTTAATTGGAGACTCAGAGAAGAGAGCAAAGCTGCCTACTCAAATGACACAAGATCTTGCAGCACAAACAGGGAGGAACCCAGCTGTCTCTTCTCCCTTGTGCAAGTTCAGCTACCACCCAGTGCCCTGTGGGAGAGAACAGAAGAACATGAAAATCAGGTGAAAATAACATCAGACACCTTTTCCTACTCCAGCTGCCCTTTCCTCTGGGACCACAAGACGCCAGCTGCACTGATTCTGATGAGTTTCAGCATTGTCTTAATTGTGCTTTTAGTTCTTTTAGTTTAATTATCTTATTGTGAATTTAGTTTAGTTTATGAAGTTACCTCTAAACCTTGTTAGAAGCCTTTTTATCCATAAAGATGAGAGATGAATAATTAGACTGGAAGTGGATTGTATTAGTTACAGTCTTGGGGTAAGACTGTGGAGATCCCAGTTCAAATCTGATTTGGGCTATGAAGCTCATCAGGTAGCTCTGGGCCAGTCACTGTCTTTTAGCACACAGTTCCTCACAATGTTATTGTGAAGATTAAAATTGGAAGGAGGACTGCCTTGAAATCTGGGGCTGTTACCCCAAAATGTGGGTGTCTCAGAGGTCCACCCATGATGCCAGTGCCTCCGTGGAACAGTAGGGAATTAAAGTTCAAAAAAGAAGGCCTGTGAAAGGAAAGGGGGTAACCTTAGAACATCCTTCAACCTATATATCTTGGTACAAATGCCGGGACATCAGTTGGAGATTCAAAGAATGCTTTGTTGGGGAAAAATCACAAACACACACAAGATTCAAGCAGTCTGACAAGCATAAAAGGCTAACTGAAAGAAGAAAAAATTGGATAGCTAGAAGATGAGATGAAGTGGGTGATATTTACTTATCCTGCAGAGAAGAGATGAAGCAATGTGGCTCAGACTTGGGGTCCAAGGGTAGCAACAGAACAGAAATCTGAGCAGCAGAGTGATGGCCTATGTCCAGTGTACTGTGGGTTGTCTGGCTCACAGCCAGGGTTTAAATACCCTGTTTCTGCCCTGAGGAGGAAGGTGTTAGTGGCTGTTTTGCAGAGTAAACAATGGGGTCCAAAACAGGATAATGGACTCAACATTAGGTGACAAAGCACTGATGGAAATTGTGATAGCAGGTGAGGAAAAAAGGAGAGCTTTAGAGCAGTGGTTCTCAACCTGTGGGTCCCCAGATGTTCATGGACTTCAGCTCCCAGAAGCCCTGAGCATTGACCATAGTGGCTGGGGCTTCTGGGAGCTGAAGTCCACAAACATCTGGGGACCCACAGGTTGAGAACCACTGATTTAGAGGGAAGAGGTTGCTGTAATGACACAATAATAGGTTGCTCTACTGATACAACTTTGTGCACTGTTGTTTGTGAAGGTTGAGTAGTTGAGGGGATATTTGCAAGCTCATTACCACTGGAGCTTCCTGACTGATATGACCTGGCCATGCCCTGAAGTCTCATCTGACCTACTTTCTCATATGGTAAGGCAGTTCTCTTTGCCAGCATGGCTTTTCAGCCATAGTTGTATACGATTTATATTATACCATTTAAATAATCTTCATTGCCAATAATATCTTGGAATAGGAGTGTTTAGCAAGTAACGGTGTGGGGGCAAGATATAAAGACAACTAAAACTTCTCCTTCCCTGTTTCCTCTAGATTTGTCAGGTCAGGACTATCCAAAACCTGAGATCTTGGAATGACCCCTTGTGATGTCACAGGAGACGGGCCCTGATGATGTTATCAAGCATCATATGTTAAGCATCAACCTCAGTTTCACAGAGTACATCATCCCAATAAAAAGAACACCAAGTCTAAACGAAGATAATATACATTCACACTGTTTTCTAGACAGTGTTCTTGTTTTGATATTTCTTCTCCACACCCTGAGGATTGGCGAAGAGTGGCAGGCCCTTTGACTCCAGGTCAGACTCTGAGATCTGAGAATCCTCCCCTCCTCCTCCTCCCACAGCTTCATATTCTTCTTTTTATTAATCTTTACATACTTGGAACTTTTATGGGCCTATTTTTATCCTATTTTTATCTAGTGCCATAGGGTAATAAAAGGGAAAACATGCTATTTATTTTATTTAATTATTTATTTTTGCATGACAACCATGTGAAGCAGGTTAGACTGCAAAGAAAAAGAAAAAGAAAAAGAAAAAGAAGAAGAAGAAGAAGAAGAAGAAGAGAGAGAAGAAGAGAAGAAAGAAAAAAGAAAGCACTCCATGCTCACCATATGGTTGTGCTGGCTGGGTATGGATTTGAAAGCAGGTCTCTGGAATCCAGCATTTTTGCCCACTGCCATTTTGGCTATAATAAATTACATACATTTGAGTTCAGGCCTACAGTGAAAATAGCTGTATATTATAATATTCCTAGGCTCAAAAGATTCCTATTCAATATTCCCTGGCTCCAAAGTTATTCCAAAAATCCAAGACCGCACTGCACTTCCCTTTCCTCACCAATAACACTATAAACAAATATTGACAAACTGTCCAATAAGCTGTTCTTAGAAAAGAAGAAGACCACAGTTTCTCTTTTACCTCAAAATTCATTTCTGAATTCTTTGTGAACTATAAGAAAATATGAGTCTACCAGAATTATTTCTTTTCCTTTTTTTTTTAATGAAACCTTCTGAGCATCCAACAGAAGAATGTAAAGGTCATAATTAGTTTACATAATCATTTTCCCTCTGTAAGTCTGCTTAGGTTTTATTGTGCTAATGAAGTCTTGGTGGAAGATTTTCATCTCTGCTCTCTGTAAAGGAAATGAACATCCATTTGGCCCAACCACAAAGGGGAAAATAATGGTTCTATTACTCTGTTTTGTAAAGACAAATGAGGATAGATCATATCCTGCTGGGAATGAAACATCTTGTTACCATAAAGAATTTTTTAAAACATAGATCTTGAATATGGCTAGCTTAAGGAACTAGTTAAGTGACTGTTGAGTTTGATGTCATGCACCTATGGATACAGGCAATTACAAATATCATTTATGGAAAAAAAATTAGAAGTATTTCTATCTCTGCAAAACTTTCAAAGTTTTTTGCACATTCACATTTTCCAGTCAATCAATCAATCAATCAATCATCTATCGTCTGTCCATCTTGTTAAAGATTTAATAAGGATGTAGAAATAATGGCAGCTATGATTCAATTCTCCATCTTTATCTGCATATAAGGCAGATTATTATCCAGATAAGTTTCAATGGGGGCTTTTTCTCACTGTCCCCCCCATCTATCAGACTTTTCCACTCCACTGAAACAAAATGGTGACCATTATTTTTCTCTTCATCTCCTGTATCAGTTTGAGAACCTGTGAAGCCGGACTCCCTGACCATTGGCTATGCAGAAAGAGGATTCTGTGAACTGAGAAGAATCTTCAAGAGGACCAAAAGATTGAGAAACACTGTTTTGTGTATTGCTTGACTACATCTCTCATCATCTCATATCATGCTGGCTAGGGCTGATGGGATCTGGAATCTAAATCTGGATGCCCACATGTTCTTTAACTTTCCCCTATGCTGACCCAGTTGATCTGTCCCACTTCTATGAGACTGGGGATAGAATTGTCGTCTCATGGAATGTAAAGTGTTTTGCATAAAAGCACTTCATGCATCATCCTTGTTTTGAAAATGATAAAAAAGACTTAATGTCAGTATATCAAAAATAATCTGACCCTCTTATTCAGGCTGTTAACCAAAAGTCTGGTTTCCATTATACTGGATCAGAAACTAAATTGATTTCATTCTTTCCTCTCATTGCCATAGCAACTTTTCTGCTTGTGAAGGTGAACACAAAGAAGTAGAAAGCAACACTCCCCTTTTTTTTTGTTCTGATATTACTTTTGTACTTTCACATAATAAAATTTGAAAAATCTTCAAATTTATACCATTTGGGGGGAAAAAATAAACTACAAAGTTTGACCCAAAGTGAAGTGCTTGTTAGGAATGATTGACACTGCAATTCTATTGTATTTTACTTAAGAATGAGTACCTGTTTGTTCAATGAGGCTTATGCCTAGTGATGTAGGTTTGCACAGGACCAAGAAAGAACAAAGAGAGAGAAATAAATGAATGTAGGATTTTTTCACACTTAGTGATGACCTGGGCCCTGTGTGACAACATATGGTATCTTTTAGAAATGTTTATTGGAATTTCATGCATTCTGCTTCTGTATCTGACTCGGGCCATTTCAGAAAGACTAGGAGTTTTATATGAAAAGAGGCAAACGTCTACTAACGTAGCTCAAAGAAATTTGGGCTCCTTCAAAAACTCTGAAATCAGTTTGGAGGAACTGATAGAGTTCCATCATGGGCCATTTCTGCACTACACTTTTATAGCTTGATTATTCCACTTTCAACATTCTATGGAATCCTGGGGTTTACCAGCTCCTCCCTAAACTGCAAACCCCAGGATTCCATAGGATGTTGAAAGTGGAATAATTGCACTATAAGAGTGTAGTGCAGAAATAGCTATGGTCTCTTTGTAAGGACAACACATAAGGCAGAGGGAGGGAGAAGGAGAGTTTGAGTGAAGGAGTTGTTATGTAGGTGACAGGACTAGCTTCCAACTATAGAAAAACTTTTCCTGTTTACTTCAGCCACTATGCTTTGGATGGGGAAGGGAGGGTGGAAATGCAGCAGGGGTTGATCTGAAAATGCTCCTGTATTTTCATTGCATTTTGTGACTGTGCATCTGTGGCAGCAGCAGCACCTATGGCTTCCAGGAATGGCTTGAGAGGCAGGGCTAATTGTTTGCCACTAACTCCCTAACCAGGGGTCTTTTTACATTGTACAGTTGTAGCGCTCTGATTCTACTTTATCTGGTATGGCAACAACTATTGAATGCTGGGCTAGGCAACTGGGGGAAGGGCTTTGAGAATCCTCAGCTAGAGAGCTCCTATGATACTTCTGAGCAAACTTCCAGAATGCAGCCATGACAGTTAAAGTGGAATCAGAGGGCTATAGTTATATAGTGCTAGAACACCCCTGCTGTGTAGAGTTCTAGCAAATCCCATAGTCTTAGTAAAGCTTCCCCAGCACATTTTCTCTGGCTGCTGGTAGAGGACTGGAGTGCCATCATAGTGTAGTGGTTTAAACATTGGACTATGACTCTGGAGACCAAACTTTGAATTCCCACTCAGCCATGGAAGGCCACTAGGTGACCTTGGGCAAGTCATACTCAGCCTCAGAAGAAGGCAAAAGCAAATTCACTCTGAACAAATTTGCCAAGAAAATCAAGGGATAGGTTTGCCTTAGGGTCAGCATAAACTGGAATTGACTTGAAGCCGCACAACAACAAATTGGTAGAAGGATGACGGTACAGAATGTTTTATTTATTTGTGTGAAATTTGTTGATCTTCATTAGGATTCTGTAACCAATATAGCTGAATCCCATATTCTGACATGAAATGGGCTCATCTGGATAAATGTGGACCTGATCCATACATAATTCTGAAATGGAACATCATCTTCTGGAGTGATTTAGCCCACTTCAGAGATACCAGTGTGAAAAGTAAGTGCAGAAGAAGCCAGATTGTCTATCTCAAACATGACTAAATATGGAAAATGCCAAGGGATTTTCTCTACTCACTTATTAGCACTAGCACATGGTCCCACCAGTATTTTGATCCACAGCTATGTTGGGAGACCTAATACCGTGCACCTCAGTACTTCTAAAGATTGTTCAAACTCTGCAACCATGTTCACAATTAAATATACAATACAATTAAAAACTAATAAAATAACAGTCTCTTAGCAGCAAATTGGAATATTGCATATCTGCTTTTGCACAAAAATACCCTAAACATGCCAGGTCAGGATGAAGAGATAAATTCAAACAGAGGGAAGGAAGGATTGCAGAGATGAAAAATCTGTCTGTATTCTGACTGAGAGACAAATTTTTACAAATATGTGTGTGTGTATATTCTCTCTCTCTCTCTCTCTATGTGTGTGTGCGTGTGTGTGTGTGTGTGGAGAAAGAGAGAGAGAGAGAGAAAGAGAGGGAGAGAACTGCACAGAAACAAGACTTTTGTGCAGTTCATGGAATCAACTTTTAAACTTTAAAGCAACCCCTGTGTAGAGAAACAAACTTTTGGGAGCAAAAGGTTAGACAAAGTGAATTCAAATAGAACTGGTTTAAAAATTGCTTGGCATGGAAGACTGAGCATTCAGTGTTCCTTTATTCATTCTTGGAATTGGCTTCATACATCAATGAACTTTTCTTGGTGTTTTAGAAAATTTGAATACTACCCTTGAGAGTGTACCTGTATCTTTAGAAACAGAATGTCACCCAAGAGGGTACTTGTGATTTGCTAAATAGGTGCCATAATTACAACAACATGTTTAGTACCTGCTCAAAAGTGGGGCAGGGGGAAACAAACACAATATTTTCCTTCTACAGGAAAAGAACTGTAGCTGGGATTACAACATGGTCCACTATGTCCTTCTCAGCACATGTTGCAATTAAGGGTGAAAAATTAATCTGCTTGGTGTACATTCCCCCCATAAAAAATATACACTTTACAGTATCCAAAACTTATTTACATTTTAAATATTAGAACAGAACTTTCAGAAATACAGATGAATTTAGATTCAAGAAGTGGGGGGAGGGGAGACATCTTGCCTGGCTTGGCTCTCATACAGGATGAGATGATGATAGAACTTTGAGAAATGCAACATAAATGAGACTGACAGATTTTTCACGTTCCCAGGTTTGAGTGTTAAGAGTATTATGGTGTGACAACTAAGGTGCTTCTGCTTGCCTTTTCAACACATCATCTGCGACTTTATTTCTGATTTATAGAAAGTGGGTCAACTTCCCCATATTTCTTCTTTCCTTATTCAGAATGATGACATAACATTGGATCCATGAAACCATGAAGCACTAGGAATCCCATTTCTCATTTTTCAAAGACATCCAGGCTGAAGTTCAGTAAGGGACTTACACATACATAAACACCTGAGTTCCCTAGGTATCTAGTGACATCTGGTCCATAGCTACCTAGTGACTCTTGGCCTAGCCTCCTTCCATTCCCATTTACTGGGAAGCAGCCACTGCAATTAATAGAGGATTGTTCCCCTTTCAATCAGGATGCAGCTGACTGATGTTGCTATTCCCTCCTATGAGCAATTTCCATTGCAACTAGAAGCAATAGGTTCTCAGTTGCAACTCCCCCTTGGATTGGAGATTACTTGCATGAGCTGTTAATAGGTCATACACCCATGTTTTGATATAGTGTAATTGGAAAAATATATTAATTGGCACAAATATAAATTATACACCACTTTGGCTGCATGGCCATGCTGACTAAGAAGAAAAGCTGGCCGCACATGTGCATTGCAAAATAAGCTCAGAAAAGACCTCAAGGTGTAGGCAGATCTTAGTCAGGAAATCAGGGGAAAACACCTGAGATAATGGACTCACAGTTAGCCTCCAATGACTCAACCTTTTAGAGACAATAGCATCTGAGATATTCCCGTAGAATGGCTGATTGTCCTAGCTCCTTTCCCTCCAACCAAGCAAACTTCCCTTTCGTTCCCCCACCTGTCTGACAATTAAAGAGCTATCAAGGCTGCCATTAGCCCTTTGTCACCTAATACTAAGGCCATTGGCTCATTCTGGACCCCACTGTCCACTCTCTGGCCTCCATTGGTTACTCTGCCAAAGCACCATTAGCACCTTTATCCTTCAGTCAGAAAAAAGTATTTAAACCCCAGTTCTTAGCTAGTCAACTCGCAGAACACCAAATTCTGGTCACCAGTCTGCTACTCTACTCTGATTTCCAATAGAGTACTGTCCTTAGAAATGTACCTATGGCATATCACTTCTTCCACTGCTTTGCTGGATTGGTAAATATCATCCACTTTACCCTGAAAATCTCACTATCCAAAACTTCTCCTCCTTTTTCCTTCATTTAGCTTTGTGTGGTTGTGTAACTGTTTGGATCTTGTGTATGTGATTGCAGTTCTCCCAATAGAACAAATAAGCTTACTCTTGGACCTCCACCTGATTTTTCCCTGCACTAGTACTGGTAAACATAGGTGTAAAAGATCTTATAAAGTGACCCATCTCTTTGCAGCCCTCCCATTTGAGCTAATATTCCCCACTTTCTTGTGGAGGCATTGGTATTGTGAGTGGACCCCTGAGTCACCCATGCTTTAGGGTAACAGAGTAGGGATGGGAATGTCAATCACCTGCTTCTTGATTGTCAGGAAAACAGACCCTGTCTGCCTGGTAAGTGGATATTGGAGGACTTTCAGGGTCTCTGTATATCCCCTAAACTAGGGGCTACATAGAGATAATCAATGTGAAAGACTCACAAATGTGTTATCCATTCATAACTTCCTTAGTGAATGGCCTTGGGTTCCTGAAGGCCACAGCTGTCGATATTTGAACAACAGAAAACATTTTAGAAGAAGAAGTGGCTATTCTTATTTAGAAGAAGAAGTGGGGGCAGGGTCAGTCCCAGAGTCTATATAGAAGCCCCTCCCTGTCTGGATGGCTCTGTTCTCAACTCTGCTCTAGAATCAATGACAAGGCACAGGAGAAATTCTGTAATAGAACTGCACAATTCTAAGGAGCTGATGGTCAGTCTTACCAGTGAAGAATCCTGGGAGCAAATTCACATTCATGCTTACTCACCAATTGACAATTGAAACATCCCCATGATTTCAGTGTCAAGTAATGATTTTCTTGTGTTCAGTAATACAGATGCCACCACAGAGCCAACATTCTTCCTTAGTATCTCACAGCACTTCCAATATACGTACTTTTCACTAAAGGCATTTCCTACATGATGACATACTCTGTGTGAATCATTAGAAGATGAGTGACTGAGTGATGAGATACCAAGTGACATGTGTGAATCAGCCCTTAGGCAAGGAACTCAGTCCCCAAAGTTAGGATTATTCCATTCAGAAAAGGACAGAAACTGAGTTTTCTGAAGTCCCAAAGATTCCAAGTGGTGTGCAGTTTCTTCTACCTTAGTAGTAATATTGGGGAAAACCCAGAAACTTTGGTATTTGCTTATCTTCATCACATTTCTTAAGCTTGAATACAGGGCAGAATGACCACATTCTGAAATGAAAACACCTTTGTTCATTTAAATTTTAAATGAATTGGTGACAGCAAATTTAAAGAAATGAAGATAAATACGAGATATGAAAATTATGGAAGAAAGAGGATTACAGTGCTATAAAATGAGACTATCCATAAATATAAAATAAATATAAGGAAGATCAAAATGGAATTTTTATATAAGATAGGAAACTCTTCAGTGTATATGGGATAAAGTCAGTGTTTTAAATATTGAAAAACAGACATGAAATTCGTGGGTTGTTTTTATACCAAGACCAGTTAGGAGGAAATCGATATATATGGAATGTAATGAATTGTGAATGAATGAATGAAGTATTGACTTTTTGTGTTCTTTACAATAAAAAAAATGAATACTAGAAAAAAAATGAATCAACATGTTTCTGTTGTAGGATATGGACATCTAGCGAGTATCATTCTACTCCTTTCTATCAGAGGAATTCATTCACTGCATGAGTAAGCAAAGAACTGAAACATGGGGATTAGGAAAGGTTGAGAAGTTCATTGCAAGATTTTCAATGGATTTGCCATTCCTTGTCTCCTGGAGAAAGGGTTGGTACAGACACAATTTATAATTTAAAATCTGTACATTTCTGGGTTTGTGATATGTTCCCTCATACACATGTACAAAGAGAATTTACAAGATGTGCCCTTTGAACATTTTAAAACGTGTAAAAATACACTGTAGTCAAAGAGAGGTGAGACTTACACAGTAACAAATCCATTAATGCATCCGCTCTAAAAATATGTACATAAAAATAGATGCTGACCCCATCCCTTTCATTTTTAAAATGTTAACACATGCATAGAATGGACTTGGAAGAAAGAGAAGAGAAAATCATTGAAATGATACAATTGCATGTATCCTTGATCCAGGTGACAGTGGTAGTCAGGAATGCAGCTGGAAGTGAATGGAGTAATAGAGTAATTTAGCATAGTGGCAGTTACGGCATCCATGTTAGTGGAGTGATATATCTGTTTAGAGTTTTAGACCAAATTTTAAGTGAGATATTCAAGGAGCTGAAGCTATTATCACTCTCAGGTTCAGCACCTTGGATAGTTCCTTTAAATTTTAGGCTAAAACTTAGTTCAGATTTACCACTGACTGACATGGAAACCATCAATCGCCACTACAGTACTCAGAGTGACATTATACAACTGCCTCTGGTTTGCTTCTGATCAGAAATCACACTTCCATAGCCAGAGAAGATGAACTCTGTGAGTTCATTGTGAGCAGGGTGGTTTAAATAATATAAAAGAAATCATCAATTGAGCTAATAAATGAATACAATAGAAAAAATTGACTTTTTTAGAGAAATTAAACAGCCACGTCATCCTTTGACTAATTAAAAGGTACTTGCATTTGCATAGCTGCAATTATACAATGGGATGGATCTGGCATGAAAATGCCTCACTTGAATTCTGCAACTTTGAATTTGAAGAGGGAAAAACACACAAGGAAGGGGAGCACGCTAGTTCATTTTTCATTGCCCTCTGTATTCAGAGACTTACTTTCTGTGTGGATGAAAACTTTCCACATGTATCAGAATGCTGGAAAATGACTGCGCTGAATCATGTGTTGAGACTCTGTGCACAGAAGAGGAAGTCCTTTCCTGTCATGTGAGATTAGCAACAGAGACAACACAGATGGGGGTGGTGGTGCGTTCCTCCCTTCCTGCATGGTTATTGTACTCGGAACCAATTTTGTTCAAATAGGACTTCCACAAAAACCTTCATGAGCAACTAGGCCATCATAGATACAATGTGTATCACCTCAAATCCCAGAAAGAGTTGATTTCTTCAAGATGGTCATTTCATACTTGCAGGTGCCAGTGATCATGTATAGAGAATTACATGAAGAGACTTTAATCAATTTGGAGTAATCTTATATGTTTCTAGCAGGCCTGGTCCAAGACAGTTTGCTGCCTCAAGTGAAAGATAAGATGTGATACCTCTCATTCCAAATAGCATAAGTGAGAAGACTAACAGTTCAACACTAGCAATGGGATAACATCCTTTCCTACCTGTGAGAGCAACAGTCTGGTTTTGAGAGTAAAGGTCAAGTCAGATGGATGCTGTCCACTTGTTGCCCTTCAGCATCAGCTATCTTCCTCACGGTAGGGTCAACCTTGCTATGTAATCAGAAGTCAGTTGTACTGAATTCAATAGAACTTTTTCCTACATGTATTGGATTGTTGTTGTATATACCTACATGCACTAGCCCTGCGAGAGATATACTTTGGAGTATATTGGATGGTCTCTTTATGTGTTCCTCTTCTACTTGGGGTAACCAGATCAAACTATAGTCTGCATAGGATTGTGCTTGGACATTGCCTGTGCTGAATTTACAGTGTAGCTAATAAGAGACCAAAACCACTATACACATCTGTAAATTCAAAACCTTTTTTTAAAATATTACCAAATGCAGTAGGTAAACGGAATGGATTCTTGTTCGTTTTGAAAATGGGGAGGACTTCACATGACCCTGTTTATCTTTCTTCAGAACCAGGAAGTTCTGAAGTTCTCAGTGCCTTACATGTGGTCCATAGAAAAATAAATGATGGAGCTTTTTGTTTGTTCTGCTTGTGGAAGACTTATTGAAAACAATAACAGAAGTGTATCTGCCATCAGAGGAGTTTTGCTTATTTCATTAAATGTTAAACTGGCTTTAAATTGAAACACTCTAGCTTCACAACCTGTCACCTGAACAAAGGAACTTTGACATATTTCCCTTTCAGAAACATTACAGGGATTTACATTTTGCGCTTTGCAATTATATCTGTATTAAAATGATTTAGCACATTGTGCATGTGAGGAAAGTGATTCATAATAACAGCGATAAAAGCATTGAGAGTTTAGGGCATCAAGAAGGAAACAAAATAAGAAATGTTGTGAAATGCAAAATATAGTTTAAAAGTGCAGAGAGAGAGAGAGAGGAGAGATGTCTTTATCTCTACTTTAAATCAGAAGAAATAAATAGCTGGACTTTTAGATTCAGCACGTTCTTTTTTACAGTATATAAATCATTTGTGAGTTTGTGCTTATGTTTCTTTTTTCATACATTCTGCAACATTTAAAATGTCAGTTTCTTCCAGCTGTTTAGTAGCATCATGCTCCCCCTGCCCATACTTTCTTCTGATAGTTGGATTTTTTTTTTCCTGAGAACGTGGATCTACCAAACAACATTTTTAAAAAGGGAATGAAGGAGTACACGCAAAGACTAAATTGCTGAGGGAAGGTAGAAGAAATCAAGTAAGCTGTTACATAGATTGCAAATTGTTGCTTGAAATTAATCTAGATGAATTTCAGCCTCCACAATCTTAGAAAGATCATTCATTTTTCCAGTTGAGCAAAATGACTCACTCTATGTCATGTACAATTGCAGCTTTAAGACATATTTCTTTATTGCATCTGAATAGTAGGTTCTCCTTTGGCTTTGTTGTCTTCTGATTTTTACCACATGGACACCTCTGAAAAAGCTTCAATGCAGATAATTTCTGTTTTCACCATGATCCCTGTGGGCCAAACTGGATGAAGTCACAATTCACCCCTTAACAAGTGGTATATAGCACTAACCATCAGGACTGACTATTTTACTACTGGTTATTAAAAAGTAAATTGCAAATCAGAACCATGACAGAGAGATAGGGAAACGTAAACCATAGCTCCTCTTTATCTGTATTGTCTCTACAGAACCTGGAAAGTCGCCTGAATCTGACATCCTCTCAGCATTATGTAAATATTTATATGTGTATGTATGCTGTGTTTAACCATATGCCCATCACAAACTTACTATAAAGCCTTTGAAACTACCCCACACAGACATTCTGTACTTTGTGGCAAGCAGACAAGGTTAGAGGAGCATCTGGCTAAGTCTCCATAGTCAAATACAAAACAGTCACAGCAGCACTGAGCCTTCGGGAAGACCCTAGGGGATCTCAGCACTGACGTTTTCATTTTGTGCCTAGGTATGGGGACACGGCCAGATGCTTCTCCGATTCTGCCCATTCACTGTAAAGCATGGAAAGGTTGTGCAGAGTGGCCTCAGGGGTATTTTTTAAGCAAAATTCTGGTCAAAGTTATTTTTTTGAACTAAAGCTCCCAGAATCCCACAGTCAGCGTAGAGAACTCAGTGAATTCTCTTTACCAAGTTCTACTCCACCCTGCTTTTATAGTTGCTTTTTGCAATGGCCAAAAAGGTTCTGTCCATGCTCCTGGGAGCTTTTTTCCCGACACAGATAGCAGGCATAGGAGGTCTGATCTATGGATCTATGGATACTGTATAGTATCCCAATCCCCTCTACTCAGGATTTCAAAATGTTGAACATTCTCAGAAATGAGGAGATATAGAGAAACTACATCTGTCCCTCCATCAAGAAGGTTTTGGTTTTTTTTTTTAAGTTCACAAATTAAAATAGTATATTTAAATATTTTAGGCAGTCTTCTGGCAAGTTTTTTTTTTTTAAATGAACCAAAGAAATTGTAACTTTTCTAAGCTCTGGATATTTCAGCTGTCTGAAACCAATCTGTTCAAAAATGCTGAAAGAGCATGGCTGCCTTTCCATTCAAATTCAGATGCTAGTCAGATTCAGACTTTTTTTCAGTGTCATCACAAAGTAAACTTTCACTGTAACCAAGGGTGTTACACATCTATATACAATAGTTATTATGTTAAAATCATATTAAATTGTTATGGAACAGAAATAAAATTAGCACAATCTGCAATCAAATAATTATAATTAAAACATTGATATATAAGGGAGGAAGCAGAGTCTACTGAGTGAGAATGGCTTTGTATTCATGACCATGGTATCAGTGGCTCTTGGTTTCTCCTGAGCTCATATGAATTCTCTACTTATTACTTAGGACTTCTGTAGAGAGGAATGGCCATGTAGAGAGGAATGTCCATTCTGTAGAGAGGAATGTCCATAGTTGGTGGGTCAATTACTCTTTGAAGGAACAAAACAGAGGAAGAAGTTTCTGTTGCACTCTTGCTCTAAAGAGTGAGAGACATCATTCTAGCAATTCATCCTGTCATTGGATACTGAGAGTTTATACTGGTGTAATGGGGGTTTAAAAAACATAACAAGCAACCCTTTTTGCCTATAGTCAATTCTGATTGCTTGCAAAATACTACAGAATGGTTAAGTCAAGTACAAATTAGGAATAGTCAAATACTCCCATAGTCTTATTTGGAATGGTAACGATTACAGTGAATTATTATTTTGGTATAATTTTCTCATTAACTTTTTAAAAACACCATGAAGAACACAAAGGGGTTGAGTCGTTCCCATTTTCCAATCATCCCCCTATGTAACCCTTACCTAGGCCAATCTTACCATTAAACAGAATGAGACATCTGCCTGAAATTGCAGATGCTGGCAAGCAATTGCAGCCCCACAAATATTCTTTTTGAGCTCTGAGATTTTTTTCTCCATTGCAGGGCAGCGCTATGTATGACAATGACCTGCTACATGGCTTTCAGTATTAGACTGGAGGGACACTATCTTATCTTTTGTTTCAAGTACTATAATGTTTTAGGCTGGCAGTGCATTTGCCACCTGCAAATCACACCTCCTCTTTTTTTTCCCTGTGCTCTGGTGAGGTTGTCTGCTAAGGTTCAGATACTTCCCTGCTTTGTTTTTTGTTTTTGTTTTTTGTTTTTTTCATTTTGGATGTTAGAAACTATGAGATTGATATTTCCATGGAACTTGGCAAGAATCCACACCAGTATCTAAAGCAACAGTTTGCAGACTTTGATCCCGAGAAGTTATTAGAGTACAGTTCCTAGAATCCTTAACTGTTTGCCATGCTGGCTGTGACTTTGGTCAAGAACACCTGGAGCTCCATGGCTGGGAACCAGTGAAGTTGAGTATAGGGAAAGCCCAACCACAAACCTTCCCAGCCACTTTGTATGTTTGATTCAGAAAAAAGCCCATCTTGAACAAAGTCCAACTCCACAGGGAATTGGGATTAAGGCCATTTCCACACTACATTGTTATAGTGCTATTATTCCACTTTCAACATCCTGTGGAATTCTGGGGTTTGTTATTTATTGAGGCCAAAGAGCCCTCTGGTTGAGAATTCTAAATGTCCCTCCCTAAACTGCAAACCTCAGGATTCCATAGGACGTTGAAAGTGGAATAATAGCACTATAACAGTGGAGTGCAGAAATGGCCTTAATCAAAAACCGGTGCTATCCAAAATGCCATCTCTTCGACACTGCCTCAGCATCTAAAGGTGTAAATCAAGGTGGTATATTTACTCTACTGCTGAATAAACTCACTAGTGACAGCTCTGGACTTCTCTAGTTTTAACCCTCCTAGAATAGTTAATAGGTTCTGGTCACTGTTATTACATGCTGATAATGTGATACTATTTTCTCAGACACTCATAGAATTAATGAAATCTTTGCAAGTACTTGCACAAAATCCCTATGAATAAATATTTGCAAGTAAATTATCAGAAGGCAAATGATGTTATTGTTGTTGTTTTTGTAGTTGTTGTTAAGTGACAAAGGCCGTGCTGGTGGTCTGTCCTTGTGAAAATATTCATTACTGCTTTTTCATTCTCAAAAATTAACCTGCAAGATTCTGTGTTTTTGCATAATGGCACAGATTTTATCTAATTTATACATGTTTATCATTATTCATATTTCATATATTTTGCAGATAATGCTCAGGTTCCAGCAGAAAAATATTTATTTCATTATTTATTTTGCACAGAGGATGAATATAAGGAAGCCACACACAATTTTTTTTTAAATGGAAGAATCTTCATATCTGTGAAAATCGCATAATGTTGCATACATCGACAATTTTGGGACAAAAACATGTTTTTACTGTATTTTGCACACATGAGTTTTCTCCAAAGTATGAATAATGACTACAAAAATTGGTACAGAACTGTTGTATTCTAGTGGACCATGGAGAAAACTCCTGAATTAGTCACTGTATCATATGGGAACAAAATAAACAAAACTTCATATCCCTAATGCGTCATCATAAGATTGAACAGATAAAGGCCTTTAAAAATTTGGACACTGTCTTCCAAGTAGATTCAAACTATGGATAGGTAATCCAACCAAAATTCTTCTGAACTACCCCTTGAGTACTCTGTGCTGCTTCAAGCACTATGTTGTAACTGGGGGTCATACTGAAGAAGATTGTGTATAAAGTTTGGTTTGCCATCTTTAATCTCTGGATAATGTTAACTTTGTCTAGCTCCACTCATTCTACAAGATGAGTTCCATCCAGTTTGGAAAGAAATCTTGCTGTATGAATACTATATGAGCTACTTTGTGGATCATCTATGTGAAATAGCCAGAGAGGCTTTCAAATAACACAATACACACTATGAATGTCAACAAGAATTAGACCTAATCAACACTAATTATACTGTAATTTACAGAACTCTCCAACCTTTTAAACCAGCAGACAGTATCTATGTACTCCCTATTTCAAAGTAATGAAAAGTTTTCTTTTTGGCATGCTTGAATGATTTCTGATCAGCCCCTCTACAGATAGATACCAGGAAATTCTTTATAGAGCATATAAGTATCCTTGAGAATTGAAGAGGTTGGAATGGTAACATGTATTCTTCAGTATTTTCCTTTTCATAGGGGTATGTTTTTAAACATCAGATCTCTTTTATTGAGCTGGCCAGATGGCCTGATGTACTTTATTTTTCTTTTCTTTTCTTTTCTTTTCTTTTTTCTTTTTGCAGACCACAATGCTAAAACTACTGCTTTTAAGGTGGGTACATTTTTATTGAAACGTATAAAATCTAGCATGCATTAATTTTAGCTCTTTTATCACCCCCCTTTGGTTATCTTAGAGCTGTTGCCAAAATGGTTTATGCTTTATATAATTATATGCTATGTCATGCTGTCCCATCCTATTCTTGGTCATCTTATACTACTACCAAGTGTTGCCTAAGATAATCATTAAACATTATTAATTATAGTTTATTTTCAACTATTCTGGAGGATGAATGCCTCTGACTTTGGGTACTCAAGTGTTCCTCACACTGTGCATCATTCTCAGTTGCCCTTGAGAGAGTGTGTCACTCCCAATTGGCCACCAAACATACTACGGGCCTCAACCACTTATTTGACAGGTTAGGCATGCAGACAGTGTCAGAAGATGGAATTGGTTGGTTATCAGAACCCATGTACTGTACTGTAGGGAACATGAAGGACTTTTGGAGGCTTACTTTTTACTGACCACTTGAATACTGCTTGCAAAGTGTCTCAGTTGCTTTGCAACTCCCCCCCCCAGTTCACTTTGCAAGTAGCGTGTGCATACGAGTGGTTCCAAGTGAGCCTTCATAAGCAAGAAGAACTGATAAAAGAGTGAAACCCTTGTCAGATAAATGGAACTTATCCTTAATTTGTATGTGTGAAAAGGATACACTGTCAGATAATGGGGTGTCAAAAGTTGGGGACTTCCTATACTGTGTATGAATGAAAAGATAATTGTGATGACCCCCAAATAAATGTTGCCCCAATTCCCCAATAACCTATATATTAAGCCAAACTGTCCTAAACATTTGCTCCAAATGTGGTGAAAATCTATTTAACATTTGGACATGAGGCAATATCAAACAGAAGAACAGACAGAAACTTAATTGTAGTTGTTTATAGTAGGGATGCAAAGAATACTCAGGAGTATTTGAAAATGGTTAAAAAAAACCATGTATTTTAAGTGTCAAGAAAGACTTAGAGGAACCAAGGAATGATGAGAATCTTTACAGTTTGGTAGTTTGCACAAAATTCACCTGTGGTAGTTTTGCGCAGAAAACAGCATTTTTTGCATAGGGATGAGCATCCTCTCTCAAAAGATAGCACTTCTGCATTGAAATATGATTTTTCTCTGCAGAAAATGTGTAGTTACTCTGTTTGTGCAAAATGTGTAGTTTTTCTGTTATTCTGTGAAAAATTTATTCATGGCTAATTCATGCAAACAACATTTACTGAAGAAGAAATAGATTTCTCTGCACAGATTCTTATTCTGCATAGATACACATACTATTGTCCATGTTGAAAATGCTGTTTCTTGCATAGGAAATGTTATTTTCTGTGCAGAGAAATGATGTGCAAATTTTGTGCAGAATAAGTTTTAAATTGCAAATTGACTTTGAAAAATGTGTGGTCTTTGAACCTTTTTCCCGGTGGAAAGAAAGTTGTTAAATTTGCTTCTTCCTCCCTTCAAGAAGAGAATTAGAGAAGAATTACATCCACAATACAGACATCTGGCTAAAATGTTTTATGTTGTTTTTTAAATGCTGGTAATTGACTGTAACAATAAAGATTGATTTAGTGACAAGGGCATGATAAACAAGGAGTGATGAAAATATTCTTCCACCAAGGAAATGTTCCTTCCATAGAGGATAGCCTCCTGCTGCTTTTCAGTCTCACTGGGAACAATCCCAGGTTATCAGCTAATGATTTTTCTCAGCAGCATTCTGAAGCAGAGGTGTAGCCAACTACTGAATATAGTAGTTTAGGATGTTTGCAATGGTTCGTTTAGGATTTTAAGCAAGGTAAGAAACAAAAGAGGAAAACTATCTGGCCACCTTCTCAAATTACCAGTATCCTACCCATCTGGCATTTTTGTGATCTTAACTGAAACTCCATGCAGAAAGTCTAATCACAACTGCTCTAGGAATGGTTGTTAGGATAGTGTGCAGGTTACAGATGTGAAGAATATCTACAAAATTACATGGTCTCAATGAGAGAGGCAGAGTCAACATGCTGACATAGCCTCTTCCATTGAGACCATGTAATTTGGTAGGTCTTCTTCACATCTGTAACCTGCACACTATCCCAGCTCCCATCCCTTGAGAGTGTGCTGAGACAGCCTGATGAGAGTTCATTAACCTCTGGGTGAGTTCTCTCTTCTAGCATGAGAATGAGGGTAGGAGTACTTTTTCCATCAAGGTTTTTTGAATTTGCACAAAAATAGACCTCCACAAAGCTACTCCCCTTCCCCCAACACACACTTGTGAAGCAAAGCAAACAGCAAAGAGAGAAGGACTAGCTGATTCATGAAAAAGATGCAAACAACCCATCTGGTGCTTCTGTTTGTTAAAAGTCCATATAACAAGGCGACAGTTATAACAATTTTATGCTATTGTGCAATTTGTTCAAAAAGAGTTCTGAAAACTCTCACAGAAATGGGCAGGAAATCTCTTGCCAATTTGCAGGTGAGAAAGAAGATGACACACTTTGTAGCTTTTGTGTGTGAGAATGAGACAAGCAAAGATTTACATCTCCAGTGTGGCCTTACAATTAGAGTGTAAAAATCACTAAAACAATAGCCTGTCAAAGTTCTCTGGTTTTCATCTCAGAAGCTTCTCCTACCTCATGTCCATATTGAATTGTGGATTATTTTCCCTACACTTGTCTATATACATGTACACATTTTTAAAAAGTTATACACTTCTGTGTGAATTTTCCAAATTACATGCCCCACACTGACTATTGTGCATGTTTGCACATTTTGAAATATTCAGATTTTTTTGTGCATAATTTGCAATTGCTATCATTTCGTGAATGCATTTTGAATGTGCAAACAGAGGCTTATAAATCTGCAGAGATCTAACCACAAATTGCACTCCCCCCCACCGGGTTATAGGGCAGTGGTGGGGTTGCAATGTCAATACATTCCTATGAAAACCAAAGTGGAAGGAATGTGTCCCCTATCACCACTTGCAATGCACTCTCATTTTCCCCTGCCACAACTCCCTGGAATGATACTTTTCACTCACAGACCAGTCATAGAGCACATGGTTGCAAACTGCCTTCAGATTGTAGACCACAAATTGTGCAGGATTGAATTGTTCTAGATAGGCTATTCTGTTATTGTAAAGCCTTCCCACAGTCTAAGAATGATTACTTCTTTTCCTATACTCTGATACATAGGATAGCTTTTAAATATTTAAGAATCATCAATATGACCCCTTTCCTTCATTTCCTCCAGTTCTAGCCAGCTCCTTCAGCCCTCCTGAAATCCTCTCAGGGGTCTCACTACAAAGACACACATACATCAAATGGTTTGAGAATGTGAATATATTGTTTATGAACTGAAAGCACTCTGTATGATCAGGGTGTACATGAAACCTAACCAAGGGCAAAGACCTATAAAACAGAAAAGAAGCACAGCAGTCTTCCACTGAAGTGAGGTTTTTTGCTATATATCGTTTGGCTCTTAAGCATCCATTTTCCTTCTCAGGTTTCTAAGTTTATCAATAGGATCTCCAGCATAAAATGAAGCAATTAGGTCCATGTGAACCTGGCCTGTTTGCTGAATAACTTTTTTTGCTTATTGCCAAGATATTTCAGTAAGAAAGAAGATAAGCAATGTTCTTAGTGATCAATTCAGCAGACTAACATTCTCATCTGGAGGCAGCTCTAGCTGTGATCAGATTACCTTACAAAACTGATATTCCTTCCTTTGTTTGAATGTTGAAGAAACAAGTCCACACATGTTTTATTCAGAGGTAAGTCCTATTATGTTCAATGGGGTTTACTGCAAAAATGTACGTGGAGATAGGATTGTAATCCTACAGTGAATTTTTATATGTGAAGACATACACACACATATCTACACCCCAGAGTCAGTCTGACTAGGTTTAGAAAAGTGCACAGGATTGAAAGCCTTAGATTTTCAGTGAGCATTATCTCCCATTGACATCTATAGGTACTGCATTCCACACAGCTTCCAAGTCATTCTCCAGTGCTGGTATAACTGAACAATGCAACTCTCATCTGACATGGTTGGCTTCTTTCCCTATCTTATTCTTACAAAACCCCTGGGAAATCGATTTGTCTAAGAGTTGGTGAAGCTATGAGTTTAATGGCTGCAGGTTTTTATAACAGAGAAAAAAAAACTGGAGAGCACCCAATAGAATCCACAGGGGGGAAAATGGAATCGAAAATATCTCAAAGTACTTGCTAGATGTCTGCTTTATCCTAGAAAAAACTCAATATGTTTTGGCCTATATATATTTGTGGCCTTCTTTATTTTTCTAGGATATATTAGGTATCTATCCCACACTTTGAGGCATGCCTCAATTGTTTTTCCTATGCAGGTTTTTGTACCCAGCTCAGTAACAGAGAAGAAAATGTTTATGAGGTTGGACATTTACTAATTGTGTGGCCAGCTGACTACATTAGGTGCACAAATGTGTCTTGCTGTCAGGAAATCATAATGAACATGTATTTTTGTCTTTGAAGGATTGTTACCACCCCTTCATCTTATTCATAAAGGGGTGACATCCAGCAAATCTTCATATTTTGCTTTTGTCAATCGCTTAAAATAAGAAACAGTTTAACTTAAGGCCAGGTAGATGTAATAACAGCAGCAGGTCCATGTTTTGGAAAACCAATTAACCAACCAACCAACCAACCAACCAACCAACCAAATAGATCTGCTCTGAAAATGCTGTACTTGAATAACAAAAGGCGTTGAATTGCTACATACACATTTCTTAGCTTCATCCATCTCTCACATTCTTATCACCCTTTCCACAAGAGCTTTTATAACTGCAAATGTCATTCCCAGGAATAGACTTCTGGGAGCTAGGCCATGCCTACTATTGATGTTAAATGCTGTCCTTTAATGCTCCTCTTTAATGAGTACCTTTTGGTGTTCAAATCAGACCATCTTCCCTCCTTTGCATCTGATTTTGTCAGTACCGCTATCTGTCATTGTCACATCAAGGTGGGCCTTCTGACTCTAAGAAATTGCTTCTTCCATCAAACAGAGACAAAGGAAGAAGATCTTCCAGGAAAGGTCAAAGATCAACCATTTCTATTTTCCTTTCATTGTTCTCACTTTGGGGAATCAGATCTCACACTGTGCACAGATCTGGCATCAGAACTTGTTTGGCCACTTGGTCTCCAGGCACTTTCCATGTCACGACTCTGGGACAGGGTGAAATAAAGCCCTGTCAGTTTCACTTTCCCATGCAATTGAACTTTATGAACCTTCCAAAGAGGTAGGCAAACTTTAGCAAATGAACTGATGATATGACACAGTCATGCACACAGATAGACACCCAATTTACACAGGTCAAATTTAAAAAGGTGTAGTTATTCTCAGCATGGAGAAGGTCAGTTGTACCTGCCTGTGGTACAGATGTTAAAGATAAGGAGCCATTCAGAAGGAAACAAAAAGAGGCGGAAGCACTTATGCTCTCACTAACATGGCTGAATACAAAGGGATTTAAAGGGACACATGGAATAATTAAGCACTGAAAACTCTTGACAGCATGGATGAATCTGTTGGTTTCATGTACTTTCAGTGTTAATGGGGAAATGCAGTCCTTTCAATTTTAAGAATGAATACATTTATAAACCATGTTAAAGTCTTATCAGAATGAACTAAAAAAGTTTTCTCCTGCTCTTATCTTTGCATCAGGAGCACCAAAAAATGTACGCCATATGGAAAACTGTTATCGTCTTAGAAAAGAGGGAAAGTGCTGTCTAGATAAATACCTTTTCCACAGAAGTGATTGCTTAGAACAAAGTTTTACAAAACTTCTTAGTACAGCTTGCAAAATGCTGGGAGAAAATTAGGCACCAAAATTGATAAAAGATAATGCACCATAAATCCATTTATACGTCAGTCAGTTCCTTGCTGGATTTTTCTCCCATTCGTACTTATTTTCACTGCACATGAAAAGCCGCCTTTTCAATTCATTTGAGCATATTCATATTCCTTTGTAGTTTTACAGGGAAGATGATGAAGAATATAAAAAAAGATTAGAGAAGCTAACACGCTGACTTGGAAGAAAAGGAGGCTATAAATAAAAACACATGAATTTGCAATGAAAATGCATTTGAACGATCACATTTTGTGTCGGTGGTGCAGGGCAGAATGTTTAAGAGCTTCTGTAATTATTAGTGTGCTTTGTGTACATATTTTCCAATTACTACATAAACCAAAGCAGATGGAGAAAAAGTTTTTCCCCCAGAGAATTGTCTTTGTAATCAAGCTAGGTTCCTCTCCCTCCTTTTCAAGTTCTGTGTTGTAGGACTTGTTGGCCTTTCTATTCTTTGTATAAAATAATTTTATGAGAAGCAGATTCTGGATTCAACCCTGTGCAGTTTGCAGATACCTGCGTTCAGGAGCAGGGGGACTAGATTTTTCAAATCAGTGGAGAGTCAGTGCAGTGTAGTGGTTTGAGTGATGGATGGGGACTCTAGGAGACCAGGGTTTGAATCCCCATTCAACCATGGGACTCCACTAGGTGACCCTGGGCAAATCACACACTCTCAGCCTCAGAGGAAGACAATGGCAAACCCATTCTGAACAAATCTGCCAAGAAAACCCCATGATAGGGTCGCCTTTGGGTTCCCGTAAGTCAGAAATGACCTGAAGGCATCCAACAATGATTGTCCAAAATGAACTATTGTGGATTTAAAGAGAGCTGGTATCATGTGTTTTGAGTGCTGGACTAGGACACAGAAAGGCAAGTGTTCAAACCCACACTCAGCCATGAAAACTCACATGGTGACCAGGGGCAACTCACAATCTTGCAATCTTAAAGGAAGACAATGGCAAATTCCTCTGAACAAACCTGTTGCCCCCACACCAAGAAAGCACACACTCATGATAGGTTTGCCTTGGGGTGGCATACTTGAAAGTACATAATAACAAGTAGCAGCTCCAATGATTCATTAGAAGTGACCTTTCAATTGGGAAAGAGTATGAGAAGGAGCCATTCCTTCCTATTAAAGCTTTGAAAGGAATCAAGGAAAATACTACCAGACCTGTGTCGTTAGCAGCAGCTCTGTTAATGAAGGTACAAGGACAGTATTTTAGTCCTATTCATAATTCCAATCAGAATAGACCCATTTAATCAATAAGATTTACCTATGTTCTGACTCAACAACTGATTCAATGGGTCTACTGTCACTGAAACTAACTAATAGTCCCACCTAGTGTAACTGCATTCAGGATCTAGAGCACAAATCAGCAAAGGCTAGCCACGCTTCAATACTCACTAAAAGCCATACAACTAAGCTTGCCAAAGAGAGTCCTAATCCATTGCTTTCAGTGAGATGTACTAGGTATTAACTATTATCAGATGACATTGTTCTTTCTTTCTTTCTTTCTTTCTTTCTTTCTTTCTTTCTTTCTTTCTTTCTTTCTTTCTTTCTTTCTTTCTTTTTTCATTGGTTTATTTCAAAAGCAATCACTCACATTGTCTTCTGCAAACAGATGTTCCAAGTGTGTTTCAAAGCACACAAAATGAAAGCTAAGATAGTAATCATATCTCATAAAAATGCAGTGAAAACAAATAAAATACAGTAAGAGTAAAAACAGCATAAAATGAAATAACAACAACAAGAAGAGAACCAGAGCTGAACCGTAAATGCAGGGAAAGACATACCCATCATAATTGAAAGAGCAGTAAAAGCAAATGCTTTTGTTGGACAAGAACTGTTCTGATGTCAGCACAACAAGGAGAGAAGTGCAGACAGTCTAAGTTCTTCGGACAGACAGTTCCCTAAAAAGGGTGCTGCCAGAGTGAATTGGCCTATCTAGATGTGTGTTATTGTCTTAAATTCTGTTAAAATGGCTTAATATGGCTTTACTCTGCTAACTTTTAAAAACTGTTCAAACTGATTTTTATAGTGCTTTGACATGAAGTCCTCCGATATAAGATTAGCTAAAATATTTTGATAAATAGATAGATATAAATTGTGAATGGCTATGAAAACAGCAAGGCTTTCTGATCAGTAAATCTCAAAAGGCAGGTAAACACATTGAAGGATGTGGTCCTTCATGTGGCCTGGTTCCAAGCTATCAAGGTAGAGGTGTGTTACTATGATAGCTCCATATATAGTTGGATTAAAGCTCCATATATAGTTGGATTATAACTCCCATCATCCCTCACCATTGCCTCTTTTGGCTAAAGCCAACACCAAGTTGCAGTCCTCTTCATCATAGGTTTTTAAGGTAACTATCAGACACTTCTTCAGTTCTTTGATTGATAAAACCAAACTACATTCTTGATAATGATGTTATGATTCTGTAATACATTCTGAGTGTTCTCTAAGAAAGTGAATTCCAGGGAGGGGAATAGATGAGTGGCCACCTGATTAATGGAGGGAAAAAAAACTTTTTCTCAGTTCTTCAAGAACATTTCTATATTTAGCTCAAGAACCATGTAGCTCTGCCAACTTTTTTTTTTAATACAATAATTGCTTGTAGGTGATTCCCTTACTACCAGAAGAGATACTATCTATATTTGATACTGTTATGGTTGTCATTGTGGTAGGCACTGATTAAGAACCCTTCAGCAAGGGGATGGTGAAACAAGATCTCAAGGAGACATTCACCTTAGGCAAGATTCTGGCTGTTGACACCTAGACTCCAAATGAAATTTTATTGGGAGAAAGTGAAGCAATTGACGGAGGAAGATGCAGGCAAGCCCATGGCAACAGAGCAAAATGCCATTATAGATGTGACCCAGCAGCCTGTGTTCTGCATTGCACTGAAAGCAAAAAATGGTCATTAGCCTCACATCTTTGAAATTTCTCACAGATACCCTTTCTCCTTCTAAGTCCTGGGACCAAGAAAGCTCCAAAGACAGAAATCCAAATGATTATTCTCCCAATTAACTGAAACCTTGCTGGACTTTAAAGATACCCCCAAATCTGCTGGATTTCCTCATCTTCCTTACCTTTCCTAAAAATCCTGGTATGTCAGGTTGTAGTAATATCATTTGGTACCAAGAAGCAGCTGGCAGTTTCCATGGCAGTGGGGTGGGATTCTTTTCTCTGTATAGGTTCAGCTCCTCTAAAGTTTGGACTAAAACACTTAGTGGATTCACTGCTCCATTGACAGCAGAGGTATTGGTTGCTGTTAACACAAAATAAAATAAAGCTTTGTTTGCAAGAGAAATCTATGCAAGATTTCTCTTTCCAGGCCCTGCTAAGCTGTATTCCCATGAACCTAGGCTGTCTTGAGGACTGTTTTGTAGTGATGATTCAGTTCATATATGGATGAAATTCTGTTCACACAGATAAATGTCCCCTGGGTGTTACAACCATACATTAATATCAACTGCCACATACAAGTGAATCTGTGAAAAGATTACAAACCACTTTTAAATGTTGTTGCTGTTGTTGTTGTTACATGCCTTCAGATCAACTCTGACTTATGACAACTCTATAACAGGATTTTCTTGGCAAGATTTACTCAGAAGAAGTTTGCCATTGCCTTCCTTTTAATACCAGAGTCCAGTATCATGTGTCCATAATTTGCCTTTCTCTGATATGAAGTGATAAATTGGGGCCCCTTAATTTTGACAGTGTTTTTTTTTTTTTTTTTTTGCCTCTCATCTCATTTTGCCTTTGGTCACAAATCAGAGGCTGAAGGGATTGTTATCCCAGAATGAATGATGGCACTAAAAGGCCAACTCTATGTGTATATCTTCTGATTCACTTACAGCTAGGAATGGAAAAAATGTCACATTAACCAAGATTTTACATAAAATTTATCCACTCTCTGGTCTGTGAGGCTGTTATTGAAAATGTGTATGTATCTTTCCTTTTTCTGAGACTGGTAGATTGTTTCTCCTTACAACTCTTCCCCCTCCTCCAAATTATATACAAGTAAAAGTGGGTGGCTGAAGTTACACACATTTGAAAAAAAAATTCAGAATCACATTGTGGTCAATGGGAAACATTTGTTAAAATATCAGCATTAAGAAGATGTGTTAAATTGCACATATTAGGAGAAGCACACAACAACATGCAAACACATTTCTATACAGGAAAGGTGTGTGCCTCACAGCCTGATTTGGAATTTGAATGGAGCAAGAGTGCTGGTGAGATTCTAAGTACTACAAAAGGAGAGAAACCTTTATAACACCACTCAGAGATTAGATGACTGACACTCACTTTGACAGAGCATGTTGTGATGAGTGAAATTGGTGAAAAGACAGTAGTCCCTCTTGAAGAAGGAAAACAGCTGGATCAGAAAGTGCGATTTGCAGGAAGGAGCAATTTATACCTTCCCGGCCGTGGCAGCCAGTGGCTTCCATGTAACTGAAATTTCTAAGATTTGAAGGAGATATCCAAGGCACTGAATCCTACCCAGAAAGTAGTTCCAGCACCTTGGATGACTCTTTTAAACTCAGAATAGCTTCACTCCCCCATTGACACCACAGCCCTCACCTCCTACTGTTTTGTAATCTTGTTTGTTAGTATGCAGAAAGGTCGGGTTGAATTAGAAATATCTATGAATACATATCTCCACCTACCTAGGTGCATGCTGCATATTTTGCATTTGGTTGGCAGCCAATAAACGTTTTTTCCCCTTTCTGTTTTTTTTTTCCACTCTCATTTTACCTTATTCTGGTGACTACAATATGCATAAATAATTTCTTCATTATTTTAGAATGAGTCCCAACATCTATTTACAGGATCATCAATCATGCTATTGAATAATAATAGGCTTATAACATTTCCTGGTGGAGTGCCATTCACTAGCACAAATTCATTTGCTTCTCTTCTCATTTTACAGCAGAGATGTCAAACCATTTGGCAATTAGGGGCCACTTAAGAGAACTAAATAAGCAGAAAGTGCCACCGGCAGCTAGAGGTACATAAATATGATGGGATTCAGGGATAGAGGCTGAAAGGATTTGCACTGGCAAACTAGTCTTGTTGATTTCAGCAATATTAGTCCTTTAGGCTTAAGCAGACAGAGATGCAAAAACAACATCACAGACAACAATCTGACCCAGCTAACACTCTACATTAGCATGATGGTCTATTATACTTACTATAACATGCTTTTATCCAGATTGTTTTGGGCCTGAGAAGAAAGGGAGGTAGGTTAAGTATGGTTTTTGGTAGGAGAAGATTTCCCTGTCTCCAAAGAGGAATCAGTACCAGCAGAATAAGTGGAAGATTTTGTTGCTCTCCCTAGGTTGGGTTACATGGTAAATATGCCAGTCAAGGTTTGTACATCCCTCAGCATCTGGACTTGCAATGAGAAGGGCTAAAGAATGTCTGTCTCTATAGTGATCTGTATGCTCTCAGGATGGTTTGGCTTCAAACCAACTGCAGATGCAGATAATATATAGTTAATATTAAAGTCAACCTAATACAAAATAAACTTCAGAAACTACCCTAGATGACCTCACCTTCTAGATCAAGGCCCTTTCCGCACCTTACCTTTTTCGGCACTGGGGTGTGGGGATTGCATGAGCAGCCTCCAGCGAGAGGGTCTCGCATCCCCGCTGCTTCAGCTCTGCACAAGATGCCTACTCCCAAGTAGGCAGCAGGAGAGCCCTGCCTCTTCCTTCCACAGCGCAGCGGGGCAGGAAGCGTGACCGCCGTGGCTCCAGAGGCTCCGCGTGCATGGCAAGTGCACGCGGGGCCTTGGAGCAATGCGCGATTGTATACCATTTTAAGCTGAAAGCCAAAAATGTAAAAGTGTGCGAGCAGTGCCTACCCTACCCTGAAGCATCACGCAGTTGTGAGTGTGTTCTGCAGATCGCTCCTCACAATCGTGCGATGCTCCAGGTGCCCTTTCGCATGGCAAATGCCATGTGAAAAGGGCCCAAGACTAAGCAAATCAAAGAGTTCCCCATCCACCCATCCACCCATCCACCAAAAGCTTCCAGTAGCACTGCTACCCCACCAAAATTTGAGGTCATTGTGACTTAAAAAGCTTAGCTTTTACTTTGCAAAAGGCATTTCCACAAGGTCCGTGGGAAGTATATAACCTATTTATGGATTAATTTTTTTTCCTGGAAGTTTCTTGGAGTGTTAACTGGTTCCTAGATTTATTGAAGTTTTCCCACATGCATTATTTGAATACAGAAGTGGCTTTAGAAAAGGCAAAATGGAACTTTGCTGTTGCCACAGCAACATGACGGTCAATATTCATCCAGGCATAGTTACATCTCATTACCCTTAGCCACAGCCATTCAGTGACCAGAGGAGGATGGTGGGAATATGAGGGAGATATAGTTGGCTGTATTCCTGCAAGTCCAGAAGGATGCACTTTTCTTACTACAGATGGATGCAGGAATGGAATAGCTGGCTCCATGTCTTTCTTTCATCCTCATCTGTCCTTCTCTTGTGACTGAATGGTCATGAGGAGTGTCCAGAGAGGTGACTCAGGGAAGGAGTCACAGTGGACTGAGATGACAAAGCATAAGCAGCTTAAGTGGAAGGGTGGCCAAGGGAGTCAAAGCCATGATCCATCCATGTGCAGTTGGGATCAATTTGTTGACAGATTGGTAATTAGTGTTAAATGTTAAATCATATTAAGACTTCTTCTTCCTCTTCTTCTTATTTGAAATGCCAGAATTTCTGAAATGCCAGAAATATAAATATAGCAAGATTCTTGTTGATGATCCAGAAGAAATCTATATATCCCTACACACCAGCTCAGACAATTCCCCATCAAGGCAGCATGAAGGTTTTTGTAGGCCCTGGGCACTCTTGTTTTCAATTCCCTGTTTCACCTTGCTGTACCACGGTTTCTGTAAGCCCTAAAATCCTGTTCTGGTAGGACCTAAACATTTGTGTGCTCTTGGCAGTGTGTCTAAAGTGCCTAATGGATAAGGTGGATCTGCTCCTCTTGGAAAGAAGGGCACAAGGACTTGGCAGAATTGGGTCATGAACATTCTCAGGTTTGTGACAAGATGAGAAGGAGATTTTTCTCTTCCTCTTTTCTCTTTCTCTTTTTCTCTTTCTTTTCTTTCTTGTTCTACCTTCACAATCACCATTGACCTAACTTCAAAATGTTCCTTTCCATGGAGATATTTGGGCCCTCTTCGCATCTTACTTTTTCTCAGAGCTGGGGTGCGGTGCTTGCGCGAGCAGCCTCTTCTGAGAGGCCCTTGCGTCCAGGTTTCTTCAGCTCTGCACAAGTGTCCTGCTCACGCAAGAGCCCCTCTTCTTCCTTTCACAGTGCAGCCTGGGACCTTCCCAGGCTGCACTGAGACAGGAAGCGTAACCGGCCCAGCTCCCGAGGCTCTGCATGCAAGGTAAGTGCACTTGGGGCCTGGGAGCAATGAGCGACCGTGCATCATTTTTGCTTAAAGCCGAAAATGAAAAAGTGCATGAGCAGTGTCTGCCAGGCCCTGGAGCGTCGCACAAATGTGAGTGCATCATTTGGACTGCTCTTCACATTTGTGCGATGCTTGAGCGGCCCTTTCCCATGGAAAATGCCATGCAAAAAGGGCCTAAGTGAAAGGAGACCAGTTTGCAGAATCTGTAAAAACCTGTAAAGTTCCACCATCCTAAAGATATTAAAGGTGGATCAAGAAGAAGGGAAAAGGAGAGCTAGAATTTCTGCATGCCGTCTGAAATCTGAAACCACAGAGATATTGTCAGCATAGCTCTGTTTCTCTGTTAATTAAAGTGGTGGATAGTTTATTTATGTTAAAATATTAATGCGGAAAACCCAAAGTAAGACTAGGATCCTTTAGGTTTCTGACTCTTTGGAGATATATCAGAGAAGATGAGCTATTTTAAGTAGCCCTCTGCATCTCCTTCCCTCCTCCCCTGATATGTAATAATTACATGGAATGTAAGACAAAGCCATGTAGTGTAATGAATGCACAGATCATTGGTGAAGTCAGTTTTATGATCCCCTTGGAGAGATATTGAAGGCATTAAAACCTCCAGCATGAATACCATCTTTGGTTGAGGCAGCTCATTGCTCTTCTGCTCCACAGAACTGCATTTTCAACATTTAAATCACAAAGTGGTGTTTATTGCTGCCAGACACTGAAAGGAAACAAGATGAGAAAGGGAGAGAGAACCATTTTCTTAAAATGGTTAAATTATCAATTTGTTTTATGCTTTTTTTTTTCTTTTTGCATAGCTCCAACATTTACAGTGATAGCATAGGAAATGGCTTGCAATCCCAAAGAAGTGGCTTTAGTACCGTTAGGTATCAACAAATTGTTTATTCCTTACAAGTCAGGTTGTTCAAGACCATATTTGATGTAGCATCATTCCCATTGTTATCATTCTCATGAAAGAGATGATTATTTATGCAACGAGATGTAACTAGGGAAGCAGTTTTCGGAAATAATCACACCCCAGGGACATTGCCAGGCACAGGGTTCATTACCATTGAGAGTGGAAGTATATTTTGTTCTAAAAAAGAGGAAGCTGGAGTTTAGAATACTGAACTGCAGTTTCAGCTAAGCTGCTCAGTTCACTTAGATTAATCTGTCCCTTCAGACCAATCGCTGCCACAGTCCACTGAAATGTTCTGACAGCTCAAGTCATGTTCTTTAACCCCTTGTACATTTGCATGTCACCTAGTGAGAAGCTATGCTAGCATGCATTCCATCAACCTACATGTAAATATAAGGACAGTTTTCTTCTCTCTTAGTAACAACATTGGCTTAGACAAGTAAACCAAGACAGTACCTTCCCCCATTTCTTGGGAGCAAGTGATAGTGTTGATAGTGATACACAAATTGACCTCGCAGGTAAGAAATCTCATTCCAAAATGGCTTCTATCCATGAGATGGAGCACCACATGATTAAAGCAGGAGTGGCACTTGAAGACTTCCAATAAAATCCTCAGATGCTTACATTACAGGAAAGAAAGTCTTTAGAAAACAAGAGAATTATGCCTTTGGAAGCCAGCAGAATGCATGATTTGGGTATGGAGGGTTAAAACGTGGCATCAACCCACAACAAATCATTTTTTTACCACATCAAGCCAGTTCCACGAAGTTAAAAGTGAAATTCCAGTCACTTTAATTACATGAGGAAACCCAAAGTGGGGTTGCGCAACTGTGTGGGAAATCGGACAGCTATGGCTCCTGGCCCTGATATAGATCCCAGGATTAAATGGTATTGGGACCATGATGATGTAGCCAGTCTGCCCCTAACTCTCACCCACTAAATGAAGTTCTGAATTGGGAGCCAGTTGTACTTCCTGTGGACAACACTGGAGCTGAAGGCTCTTTCCTATTTTGACCTCCCTCCTTTTTTAGATGTTGAATTCTCTGAAGAAAGTTGGCAATGTGTAATGAGGACCCTGGTATATCTCCATATACTGCCAGCAGACATTTTAATTGTTCTCAGGACATTTTTATAAAGCTCTGTGTGTAGTCTTCTTTTTTCTCTTTGTGATGAATAGACACTTTGAAACTTAAGTGTGCTTTTGTAACATTAGTACATGATAAACAGGGTGTACATTTGTTTGATCTTCTCATTAAGTAACTGTATGTGTTATAATGTATCCTTGAGTTGTTTCGTATAGCATCTCTAATTGCTGCATTTTATTTGATGTCTGTTTTCTGTGTGGCCATGCACACTTTTATTTTCAGTACTTTGTCAAAACTAATCAAAAAGAATTGTTGGTGGGCAGAAACCTTTGATTATTATTTTTTATTTTAAAAAAGAAGTGATTGGGATAATTTTGTAAACATGTCTAAATTAAGACACTGATTTTTTTTTAACGGATGGCTTTGGTCAGATTGAAAGCCCCCTGTAAAATCCAGGACTGGGGCCACTATCTATACCAGACTTGAGCTGATATTAATACCCTTTTCGCACCTTACCTTTCCATGGTGCTGGAGTGCAGGGCTCGTGCGAGCAGCCTCCAGAGAGAGGCTCTTGCTTCCCTGCTTCTTCGGCTCTGCACGAGCTTCTTGCTCGAGCGAGAGCCCTGCCTCTTCTTTTCGCAGTGCAGCCTGGGACTTCCCAGGCCACACTGAGACAGGAAGCATGACTAGCCTGGTTCCCGAGGCTACGCATGTAAGGTAAGTGCACGCAGGGTCCTGGAGCAATGAGTGACCACGCAGCATGTTCGGCTTCAAGCCAAAAATGAAAAAATGTGTGCGTGGTCCACATCAGGCCCTTGAGCATTGCACAAATGTGAGTGCGTCGTGTGGACCACTCCTCACATGTGCGCGACACTCAAGGGGCCCTTTCACATCGGAAATGCTGTGCAAAAGGGGCCTAGGATTTTCTTTCCTCTTGAAACCAATGCTGAGGGAGCAGGAATACAAATGGAAGCAGTGGAATGTAAGTCTGCTCCTTCCATTGCCTTCTCTATTTGGTAGTAGTTTTCAGGGTACTGGAAGTGGGAGAGGATCTAAAATGTCACTCTCACAACATCCATAAGTTCAGTTGGGATTTTTCAATATGAGGATGAGCAATTTCTCACTGAGGGATTTCCAACCGTATTTCTAAAAACTAACAAAAAAGGTGTAATACAAATAAGAGGCCTCTATGAAAACTGAGAAAAATGAACCGATAAAATGGGGGTGGGGGTGGGGGTTGCAATGAAAGGGAAAAATTGTGATTGAAGACAAAAGAAATAGAGGGCCTTTCCACATTACACTGTTATAGTGCTATTACTCTGGGGTTTGTAGTTTACTGAGGCCCAAGAGCTCTCTGGCTGAGAATACTAAAGCCCCCCCCCATAAACTGCAAACCCCAGGATTCCATAGGAGGTTGAAAGTGGAATAATAGTTTCCAGTGACCTGTATTTATTTAACTGTTTCCATTTCTACATAAATATTAGTGCATGTTTGCATCTGTTAATATATCCATATGCATTACACATACTTACCATAGTCTTCCTAAAGTGAGTTCGGAGCAGTACAGGTCATAATAATTTCCTTCAGTGGAAAGGTGTGTTGAAAGATAGTACTTCTTCTAAGTCATTATCCCATACAGTGTTTTGTATCAAAGAATCTTGCTGCACAGTTCCATGTTTGTAGTGCTTCAATTCTATACAAACTTACTTAGGAGTATGACCCATTGAACTAACTTTGTGTGTTACTCTGTAGCATAGATGATAAAGATTGTGATGAATCTGTAATCCACAACACCGTGGTAACCTTTATTGGGCAAGTTAAAAAGCACAAAATAGCATCATACAAGTTTCCAGACTTTGGATTTGAAATTTTGAAATGTGTTTGAAAGTTTATTGCCTATCTTTTACTGCCCTTTGTCCCAAGTTTCTTCATGATCAAAAAAGGGAGCAGCCCCTGCCTTGCGCTGAGATCCCTCCAGGCCATTTGAACTGGCAACAAAAGTAACATCCAGGACAAAATGTAGGCCTGTGACGCTAACACTCTCACTTTTCTTCTCCTGTGTGATTTTTAACATCTTTTCCTGATGAAGAAGCCAGTGAAGATTTGAAAGTTTGCTTGATCTGTTTTGTGGTTTTAGTTGACCCAAAAAAGGTATCCCTGTTTCTGAACCACAGATTCATCACAAAGTTTATCACGTGTACTACAGATTAAGGCTCAAAGTTAGTTCAGTGGGGCATACTCCTAAGTGAGTTTGTGTAGAACTGAAGCATGACAAAGATGGAATTATGCAGCAAGATTCTTTGATACAAAAAACTGAATGGGATAATGGCTTAGAAGAAGTACTGTCTTTTAACATAACTTTCCAGTGAAAGAAATGACGACCTATACTTCCCTGAACGCACTTCCAAGAAACTGTGGTAAATATATGGAATGTGTGAGCTACTGTATATTTGACCAAACATGAAAAGCAACAGAACTGTGCAGGGATATTTTCTTTAACAAATACAATAAGTTTTTTTAATTTTTTTCTCCTCCTAAACAATGGATTATTTGTATCCAACTATATTTTATGGTATCAGAAATTATTTCTTCTCATGCATAGCAGCAGCTCAGTTTTTAATGGATCCCTCTACCAAGTGCAGTCTTGTTTTTGTGTTTTTATTTAAAGTGTTTATATCCCGCCCTTCAGCTTACAAACTGTGATTTTGACAGTTCCCTGCTCCCAGGCTTACAATCTAAAACAAAACAAAAAACAGAAACAGGAAACTTAAAGAAAGGAGAATGTCGCTGGGGAAAGAGATTAAGTGTAGGAAATACTCTCCCGCAGAAGCCGCAGCAATGGCAATTGGGATGGAAGGAGGGCCTTTCATCAGTGGCAGAGCTTGGAGTGTGTGGAGGGGGCGGCGGGAGGGGGTGTGGCTATGGTGCGTGGGGGCGTGGCCATGGCACACAGAGGCTTGACTAGAAGCTGGGACACCCCAAAAACTTTGCTGTTGGGAGCCAACCACCCACATTGCCCCCCGGTCCCTACGCGACTGCCTTTCATCCACTGGTGGGGCTAAGGCATGATGGAGTTGTTCCTGCCTATTCTTCTTTTCCTCAGAGGCCACAACATTGGCAGTCTGCTGTATCAGTCTTGTACCAGAAAGGCCTCCAACCATCAGAAACATCTTTTTCAGGAGATATGAAGGATTGCTGCAGACAAATATGAGGTGTTCCATCTGTCATGAGCAGAAGTAATGTCCACTACTATAAAGCTGCAATTAGCTGCAACCCTGTGTCTCCTTAAGACAGAAGGACCATGGACCCTAAGAAATTCAAGTCACGGTCTCTTGGTTTAAATAAATTAATCGATGGGTTTTCTAGGCAAATAACATTTGATCCAGCTGATTTAGAAGGAAAAAAAATGCATAAGAGGCTGACCTCCTTACTGGATTTTACAGGAGAATGTAGAGCAACTGGAAATAATTCTTCATTGCCTGAACAGGAGAGCAAAGTGTATTTTTGGATGCTCAAGGGAGCTTTTGTTTATTGAACTTTGCCAGGAGAAGGAACATAACATATTGTTAGAGCTACAATAACAGGACTGGGTAATAAAGGGAGGAAGATCTCCTCCCTTTATTGCCTAAGTCACCTCTTAACTGAATGCTTAGTATCCTTGTTATGTCCAAATGGAGCAAGAGCAACTTACATGTAAAGTGTAATATTTAGGAGAAAATCTCAGTGACTCCTGTCAGGTCTTTCTTACCAACTCAAGCACTTTGAAGAGAAAACAGAACATATTCTGTGAGTGGGGCACAGAGCTGGGCCCACTTTGTGTGTAACAGTTAAGAACCAGGCATATATTGGGTTTTGACATGGAAGTTCCACTGTTATTTCCCCAGCCACCAGCAGCTATTGACAGATCTCTCACCTTCAGTAATTATGTACTACATTTGAGGAGCCTGTTTGGTGACTTGTGATCAGCCATAGCACATTCTGTGGCAATAGAGTAATTACAACTAAAAATTATTAATTATAGATTATTTTTTCCAGTTTTACTCTGCTGCCAGTCAGTTTCATTGGATGATTAACTTAACTTCAGAAATGGAAAATCTCTAATCCTCTGGATGCTGTTGGCTTACAGTTCCCATCATTCCTCATTGCTAGTTATGCTAGTTACAGCTTGGGAATTGAAATTCAACAGCTTTTAGAGGAACACAGACCTCCCTTGTCTATTCCAGCACTTTAAGAAAGTCATAAACCTCTCTTCACGCTGTTCATCATTTCACAGATCTCATGCCCTCTGCCTCATGAAGGCTAAGTTGCTAAACTTTTCTTTGTAAGCAAGATTCTCTCCTTTCCAGACCCCAGCAATGCTGGCCTATGGTTGTCAAAACACCATATAGATGCAAAAGTATATATGCCATGTTATGCCAAGCTACCACATGATGTCTTCATGCCTTTCACTTCTCTGGAACCCTGTTCATTTCTTCAGGAGTATATTGAGCTAGGTAGAAAACTCCACAGTTCCTCTGCATTGTTTCAAAGAATGCCAACATTCCTAGCATCTAGCTAGCAAATGAAATATGAGTGGAGCAGCCAAATCTCCAGCATCCCAAAAGTTAAGGCCCTCCAGTTTTTAATACTTTCTGAACAGGGCTGTCTCATGATGGAAGGTTTGCCTCTCTCTCTATTCTGAGCTGTGTTCTCTCCAGCTCCCAGTTTAAGTCTTCCTCCAGAGACCTTTTTATTGTTATTGGCTTTTTGCAGTTAACTGGTTGTGCTGAACAGTCATGCAATGGTGTCTGTGTGCTGTACTTTTATTCTTTGTGTTATGTTTCAAAACCCTTTTCTATTGTTTTAAATTAGAAGCATTTCATTAGAATAGCTTCTTTGATTCTTTTTAAAAAATTGTCATCGTTGTTTTGGGGCTGAATTTCATTTTAATTTATGCTCTGAGTTGCCTTGGGTCTCATGTTGGGCAAAAGACGAGATAATAAATAAATAAAGCCAATTGCCTCCAGCCAACTGTCTTTGTCCCTTTGATTCTTTCATTGTCAGAACTTCTGACCAGTGTTCTTGCAGGGCTCTTATCTATTTGCTTTTATTCTGTGACCATATCAGTTGTGAGTATATGAATATTTTACCATTACTGTAGCCCTGCTAAATCCTAAATTTGTTGCTCCATTGGCCAAACTGAATAGTAGTTTATTATCATCCTGGCCTTTAAAGAAGACAAGCTTCATTCACTGGAAGAAATGTGAAGAATAATCAGGAACATTTGCGTCCTTGATACTACACTTGAGGCACCTCACTAAGGCCCTTTTCGCACAGCATTTGCCATATGAAAGGGCCTCTGGAGTGTCGTGCAGTTGTGAGGAGCGGTCCACATGACGTCCTCGCAATTGCGCGACGCTGTCTGGGGAGCGCAGGCGCTGATTGCACACTATTTCATTTTTGGCTTGTAGCCAAAAATGGTGCATGATCTTGCATCGCTCCAGGGCCCCATGCGCACTTACCATGTGTGCGGAGCCTCTGGAGCAACGACGCTTGCGCTTCTTGCCCCAGCGCAGCCTGGGAAAATCCCAGGATGTGCTGCGGAAGGAAGAGGGGGAGCCCTCATGCTGCCTGCTTGCCAGCAAGCAGTGGCTGCGGAGGTGAAGCAGTGAGGATGCGAGACCCTCTCGCAAGAGGCTGCTTGTGCAATTCCAGTGCCCCAGAGCCATGAAAAGGTAAGGTGCAAAAAGTCTCTAAGAGAAAGGGACCAGCTGTAAGATTCTTTATGCTTTTTGTGGCTGCACTCAGGAAAATATATTTGCAGAACAATACTATGTATAAAATGTGTTTGGGGAAGAAAAGGTGTTTTCTGTACAAAAAAAAAAAATTGCTGTACGTGGCAATACATTTGGCAAACAAACAAACAAACAAACAAACTACAATTAACTCCTGTGCAAAAAATCTGCTTTTTGCTTGTTTTATCCCCGAAGAAGCATGCCTTCTGAGCAGGAATCCACGTATTTACAAAATTTCATACATTTATGCAAATTACAGATATCATTTATACAATTTATGGAACTACACAGTTTTTTTGCACAGAAACGGACTTCTTTAGGGATAAAATGTGTTTTCTATGTAAAATCAATATTTGTTTGCAAGGCAATCAATGTATTTTGTACGAAATGCAAAATGCACCAAAGAAAATGCTGTGTTCTGTGCCAAAAATGTTTTTTTCTTCCCCAAACCCATTTTAGTTACAAATTTCCCCAAAGTCCAGCAGTATTAATACTGCTTAAAAATTGCATAGCAACCCTCACGTTCTCATGAAGAGAGGAGAAAATCACTAAAATTATCTGTTTTTGCATGTGGGAGTGAAACAAGGAAAGATTTTCATTCTTTACTCACTCATTATTTTCTAACTCAGAGCTTGAAGCCTCCCGCCCCTCAGCATCTGTTACTACGGCAACCACAGCAATTTTATATGTCCAGAGCAAAAAAATAAGAAAGACAGGCCTCTGGCCTACTTTGATGCTTTATAAGCTTATTCTGAGAGAAATTAGAAATATTACAAAACATAAGCCAATATTGAAAGACAGCCTACCACAAAAAGAGGGCAATGACTTATTTTATGATGCCCCAGATAGCAGCACTGGATCCTAGGGGCTTAAGTTACAGGAAGATAAATTTTGGTCAAACGTTGGGAGGAACCTCTTGATAGCAAGAGCAGTTCAATATCACTTACCTAGAGTGGTGATGGTCCCTCTCTTACTAAAAGTCTTCTAAGATTGTCTGGGTGACCATTTATTGAGGATATTTATCTCTGAATTTCTTGCGTTAGATAGGGATTTGGATGAAATGGCAAACGTGCCTTCTCCCCTCTGGCTGTTTCTATGATTTTCCTACAGCTTAAGCTTAGTTTTTCTTGTTCAACACCTTTAGTTGCATGTTTTGGCCAGCAAATTGAATTCCGCTTCAGTAGACAATTTTGTTCTTTCTTCCACAGCTTCTATCTCTTTATTTCTGAGTACCACAGGTATTTTTATTTAAGTAAATGCACATTCATCTTCTATCTTCACTTTCTGCAGGATCATTTTTAAACCCTTAAAATTGCTTGAAGGAGACTAGAGAGGTGGAGTAGTAGACATGTCCAATTTCTAGCCAGTCAGTTCAGCGCACACCCAAAGTCTGTTATAAAGATTCAAGCTGAATGCTGGAAAGACCTGTGTCTCAAAAAGAAAAAAAATAATAAGAAGAAGAAGTGCAGTGGACGAATCTCCGTAATACCCTCATAACTCAAAACTTCTGTACACAGCCTTATTTCATACAGCTTCCTATCTATAAGTCCTGGTACTCTACAGAGCTCTTATCTGCCTCCTCTCCATTTAAGGAACTGCTGAAGTGTCTTTGGCATTTACATGTTGGCACTTTTCTCCACACAGCCTTCCCAATGATCTATAAGGGCATCATTTCAATTTATTGGAGAGATTTAGCAAAGATGTACATCCTGCAAGTTAACCTCTAGTACTGTCAATTACACATTTTATTATTTTGGATCATAGATGACTCATATCTTCAAATAAGAACACCAGTTTTGTTTTAAGTAGTACATAGGAGTGCATAGGATTCAAGAGAAAACCTACACATTGTCACGTATCATATAAAGGACTACAAGACCTTTCTTTGGTACTTCTATTATGCTACTTAAGTTTGAATTTATGGAATTGTATTAAGGGTTCACTCTCCCTGGAAATATTATCTGTATGCACAATACCATGGATGCTTGGGTTTAACTTATAACGTGTATGCCCTCCTTACCAGTTCCTCGTTTACCTTGCCAACCTTGTGAAGGGAAACTTTCCATATTTTTTGGCCTCAGCTCACCCTCTAACCCAAAAGAGGACTCAGAAGGGCTGGAGGGTTTAACCAGTGATCCATTGTCTTCTACTCTGGGACCATCTGGTACAGAAGGCATAATTTTTCCAGATCGTCCTCCAATATAGTCCTTATCACTTCCACGCAGAAATCTTGTAAGAAATGCAGGCAACTCCCCTACATGGGTGGTTTCACTGGACACTATGTGTCTTTGACTAATGTGTACAAAAAGGTAAATATATTCAGAATCTTGAGCAGAGACCATGGAAAAAGGTTTAGCATATGCTGGTCACTGTTGTACTGGATTTCTATATAATGTTTCTTTTTACATTAGGAGAGAGTTTGGACATGGAAATTGAATCTGAAGTTTGACCACTTCATATAGCAAATAGACTGTATTTATTTACTCATTTAGAGATGGTTGTTATTTCAGAGCCAGAAATTATTATCATTCCAGAAGAATCAGCCCAGAATAAAAACACACAATGTTGAATATATGACACCTTACATAACTCTTATAAACAGGTTGATTTAAGACCATCTCTTCTTTCAGTCAGATAAAGTTGCATGAGTACAGGTGAAAGTACCTGTACATGACTTCTGTTTGTCTTTGCAAGTCCCCGTGTTTTACTCTGAGGATGTTGCTTTGAATTGCCTTTAGCTCAAGAGCCACTGGAATGGCAAGGTGCTGCTATGTTAATAGGTGATGGACAGCAGCATAGTATTATCCAAATGGGAGCAATGATAGCTCTGCCCTTCTCTACTGTTTGCTTATTTGCCTTTACCCTAGAGAGAGCTGCAGGGTTATATTTCTGCTCCAATTATTTAGGGAGAGTTCTGTTGAAGTAGAAGCTGGCAGCCAGGTCTGAAAATAGTGATGCTTTTGCCATTCCTGAACTCTACAGGGAAGGACTTCTTGAACCTAATTTGCTAATGGAATCATCAGGGTTTTTGCTATAAGGCTGGTAACCTTATAGAGCTTTTGTAGCAAAAGGTGTATAACAAACCTCAGATGACTTCACTCAAGAAAACTTCCCTAAATTACAAAAGAAAGAAGCTGAATATACTCTGTGCCCACCTATCCATGTGAGTCATGATAAAATGGGGCAACTTTTACTAGTTAGGCTTGGAGAAGAAAGTGCAGGAGACTTATTTCTTTGTTTATTTATATATGAATATCATGTGAACCAAATTAAATTTCAGCCTCTTTATTTATAAGCCAAAGTTTCCATAAAGGCATTCTATCCAAAGCAGTTCATGGAACATACAATTTAATATTGTAATTCTAATCTAACATTACCACAGAAAGTTAATAATTCAATAATTATAGTTTGTTAAAACACACCGAAAGTTTAAATGAATATGAAAGATGCCAAATCTTTCTACTACTGATAATATCAACATTATACCCAGAGTAAACAAATCATTCAAAAGGTTTGTATCAAGAGACGGAACAATTCCTCTCCCACATCAGATTGGCAGAAAAAGAGGACAAGAGGAAAGAGCAACTTCATAAGGGATTCAGAGGAATCGTTTCTGTAGAAGCTGCTGTTATTTCAACCAGAGTCTGATACCATCTGTTTACAACATGCTTCAAAGGCCATTATGGGAGCACAACCTATCCAGTGTACAGGAGTGGGAGGGTGACTATTGTGAGTCTTCAGAAGAAAATGATTGCACAGTATATTGACCTTTTCCTATCTTTAACAATCAGCACTAATATTATGAAGAAAGCATGATGGCAAAACTCTCAGGAGGTGATATTACAACCCTTCAGGGAATCACCAGACCGGTAATATGATTGACATGGGCACGGCTAGTGTTGCTATATGGGAATATCATGGCTGAACAGAAACACATTCTTACTTTTATTATTTGATCTCAGTGCCCAGAGCTATTTATTTTTAAAAAATGCTGGACAATTGGGCCTAAAGAAATATTTTTTTTTTAAAAAAAAAAATCCTCTAAATCAGTTACTAATTCCCATTTTGTTACTTAAAAAACAAGCAAACCCAGGTATGATAAGAGTAGTATAAAATCTGAAAAGATCATCTTATGGTTCCTAAAAATAGCCTTGAAAATGCAAACTGAAAACATTACTCACCACCACACTCACAAATATAACATCATTTCCTCTTGTTATACTCGGTATTGTTTCATTACAACCTGACTACAAAGAGGTAGTAAGTTATAGGTAACAACATTAATTATAATATGTTTCTTCCAACCTCTGGTTTCTAGCTTCCTCTTTGGTTCAGTTGCAGGGAACCCAAGAAACATTGGACACAGTTGCTTATTACTGTCAGGGCTTCTCCACTTTTGACTTCTTCGGCTATTGTTTCTGAAGATAATGATCCTAGATTCCTGCATAATGACCTTTTCAAGCAATTGAATGCAGCAGGAACATTATGTACAGTGGGTAAATGGAGGTGTCCAATGCAACCAAATGAACAGCAGTGAACTGATAAAATCTGAAGCAGTGTGATTAGGTACAAACTACTAAGTAAGTGAAATAAGCAAAGAAGCCTAATCCTAACCTTTAAAAAAGATATTGCAGGTACCAAGGTTTCAATTTATTTCCATTATGGAAGTCTTAAAAATCTCCGATCAAATCCCAAGGACAGATGTTTATATCTTTTTTTTCCCTCACTAACATTGCTATATAAATTACAAATTCAGCCCTGTGTTCAGTACCAGCTGGTGACTTCCCTGACAGTGGTCAGTAAATCAACTGAGTTTAAGTCTGAACTTTATAGGAATTAACCAAGGTGCTGAGCCCTTGGGGTTGGACTGGCTGGCTAACAGTACGTGTGAAAGGGATCTAGGAGTCTTCATAGACCACAAGCTGAACATGAGTCAGCAGTGTGATGCGGCAGCCAAGAAGGCCAACGCAATTCTTGGTTGCATCAATAGGAGTATGGTGTCTAGATCGAGGGAGGTATTGGTACCACTTTATTCTGCATTGGTTAGACCTCATCTTGAATACTGTGTCCAGTTCTGGGCACCCCAATTCAAGAAGGATATGGATAAGCTGGAGCAGGTCCAGAGGAGGGCAACCAAAATGGTGAGCGGCCTGGAAGCCATGCCCTATGAGGACAGACTTAGAGAGCTGGGTATGTTTAGTCTGCAGAAGAGAAGGTTGAGAGGGGACATGATAGCCATGTTTAAATATTTGAAGGGGTGTCATGTCGAGGAGGGAGTGGGCTTGTTTTCTCCTGCTCTTGAGACCAGGACGAGGAGCAATGGATGCAAGCTGCAGGAGGGGAGATTCCGCCTGAACCTCAGGAGGAATTTCCTGACAGTCAGGGCTGTCCGGCAGTGGAATGTGCTGCCACAGAGTGTGGTGGAGTCTCCTTCTTTGGAAGTTTTTAAGCGGAGGCTGGATGGCTACTTGTCGGGAGTGCTTTGAGGGTTTTCCTGCATGGCAGGGGGTTGGACTGGATGGCCCTTGTGGTCTCTTCCAACTCTACATTTCTATGATTCTATGACTGGATGGCCCGTGTGGTCTCTTCCAACTCTACATTTCTATGATTCTATGATTCTATCTACCAAACAGATCCAATATCTTGGCTGCTCCTGCACCCATGATAAGATGCTGAACTCTGCCCCTCAGTAGATTCATATTCAAACCCAGAGCAGAATTACCATACTTACCTGTGACCCAGCAGCCACAGATAGCTATATCAAGCAGTGAGCTTGCCCTAAGATTGTTATACTCTAGTTGTCCCACAAACAAGCCCACAATATACTTAGAGTTACTAGGAGTGAATTTTGTCATTTCTTTATTGCATTCTTGTATTAGTGATAGCTGTCTTTTATCACTACATTTACTCTTAACTTTATGTCAAAGTAAAGGAAAAGGGTTGGATAGAAGAAAACATAAAACAAAATAGATAGGCCACACTTCTCCCTTAACTAAAGTCCCATTTTCTGACCCAAGAAATGTCATTTCCATCCTCATGGCGAACCCCTCTACTGGCTCTGTTTGGATAGCAGGGTACTAAGGGTAGGAAGATAGAATAACCCTCTCTGTAGGGAAATGTATTAGTTAAAGAGGGTAGCAGCACAAATATCTTTATAACACAAAAAGAGATTTCAAGGCTGCTGGCCTAAATCCTTAATGAGTATCTCCTTCATGTTCATGGGGTAAATCCAACTGCTAGCCCAAGTTAGAGTAGACCAGTTGATGGGACTCAGACCATTTCTGCACTACACTGTCATAGTGCTATTATTCCACTTTCAACATCCTGTGGGATTCTGGAATTTTTAGTTTACTGAGACCAAAGAGCACTCTGGCTGAGAATTCTAAATGCCCCTCTCTAAACTGCAAACCTCAGGATTCCATAGCATGTTGAAAGTGGAATAATAGCACTATAACGGTATTGTGAGGAAATGCCCTTACATAATGTTTGACTTACCCTTCAGTAATTGATTGTTAGGACCAGATTTAGGCTTCTATACACTTCTATTCTTTCTTCTATTCAGAAGCCAAAAAGTTCCCCCTGCCAGACACATAGACACAAATCTTGATTCTTTCTAGGGGCAAATATTCAGGATGCAGGTGGGGAACGGGAATGAAAATAAACCCTGTTTCCTCATTGTCATTATGATTACATCCTGGCAATGTAACTTCAGCTCTTTCCAATCTCTAAAGCTCTCAGCATGGGTTGCTTCCATAATTGGATATGGGGGAAAATGATTAATTTTGTTTGGAATTTCAACAAACAGGAGCTATAAATGGAAAACAAGTGTCACAATAACTGTGTCACAATCTCGTTGGACATCAAAACAAAGCAAAACAAAAATCTCTATTTAAATTAGCCTCTTCCTTAAGAAGACAATGCAAGGAAAAGCAGAGGTTGTCATATAGCAACAAAACATTTCAAAAGTAAGCATATCTGTTAGGATGTGAATACTCCATGTTATTACAGGCATAATTGATAAAAGAATGCCATGTTCCAAAAAATCCATTATGATTTCCATGGTTTTATGATTCTCAGATCTGTTAGGTTAGGTAGAGCCAAAAATGATAATCTGTCTCACCATCTATGAATACAGAAACTATAGATCCCTTTCCAGTTTTGAACAATTTCAAGTCAAGCTGGTTTTTATTCAATAATTGCATATTTTCTCCCAAAAATAAGTAAAGTAATTTCACCTCTGGTGAGGACTTTGATTATTACTTTGGCAAAACTTTGATTAGTGATCAACATAATTTCAGCAAAAGCCTTCGTCCATCACGGATTTCCTTGGGGACAAGGCCAGCACACATGTAAATAAGATTCCAATTGAATGCATTGCCTTCAACATTTGGGACTGAGGGTTTCATTACCTCTATGGACATGTCATACGAACGTTTGGTTAATTTAATGGCATGCTGCCATGACTTTGTATTGAGTGTTTGCATTGGTGGCTTATTCCATTATTGGTTCCACTATTCTTTTGACTTCATTGGGCCTAAATCCTTTTCCCACTAAGATTTAAGACACCCTTCACCTTTGGTACACACTTTATTAAGGTTTTATAGATTTTGGAAGTTACTCCATTCTCATTTTCCAAAGTAGATAAAAATTAACTCCTCAAATGGGAAAAGTGTTCAAGGAAGCTTGAGACTTCATTGGAAGAAACAAAATGAAGCAGATGATTTGAAGAACTGAGTGCTACAATTCCAATATATTGCTTGATCAGTTCTGAATTTGGCCTTCAGAATTTGAAAGGAACCCAGTGAATAAGTCATGAAGCCCATAGAGATATAATTCTTCATTAACTTCATGCTTGAATGAAGTAATAAATAATTTTAGCAATTTTATTTCTAATCCAAGAATGTCTCTGGAGACTATTCATGATCCAAGGACTTATTTTGTGCAAAATTTTCACAAGCAATTTATTTTCTGCACATAAAAAGAGCTGGTTCCTGCACAAAAAATGCTGGCTGGCATTCTGTTAGCTGTTGTGTCATAGGCTAGCCTCACAACCGCATAACTGTTTCTTATTCACATTTACGATTGCAGTACCATTGCCACAAGTGTAAATGCCCTGAAACCCACCTTAAAAGACATCCAGTCATCACACACAACAGAATTCTGCAGTGCTAATGACCAAGGTGCTATAGTATGATGTGACCAAACCTTTCTCTCCAGTGAGCAATGTAAAGCCCCTGTAAGATCCTGTTGCAACTCTTCTTGGTCACTGGCAGGAAGGAGCTGGTCACTTCATACTGTAGTGGCCCACTTACTGGTGCCACAAAGCTCTGTGAGCTGGGACAGCTGCCTGGGCTTTAAAGTGGGTGTCAGGGACTGCGTAAAGATATGGAAAAGAGCTAGGACATTGTAGGTACAGTTGTGATGGAAGATCTTGGCTGCTTCTTCCTGCACATGCATATACAGAAAAAAAATCAGCATGTGAAGTTGGCACAGAATGAGGCCAGAATGGCAAAGATTCTAATCAGTCCAGGTTTCTCCTCATCAGGATTTCCAGACACTCAGGAAACATATTATTTAATCATTTTTTAAAATATTTTTGAATATTCTTTTCATTCCTAAAAGTCCTATAGTCCATTTTTTTCAGTCTTTGAATTCCTTATCTTTCTAAGTATTGTGAATAGGGATGGGCCAACTGAATCCTCGAATCCTTGAATCTTTGGCAGGGATTCAAGATTGGGAATCCAAATCCCTGTACCAAAATAGGCAAACTGAATCTTTTTGAATCCGCCACTCAAACAGTTTGTTGGAGACTGGGACGCCTGAAAACCCGGGAGACCGAGATGCCTGAAAACCTGTGAGACTGGGACACCTGAAAACTTGGGACCAGGACAGGATCCCACTCCTCACATGTTTCCCCACTCAATGTGGGCATGGGTGATTGGCCGGCAGATCAGTATAAAGCCTCGCATGCCCTGGAGGCCGCCATTTCTCCCTCCTGCTGCCTGTGCCCCTAGTGCTGCCTCTCCCTGTTGCTGCCTCCCTCTGCAAGGTAATTTTGGGATAGGAATTGGGAGGTGAGGGACAGAGGAGCAAAACTGAGTTTGTGTGGGGGTCTAGGAGCTTGTGGGAATGTACCAGGGGGTTCCAAAGACTGCAAAATGGGGTTCAGGGGTTCCATGCAAGCCATGCCAGCCATACTTTCCCCTTCACCAGCTTTCTTTGATCAGTTCTGGGACTAAGATTGTCATGATGCCACTTCCTCTCTTAGTTTCTGTGTCTTGAATACATGAATACTTCAGTTAACCTGTTTTGAAGCTCCCTTTTAGAAAGTCTTTTTATGCTTCTCAACTCCTTTTCTTCGTTTTCCTCTGTCTAGATGCAACTTTATAAGCAGCATTGCCATTGGAAAAGTTGTGAAGGAGAGCTAGAGAAACACAGACTTTTGGTCTTGTGTTGCAGCAGCATGTCTGTGATAAACAACGAATGCCAAAAAACTGGAGCTGGGAAAGAATGGGATTCTACTCCAGCTGATTCTATAGGGGAAGTGTATGTTGCCTACAACAAACAAGGTGAACAGTAGCTGCCTCCAGAATCATTTATTGAGCATGCATTAATCTGTATTATTTTTTAATTTGAGACTGGAGGGTAGGGATTGGGAATCGTTGAGACAGGCCTAGAGATTTGACTTGAGTGTCCCTTGCAGGACTTGAGGGTAGAGAGTTGACTGGACTAGAGGCTTGCTTGTGTGTGTGTGTGTGTGTGTGTGTGTGTGTGTGTGTGTGTGTGTGTGTTTAAGTGCTTTCTTTGTTGCAAGACTTGAGACTTGACTCTTGAGATTGCAGGGCGCAGAACTGAGATTGGATTAGAGGCTGTTTGTTTGTTTATTTGTTTGTTTTAAGTGCTTTCCTTGTTGCAAGACTTGAGACTTGACTGGAAGGTACAGTCTTCTTGAGATTTCAAGGACAGCTGAACATTTCTTTGCATTGCTCCCTTGCAAAGCTTTTTCATACACAATTCTGAGGTTGGAGTTTTACAAGGTGTCACAGCCTTCTCTGACAAAGTGTGCTGGCACATGATCAAACTACAAACCCCAGGATGTCAGAATGAGCTATGCAAAGAAAAGCCAGTTTTGACCTGGATTAGCTCTCTACTGTAACATATGGTCCTGTTTACACAGGCAGGAAAATGTGGGATTAATCCACATTTTCCTGCCTGTGTAGAGAAGGCCTTCATGTCATTTTCAATATGGGGATATCCTGAGGCAAAACTATGACAATTGTCCTGGCCAGATTTCTTCAGAGGGAGGTTTGCCTTTGCCTAGGCTTTTGCTAAGGCTGAGAAAGTGTGTCTTTCCTATACTTTTTAAATGCTTTTTAAAAAAAGGATTCAAAAGATTTGAGATTCGTGAGATTCATGGATTCCCAGAACCTTCCAAGGATTTGGATCCAGATTCGGATTCGGAAAATTCTGGTTTTGTCCCATCCCTAATTGTGAAATAGAGGCTGAAAATTAACAGTAGCTTCCCTCGGATTGGTAATTTCTTCCCTTTTTTCCTAAGGAAAGCTTTTCTTTCATACTCCATCCAAAGACATTTATGGGGGTAAAATTTTGCATTAGATTTCATACCCCATCAGAGTCTTGTTATTCCCTTAGTGTTAGCTCTAGATTCAGGACCAGTCAATAGTGAAGTTAGCTTTTAGCTGTGCCCTCCAGACTTTAATTCCTATAAAAAGCCCATAGAGCTTTTGATAGGATAGGATAACAATCTCCTGTTCTAATTATTAGGATAGCACTTTTCAGTAATGATTTCTATTGAGTGGAAATGGAGTGTTTATTAGATGCAAGCTAGAGGTGAATGGAAGTGCAGGTTAGATGTCTGTGATGCAAATCTCTCCAGATGCTTTACAATTCCCTTCAGATATTTTATAATTCCCTTTAACCACAGCCAACACAATTAATCAGAAGACACTGTAGAAACTATAGTTACAATCATCTGGCATGTGCCATGTTGGAGAAGATTTGTCTAGGTGAACGCTGGGTTCAAGGAACACATTTAAGCATTTCACAAGTCTGCAAGCAATGCCTCTCCCCCATGCCAAGTAAACTTGCTACCAATTCTTGTCCAAGAACCCAAAAATCATGGAGTTGGGCCTAGTGAAGAACAATGAGATGTCATCAGCCTGAAAAGTTTTGAAGTGTCATTGATTTATTGTGAGAGCTTTTATATAAAGCTTCCTCTTAACCCTCCCACTGAAACCAATGAAATTGAAAAGTGTTCCTTGGTGGGATCATGGCCCAACAATTCAAGCAATTGATTTACTGTGACAGCCGTTAGCTTCTTTTCATCAGCTCACCTAGCCATTTTTCCCCTCCAAGATGTTCAGTGCATTGAATAGCATTTGTATAAGTGCAAGATTTCCCTGGGTATTTATGAATATATTGCCTTCCAATTTGTGTGCTAGCAGAGAGTCCAGTTTATGCAGGTAGATGTTGAGCAAGCTGAAGCCAGGCAGGGGTTAAATACATTTATCTCTAGGAAGCATGTTAGCAAAAAGGAAGATGCAGCTTTGAACCTGAATGTACCTATTGGTCAGCAAAGATTCAATTGCTACTATTTGACAGCAATGTTAGATTAATACCAGAGAGGGTTTAATAAAGAAATAATATGAGCATCAGGTACAAAATATGCTTTCTGAATTACTTGGAAATCGCTTAACACTTCTGAAGCAAAGGGAGGTACATCGCTTTTGCCTTATTCCTCCCAACTGCATGGTTGGGAGGAATGGTTGATTACTGTGCTGTGTGTTATTACAGCACACTGGAAAATCCAATTCACAGCAAGAGAAAGGGCTGTCTCCCCAGATTTCCCAAATCACCTCCTTTGAACTTAGCATGCTTCTCTTCCAACACTGACCCAAATATAATTGAGGGACTATATAGCCAAGTTACCTTCAGAAGGTAGCAGCTAATCATGCCCTGGCAAGATGCCCTATGGTAAGGGAGCAATTTTGGATCTGTCTTGCACTCGGTGCAACCCCACTGAAACCAATTAGGTTTCAAAGCACATAACTGAGGGCACCACTTGATCTGAGTCACTTTACAAGTTTGAAAATAACTTTTTTTCCCCTTTTTTTTAGTGATGGAGTGGGGAACTCAAATGTTCATTTTATTCATTAAAATATTTCCTCCTGGTATGACTACTGGGGCACGTTTTGTGGATTGCACAGGAAATAACATTTTAGGAAAGGGTATGGTATTATACTGGAAACCACTAAAGCAGGCTGTGGAACTTGTGAGTCACCTGTGCCTAACTCTATGATCTCTTCTTCCTCCAATTCTCTCTCTCCCTTTCATATAAAAGCATATTACAATACAAATCAGTATAGGGGGAAAGAGCCATGTAACAAGAGAGGTCTCTGCTATGCAGGGTCCTTCAGACTGTAACTTAGAACCAAGGAAGGAAGGAAGGAAAGAAAGAGTATCAGGAAAGAGATCAGAAGACTAATCTCCAATTTGAGGAGAACTACTGGTTGGAGAGAGATGAAGCAGGTATGAGAACAATTGGCACTGGGGAAGAAAAGGAGAAAAAAGGAGATGATCAAAACCAGCAAGCATTAAAATTAGAAAGCCTATTCAAAAAGCTGTCTAGATAAATATCCTCTCTTACACAGAAATATTTTTTTTCCAATTAGGCTCATAGACTAATTTATTGAGTATGTACATCTCAATGAAAAGGGTGGAAAATGATCATTTTTGGGGGGAAATGTCTCAGAGAGGTGAGAGGAGCTTCATGAAACCTGGGAGAAAAAAATCATGACTAATTGTAAAAATGAATAAAGTCAGTGTGAAAACATATTACCGGTAGTGCTAAGAATTTGCACTACTGTATATACAGCTGAACCATTTTTAATTAGATGATGATGATGAAGAAGAAGAAGATGGCTGCATAATTGTGCCACCTTGTGAAGGACAAAAACAGTTCAGATTCTGAATGAAGGATCCCAGTGATGACAGTGGTTAGAAGAGGGACAATGGAGAAGAGGAAGAATGGATCTGAACTAAATCTTGAATCGTAACAGAGGAAATAGCTCTTGGGCTGGCAGCAGCAGCAGCAACCACAAAGGACAGATGTGATCAAGAACTTGGATCATACCAATGTGGACAGCACACTAATATGAATATCTACTGAAAGTTAAGCCCCAATGAGTTTAATTGTAGAGGATTGCAGACTCAGTCAGTCAGCATTTTTAATGCTATGTGATTCTGTTTTCATGGTTTGTATATAGTTTTTTTAATGAATTTTCATGGTTTTTTTTAAAAAATAAATTGTTTGTTTCAAATAGCATTTTATTGATGTTTTTCCATAATTTCTAATTTGTATTGTGTTTAAATTTATTGTTAGCCACTTTAAATCTCATTATTGGGAGAAAAGTGAGATATAAATTAAGCAAAAAACCAAACATTTACACTCACTGCTTTATTGATAACCAATTCATAACAGTGGCTGTCCCAGTGCTCTTAATATTCCAGAGTAAAGGAAGACTTTATGTTCAGTCTGGGATCTCAAATGTCACTGCCCCATTTGGAAGCCTATTTCTCTATCCTCTGAACCAGAGATGGGGATCCTCTTGCCTGTAGGTTCAAATTATCCCATCAGACTGGCACATGCAGCCTTGGGAGGAGCCCTTCTCATGACTATTGTGATAACTGAAGCCCCTGTCAGAGCTGCTGATGGCGAGCAGCAGCTGTTGGTCCCTGTGGCGCTGGCTGGAGAGGAGTCCTGCAGCTCAAGAGTTCCCCCTGCTGCCATGGACCAAGCAGGAGCGGACGTCCCTCCACCTGCTCTTTTAGGGCAACAGGGATCCAGCTGTGATCCTGAGGATGCCCTGGGGCCTGTGTCAATCAGCCCACAAACAAGGCAGAGACTCAAGAGAGCTGAGCAAAGGGAGGCTTCCTTGATTAAGTTCAAGAAGCGGTGACCGCCCAGACATGTGCCTGGGCTATATAACTGCCTGCCTGGAAGCTTTCCTTTGCTTGTGGCAAACTTTCTACAAGTCCTCTTCTTGCCTGTTCCTTGCTTCCAGCACCTGGTTCTTGATATCTTGGATTGATCTCTTGGCTCCTGGCCCCTGGATTTTGGACTCTGACTATGGCTTTCACTTGTCACTCAGGCTTAGGTAAATGGACTGCCTATGAGTAATTACTTGCTTTGACTCCTCCCAGTGGGACTTTGCTATCTCTCCCTCTCCCTTCTCTGGGCTGGCTTGCTGCCTGGGTCTCCAACCTTGACAGCTATGTCCAAATGAAGAAAAGGCAAGAGAGTGGCTGAGCCATTGTTTTATGGTCATATCCCAGCTTCTTTACTGTTCCTGGTTTTTCTGCTTGGAGAAGCCAAGGGGGGAGCAAAACTGGGTACACACATGGTGTTTTCAGGACCCAACTGGGGCATGTGTTGATAAGATGATGGAGAAGTGAAGCCAGCTGTTTAACCCTGATGGGATCTTTCTTTGTAGGGCAGTTTGCTTTGCTGTTGTGAAGCTAGCTCATGAGTAGCTCCACATCTGACACTACTGGCAGGTTTTCCTGGGTTGAAAGACTGGCTGAAGGATTTCCAGATGGCATTGAACTGGGACCACATGATTACTATATTGCAATGCAAAGTATGAGCACAGTGGGTCTGATCTGGATTGGCTTAAATCCCTCTACCCTCCCCCCATGCTAGGGTTCCAATTTGGACTTCTCTCATGCTTACTCTAGAGTAAAACAGGGGGCAAAGTAGGGATGGGATGAATCCAGAATTTTCTGAATCCCTTGAAGGTTCTGGAAATCCATGAATCTCATGACTCTCGAATCTTTTTTTAAAAAAGGGTTTAAAAAGCAAAGGAAAGAAGGATAATCTTGGGCAAGACATGCTCTCTCAGCCTTAGCAAAAGCCTAGGCAATGGCAAACCTTCCTCTGAAGAAATCTGGCCAGTTTTGCCTGAGGATCTCTCCAGACTAAAAATGTCATGAAGGCCTTTTGTACATAGGCAGGAAAATGTCGATTAATCCCACATTTTCCTGACTATGTAAACAGGACCACTATAGTACAGGCATAATCCAGGTCAAAACTGGTTTTTCTTTGCATAGCTCCTCCTGGCATCCTGGAGTTTGTAGTTTGATGATGCACCAGCACACTTTGTCAGAGAAGTCGGTGGCACCTTGTAAAACTAGAAACCCCAGAATTGTGTCTGAAAAAGGTTTGCAAGTGAGCTATGCAAAGGAATGTTTCAGCTGTCCTTAAAATCTCAAGCCTGTAGCTTCCAGTCAAGTGCTGAACTTAAATATTAAATGTTTAATTTAAATATCTTAGAATAGAACCCTAGATGTAATTTGTGAAATTGTTAGCAAAGGCCATTATTATTCCAAGGGAAAAATTCACCTACTTGCCATCACCCCTTGTGTGTCTAGTCTCCCAAGTTTTTCAGGCATCCTGGTCTCCCAAGTTTTCAGGTGTCCCAGTCTCCAACAAATTGTTTGGGTGGCGGATTCGAAAGATTCAATTTGCCTATTTTGGCACAAGGATTCAAATTACTGAATCTTGAATCCCTGCCAAGGATTTCAGGATTCAAAGATTCGGTCGGCCCATCTCTAAAAAAAGAAAAAGCTATAGCTACAGTTTTGTCCTTCAAAGAAATGTGTCCTTTTGGTCCTAAGCAGCAACAACATCTCTCAACAGTCTTGTTACTGTGTAGAAGACAACGTTTTGGTGGTTTTTCAGTTAATCCAGCTAACGAATCCATTGTTCACTAATTTGTTCTTCTGCTCCAGTACCATGTACCATATTTCAAATGAGAAGTGTGTTGCCGCAATGGCATCTGTCCTTCTTGGTTTCTCTTTCATGTGCTCTTCTGACAAACAAGTCACTCAATCTGATCTTTCCCCAGTCATGTTGGTCTCCAGTCTCTTAAACTGCCTTCAAGTTCCCATTCATTCAGAGCTCTTTGTTTCTTCCTTTTCTTTCAGAGGGTACATTTCTCTTTGAAACTTTTCTTTACCTAGATTTGTTTTAAGAAAAGGAAAGAAAATGTGTGTGTGTGTGTCAGATTCAAAACCCTTTAACTGTACTATTCCCTGGTAGCATTTTATCTTCTTCCTCCCTTCCTTTTTCATCTTTGTCTGGATACATTACCTCCAATCTTGCTTTTATCTCCTAGCTAAGCCTGAGATACAGCTTAATGCTGGATTTTCCTTTCTCTGACCAATATCATGAATCATTGCTTGTAAAGCTAGCTGCTCTCTAAAGGCCTATTTTGAGACACCTTTGCTTATTTTTTAATATACCATTTCTTGGGGACCTCACCATTATCCTGTCTGTTCCCAAGATGAGTACATTTGTTTTTCCCTCCTACATTTTTCTCGGTGTTCTGATTCAAAGAAAACTCTTCTTTGTCTCCCTCCTTCTTGTTCACTCTTGTAAAGAAAAAAATCCAATCTAAAATGGAGAAGAATGAGAGAACAGCAGCGACAATAACTATATTTGCTTTGATTTGATTTGATTGGCACTTGGACAGGTGGGTCTATTCAAAATTAGCAATCTTGAGAGCATAATTACAGTAAGATGAGCACAGGACTGCTGTCAAAGATGATACCCATGTGAAGAAAGTCCTAGTTGTAATTTATATCAAAAGTTTTAAAGTTTTCATGTGTTGGATTCCCTCATTCTGGTTCCACATGATTGGCTATCACAAGCAAATGAAGGAAAGGCTATCTCTACTTTGTTGTTGCCACACATTAGAGAGAAAGAAGGAATGAGAAAATTGACCAATGTCTACTAGCTTTGGCATCAGCCTTGTGATTTATCCTGGACATTTTCTCACTCCACAGTTATGGTGCTATGATTCCTCTTTAATTCCCATGGCTGCTTCCTGTGGAATCCAGGGATTTGCAATTTATGGAGGAACACTTGGAATGCACAGCCAGAGAATTCTCTTCTGATGTTTCTAAACAAATTGCCAATCCCAGAATTACATAGGAGCCAGCTATTGCAGTTCATGAAGAATCAAAGGCTAAAATTGTGTTGCATGACAGGGCACCAGATCTACTGCAGATTGGAGCATTATTTTTTAACAGGTGAAACACTAGTCCTTGCATGCACTTTGTTAGTACAAGAGTACCATGTTATTAATGTGATTTTTTCATTATTTTAATCAAAAATGTAGCAAAAAATAGAAAATTGGCTAAAAATTCCCCTGAATGAAATGTTTTAAGGGTTATGAATAAATGGTGCTCATCACATGTTTTCATAAAAGGTCACACTACAGATGGCTGTTGTATTTTTAAAAAAGTATTATTATTATTAGATTTTTTTAAAAAAAAGCACATAAACAACATATAACAAAAAAGATATACATCTACTATCTGCATAAACAGAAAACTATCTAAACAAACCAACACATATGACACACATGACTCCCAGTTCCCCAGAAAATGATTATTTATGATTATTTAGTATATTTCAAAGTTCAATAAACTAACTACAACTATATAATCATTAATCTTAACCTATAAAACTGATTATAAAAATTAAGTACATTTATAGTTATAATTACCCTTTTACTTTGTTATGAAGTAATGCTACAATACAAAAAATGTCAATGTTCTATAATAATATTTCTAGCCATATTATTCAAATGCAGCTGTTGATTTTCTCCCTCGCGCACATTTTACAAACATTATCACCTTCTCTCAATATTTCTTAAGCTCATTCAAAGATCCTTCCTTCATTAAAATTGTCAGCTTGTCCATCTCTGCTATGTCCAACAACTTCATCACCCAATCTAGTTGACATCTTATTATGGGATATTTCTATTTCTGAGTATAGAGTATTCTAGCTGCTTTGATCATGTATTGTATTATTCTGACAAAGTTCTTATTTTTCTGGGCATCCATCAATCCAAATAAAAACAGTTGAGATTTCTCAGAATTTTTATCTTCAAAATGGCCTCTATCAATCGATTCCTCATCACACAAAATCTCTTTACTTTTTCACATGTCTGCCACATATGAAAAAATCCCTTCTGCCTGGTTACATTTCCAACATTTATTTAAGGAGTCTTTATACATTTTGGACAATTTTTTTCTAGGCTTAAATACCATCTGTATATCATCTTATAAAAGTCTCTTTCAAATCACCACTTAAAGTAAATTTGAAATCCTTTGTCCACGTGTAGCTGGCTGATGTATTTTTGAAAAGCAGGAATGTTGTGATACTATCACAACCTCCCCTATATTAACCACTGATAACATGGCTACATGTAACACATGAGTCTGATTTATTGCCAGAAACTCCATTAGGTTCCTATGGGGAGCTCAGGATAGACCAGTATTAAATAACATGTTAAATTCAAAATTGATACAAACTATACTTAAAAGACAGAGCACAGAAATGTTATTGAATTAGAGAAAGACCAGAAGTTCATGTTTCTGTTTGTTCTCAACATTGGAGGATTTCCCCTCTCTGTTTCCCTGTTTCTCCTCACATTAGCTGTGAGTTTAGCAAAGCTATCTGTCCCAGGCCAGGCACACAAAATGGGTGAAATTAAACTAAAGACATGTTCTTCATCACTCCTTTTTTTTTAAGTCCTTTCCTCCTCCTCCATCCCTGGATCATTACTGGGATAGGATGAACAATCCTAGGTGGACTGTGCCACTTCAGACCCATTCTTCTGGGGTTCCTGATAGCAATAGCAATAGCTTTTATTTCTATACCGCCTATCAACTAGTGTTATCTAAGCGGTTTACAATGTATTTTAGCTAATTGTCCCCAACAAGCTGGGTACTCATTTTACCCACCTGCGAAAGGATGGAAGGCTGAGTCAACCTTGGAGCCTGGCAGGATCGAACTCACAACCTTGTGGTTGCAGTACTGGCATTTAACCACTGCGACACCAGGGCTCCTCTGCGCCACCAGGGCAGATTGCCATTATTTGCCATGCAATGTAGTTTTTATGTGACAGTTCCTTGTGCTATTATGTCATGACTATGACTTAATCATTAATGTTGTTGTGATTTAATGAGTTTATGTAAATTTTAACTGTTGTTGTTGTTGTGTGCCTTCAAGTTGTTTCCGACTTATGGTGGCCCTAAGAGGAACCTATCATGGGGTTTTCTGGGGCTGAGAGAGTATGTGACATGCCCATGGTCTCCCAGCGGGTTTCCATGGCCAAATGGGAAATCAAACCCTAGTCTCCAGGGCCATAGTCCAACACTCAAACCACTACATCACAGAAATCTTACCTATAACATTTCAACACAAACTGCGTCACAGCAAAGGTCAACTGAAGTCTGCCCATTTTGTCGTCTTGCTTACGTAGCAGGCAATTGACTACTTCTTTCTGACATTCTGTGTTAAGACTGCAACTGTCTACTTATTATACCATGGCTATCTCACTTGCACTACCCCAGAATAGTCCAGGAGACCTTTCTGGATTTTTATGTCCACCCACATCTCCTTATCACTATTGACCTTGGTAAGCTTTCCAGTCTTTATTTAAAGCATGGCTATAACTGGCTTCCATCTGCAATGCACATCTGTTTTTCTAGTTTTCCAGCTCATTCACAACCATTTCTTTTCTTTTTATCAATTGGGGCCTTTTTCTTCCATTTGCAGGGATACAGATGTAAAAGGAAGGTACCATTTACTGCTCATTAAGTTAACATAAAGGATAAAGAAACCCCAGCAGCTTTGAATTTTGTCTAATGGATATCTGTCACATTCAACTGCAAATCAGCCAACTGGCATGTGAGCTGCAATGCATACAGATCAGTGCCCCCGTCCAGATACATGCAACTATTTATATCCAAACACAGGTGTATTATTAATTATATATTTGCTGGTAGTCAGCCAGCAGTGTGCATTTCAGAGCAGAATTCATACATATGTTGCTCTCACACAGAAGTCCAGTATTATTCTGAATTCTCCTCTATTCACTCTGATCCTCCAAAGGCCAGGATAGAATAATTGAAAATTTGGAAAGGCTCCCAAAGTGAGGCTAAAGAAAATCAAGTATTCTGCACAGGGTTCATTGAAAGGTACATTTCAGGCTGTCACAAAATTATTGTAGGTAGAAAAGAAGAAGCAAAACCGAAGGTACATTTTGAGGACACAAAGAAATCTCCATAGTGTCTCACAAAGTTTTACATACAGATTTGACAAGTCAATCAAGAGACATCCATGCACGTATATGAGACAGGAATGGTTGAATGTTGGTACTGAAGCATTTATCTGGGCTCCAATGAACTTCATACATGTGGCTGTTGATGCAGAAACCACTGTGGTTCAGTGGTTTGAATGTCGGACTAAGACTCTGGAACACCATGATTCAAATTGCTGCTCAGTCCTGGAAATTCATGGGCTGGCTTTAGATAAGTCCCACTCTTTCAGCCTCAGAGGAAGGCAATGGCAAACCGCCTTTGGACAAATCTTGCCAAGAAAGCCCTGTGATAGTTTGCCTTAGGGCCACCATAAGTTGGAAATGACTTGAAGGCAGACAGCAGCAGCAGCAGCAACACCAAAGTTGTTGAAGCAGATGGGATAAGTCGTCAAGTGTCACGTGCACAAGTAGAGATCAATCCAGAACTCTATCATCATCATCGTCATCATCTTCATAGGTTTACTTATATCCTACCTTTTCCCAAAAAACTTTGATTCAGGGAGGCTTATAGATTTAACCACAATACATTTAAACATACAAAAAGATGAACATTAAAATAGAATCAAATACCAAAAACATTTAAGACCATTTGAACCACACAGTTAAAAACAATTTTAAAATGTTTAAAAAGAAAAAAATAGGATAGCATCATCATTAAAAGCCATTTTCTTAAAACCTTTAGCTCTTGAAAGCCTGTGGTGATGAAACAAGTTCTGAACCAGTATCACCAGTTCCCTCTATTTCATTGCAGCCCTTCTTGCGTCCTACTTATTTAAAAAACATACCCTTCAACATTCCAAAAATGAAAACTGGGATACATATGGCCAAGCTACATCAGAGTGTGGTAGGATGGCAAAAGTTATGAATCAGAAAGAACACACAAGCCAGGGAGATACTGCAAATGTTTGCTTTTGCTAGATCCTACTGGCAGCGGCAGGATTCTGCCTCCCTGTCTCCTTCCCTGCTGCATCAATTGAGTGCAAACTACTTTTGCATTTCAAACTTAATTTGCAACAATGAAGGTAAGTGGAAGATGAAGGGGAAAATTGAGAGGAGGAGAGAGAAACAGATATTTCAAAAGCCGCTGGAAAAGTGGAGTGAAAGTGGGACAGCCCCTCCCAAATCAGGACAGTTAAAGGATATGTAACAGGCAAACTAAGAAGCTTCAGTGCCAGTAGGCTCTGTGAGAGGAACAGAAGGAAATGCTTCCAGTTTGGGGCAGAAGTGAAGACAAATAATTGAAAGCTTATTAGATTAAATATCATGTACCTTTAAAGTCAGATGTTATATTGGATTCCAGGAGATTTTAATATATAACATGGAAGACATCTATATGTAGAGCTGTGTTCAGAAGACCTAACTCTCAGCAGAGCCCCTTTAGATCTAGTTTATATGTTCTCCATGGAGAATGACAACACTGTGACTCACTAATTGAAAAGAAGCTATAATTCCTTATATCTAGTTCTGGATTTCAGGTGGGGAACTTTTTTAATGACTTTAAATCTAGTGATGTATACTTGAGTCAAATGACTCAGATTCAAGTCAAACTCAAGTCACTTCAATGACTCAACTTGGAATCGACTTGGCAATAAATGATGTACTGACTTGACTCGTCATTTGTATATTTTTAGTGACCGACTTGCTGCTCTTGGTTCAGTAACATAACACAGTCATCCGGAAGCTTTACAGCTTTGAATAACACTTCAATCTCTTTTTGCCTACTAATCTCATGGTGATCTGGCTCAAACCCAAAGTGTGGATACATTTTTCCAAGGGGAACAGCGAACACATCAGACAATGGGATTGAGGAGAGCTTGAGATCTCTTGCCAGCCTGTCTCCACCGCACATCAGAAGAGCCTTCTAAAACTTTTCCTAAGAGCAGAAGGCAAGACTCATCCCCCTTCCCAAGCACAGGGTGCATTTCTCATGACCTTTTCACAGCTTACCCTTTTGGGGAGCTGAGTTGCAGTCTTCACGCAAGAAGCCTGGGGAGGAAGCCTCCCGCAAGCCTCCCGTTTGGGCTTTGCAGCAGCGCCTTGGTCATGTGAGCACCCCGTCCGTGCCACGCCCGTTCCTTCCGCAGTGTAGTCTGGGAGTTGTAGGCTGTGCTGGGGCAGGAAGCATGACCAGTACAGCTAAGGAGGCTTTGCACGGCAGGTAAGTGCATGTGGGGCACCCGACCCATGCGCAAGTGCACGCCATTTTTGGCTAAAAGCCAAAATAAAAAAATGCGTATGCACTACACATGAGGCTCTTGAGCATCGCTTAAATGGAAATGTGTTACGCAGACCACTCCTCACATTTACAGAACACTCAAGGGGCCCTTTCGCTTAAGAAACGCCGTGTGAAAAGGGCCTCAGAGAGGAACAGTGCATGTGTTAGGCAATGGATTTGACGAGAAAGGATCCTTTCTTCCAAAGCTTTTGAAGCTTCAGTAATGGGGAGATACTGCAGAAGTTGAAGACTCTTTTATGCCCATTGACAAAAAAACCTTCAGCTTGGGGAATGGGGAGTAAGAAGAATCTTATTCCCCATTTCAGAAACCCACTTTCTGCATGTCTTCTTGATTTTTTAGTTGTTGAAACTTCACACCCACAACACATACCACCACCACCTCCTGTTTTTTTCTGTAAAAGTTGGCTCCCAGACATGAGATTTTACTTGAGACTTGACTTGAAAGTGTCTTGCAAAGACTTGAGACTCGACTTGAGACTAGAAGGTAAGACTTGAGACTTGGGCCATTTTCACACTAGATGCCATTAATGTGCTGTATTGTTAAAATCCTGGCATTGCCACTCATGTGATGGTAACAAGGTTAGGAATGCTGTTTTTCACACCCTTCTACCTTCAATGGATGAGTAGTGATGTTGCTACTGGTGTTCCTTCTGTATACAGTGCCCTTGGCCACTCCCTTCCCCTGCCTTCACCCTGCCCCACCATCCCGATTGCTCTTGTTGTTTTTTTTCCTTTGGAAGCCGTACTAGTGCAGCACTGTTGTAACTGCATGACAAGCTAGTACACTGTTGCATTTTCATGCTATAATGCTTAAAATTGTATTTTTAAAAATAAAAAGTTTTAACATAAAGGAGAACTTTAAAATAAACACAGAGAGGTGATAGATTTCAAAGTTACCATGCCATGGGATTCAGGCAGGGAGAGACAAGCTGGGCACACCCATGCTCCACCTATAACAACAAGAAGCACTATCAAGGGCCATTATGGTATCTCACAGAGCTGGCTGAAAGGATTGAAGTGCTAAAGGAGGTACTTAACAGATTTTTTTTCTGGAAATAGTATAAGGCACTATGGCAACACCTGGGGATGGAATAGCAGCTGGATAGCAACAATGTCATGTAGTAGCATGGCTCCAGGACAGGTAACAACCCGTTGCTATGATGGGATAGCCATGTTGTGCAGAAATAGCCTTGAAGTAAAAGAGTTAAATACATCACTGCTTAAATCACATGATGAGTTGTGTTGAGAACAGGTAGGTATGAGGGGCTTGACAGAACTGAGAGGAATCTCATCAAAATCCCTCCTACATGGGGACAGTAGCAAGTGGCTGCAAGCCACCATTTTAAATAACCTACAGCAGCCCAAAGCTAGTGTGTGTTTGGGACATTGTGTGATATTTAAAATGGCAGGGAATTCCAGGGTAAATGTCAGTTTTGGTGGGCCCTGCTGGTTTATGGGAAGCACTGAGCATTGTCCAAGTGTTCCAAGAATTCTGCTGAATAATATAAGCAGAAAGTGGGGAAAAAATCTACTTCAGGGATTCTACTGCCTCATTAAAGGTTACACCAATGTGATTGCTTAGCCTTTTTAAGCAAAAGAAAAAAGTTCTATTTCCTTATGGGCCTTTGGAAACAAATACCAGTTCAAAGAAAAAGATTTGTAGGGTTTTTTTTAAAAAAGTGTAAAGTCACAAAGTCCCCAAAATCTGCTTTGAAAATCTTTTCAAATGAGAGACAAAGAGAAGATAAGACACAGTTGTGTCCTCATGTTCCTTTATTTTCAGTTAAAACTGAGGATGCTGTCATTACAAAAAGCATTTTCCATGACACAAATTTACTGACATTTGTTTACTGTCATTTGCTAGCTTTACACAAAGGCAGTGCTCTGTGACTCATTTTTAAAACTGGCATTCACCTTATGGATTCCATAAAGGCAGGCTCTCAATTGGAATTCTATTAAACCATCATAACATTCTCCTCAAGGAAATGAGCTAGCAAGCAATTACTTAAAGCTGTTTTCCACTTAGGGATTCTGTTTTGTAAAGCTGAACATTAACATTTGAAACAATTATGTTCCAACTTGTGAAACACCTCTTGAGAAACATTCAGTGTTTTTTAAAAGGCACAAAACAAGAACCTCCCCAAACAACAATAACAACAGAGAAACAAATCCCAAAACAACAACCAAGCTCATTATTTCCCTGTGATCACACATAAATAAAAATGGAGGACCACAAAGTACCCAAGAGACAGCATGGTGGATTCCCAGCTAGGTGGTAAAGTAGAAAGTGTGTGATCCAGTGAGTTATTGCTTACAATTAAGTATTTGAGTAAATGCTTAATTTTAAGCATGATTTGTCCCATCAATGTCTTTCAACCTGCTTGTGTGGTTAAATTTATGCATGTACTAGATGCATAGCTCACTCTGGAGCCTTAGGATGAAGAAGAGTATAGGTCAGTGGTAAAGCTGAGACTCTGTGAGTGGAAGACCTTAGTTTCTGTTATTGGTCATTTTCTGGTAGCAAAACTGGGGAAGACCTTTTCCTCCTATTGGGCCTTGAAATGATTAACAGTCACGGTAAATACTGCTGAGCTTGTAGACTGGTTTGGGCAGAAAATAGCTTTTGTAAGTTCAACACAGAGGTGGGCAAGTGCTGGATGGGAGGACCATACTGTCCCTCCATGGAGTTTTGGAGGTCTGCATTCCCCAGCCCTGTTTTCTCAACTTATCTTTTTAACCTCATGTTTTGATTTTATTTTCTGTTTTGAAAGAGGCTTCTCTTGGGGTTTGAATGGCCCAAATGGCTCACAATTTAGAGACATGGGGTATTTTTCATTGTGCATGGGGAACTTGGGGAGGGGGAATCCTGGGGGGCTCAAAAACAACCTTGGGGGCCATCTTCAACACAATATCCTCACTCCTGGTATAACATGGAAAGTTCGAGGCCAAGATCCAAAGAAGAAGAACACATGCTTAGGGAAGAATGATACATAGAATGAGGACTTTGCCACCATGAGCCACTTTTAAAATTGCACTGTGGCTAGAAACATTTTTGATAGGTGTAGCAAGCAGAGTTTTGTACAGAGTGCTGTCTGCTGTGTAGTCTGGGATACAACTGGACAATGTACTAGGATGGAGTGCAATGGATCCTTCAGAGCCCCCGGAGGGGCACACTCCCACAAGTTTGCCACTGCTACTGTTACTGTGAGAATATGTTATCCTGTGAGTTCTGAAATGAGATTGCTAGAGTTTGTCTCACAGTGGAGCTGGGCCTGGTCTTCTCACGTGATTTGGAAATTTGGACATTATGTGAGCAAGATACAGCAGTGTCTTCTAGACCACGATTGGGAATTTCAAAGATTTAGGAAGCAAAAGAAAGTGTCTGAACCAATTTGATGCTTATTCTCAGAAGACTGAAAATGTTTATGACCTGATTTTAAACTGCATAAAAGGGACTTACTTCTTTCTGAATAAGTATGGCTGATTTATCTTTTGTCTTCCTTTATTGTATTGTGTTTTTTTTTTATTCACTAGGTGCCACTAATGTTTTGTAAAGTATCATAGAGTTTTAATCTTTCAAAGAGCAACAAATTCATCTTTCGCAAGTCACTTCCTAATGGAAAGATGAGCAATCAACTTTTAGGGTGTGTTCCTCTTTGGCCCTTTCCACACGCGAGGGAGAGAAACAGGGGAAACGGGGCAGTGCACGTGGAAACGGAGCTTACCTTAATCCGGGTAGCTCCGTCACCGCGAGGAGCAGTGCGCATTTGCCGCTCCACACTGCGGCAGCTACCAGCAGCACCCAAATGGTGGCTTCTGTCTTCCGGCGGCTCTCTGCCAATCGGAGAAGCGTGCCAGCCAGAAGCCCGCCCCCTGGCAGCTCTGCAGGGACGCACTTGTGTGAGCCTGCAATTCTACATGGGGCGCTGCGACGGGGTAGCGCTGCGACGGGGTAGCGCGCTCGTGTTTTATAAAGACCACATGAAATGTGGTCTTTAAAAAACACACGGTGCCACCCTTGCGGCCGCACGAGGGCAGTTTGAGGTGTGGAACCTCAACAATTAATACTGCCCCTGCACACTCCACGGTGTGGACGACCTCCGAGTGAGGTCGTCCTACACCATTTTTTTTTACCTCGTGTGGAAAGGGCCTTTGTTGTTAATGATTGCTGTGCCATTTCAGTTAAAATAGTCTTAAAATATTTAAAATAAAATAAAATAAAATATTCTTCCACATGACATGCTTTGACAATAAGGAACTTCAATCTTTCATTCATTTGATCTGTCTTTAATCAAACATGGAAATCCATGACAGTTCACAAATTTGACCTTGAATAACCTCAGAATTCATAGCTTGCTTTATTTATTTCCATTTATCTCACACTTTCTTAATTGAAGAATGAGGTGAGGTAGGTAAGCAGGTGACACTGCTCATTTGTCTTGCTTGTATTACAGCAATTACATTATTACAGCTGACGCGGAACTGACTCATGAAATCTTGCACATCCATTACAAGAAAGATATATGACAACAAGGCACCCATGCCCACTGAAGTTATATCCAATAGGCTCTTTACCACTGGAAGCCTGAACTATTTTTCAGGATCCATTTCTCTAAAGCTACCATCAAGTCAGGTGAAATCAAATTTTTATTTTTGTCAGGTCAATGGTCATTGTAAGGATAGCAAATGCAAAACATACCAGCAAGTACAAGAATGTAAATCTGAGCAGCAGAATGATAGCCTATGTCCAGAGTACTATGGGCTGTCTGGCTCAGAGCCAGGAAGATGTTAATGGCTCTCTGGCAAAACAGACAATAGGGCCTTGAATGGGCCAGTGCCTTAGCATTAGGTGACAAAGCACTGATGGGAATCATGATAGCTCCTTGTTGGCTGGACAGGTGAGGAAACAAAGGAGAATTTCAGTGGGTAGAGAAAGCAGGTTAAAGGCAGTCAGTTGCTCTGTTGAGATAGTTTGGGTGCTATTGTTTCTGGAGACTGAGTCACTGAGGGGATAGTTGCAAGCTTATTAGCACCAGAGTTTCCCAATTGATATGACCTGCCTGTGCCCTGAAGTCCCATCTGACCTACTTTCTCACATGTTCAGACAGTTCTCTTTGCCAGCAGGGCTTTTCAGCCATAACAGTGTATAATTTATATCTTATGCCAATTAAATAATGATTGTTGCCGATCATCACATGGAGTGTGGGTGCACAGCATAGTAACAATATCATGCTGGAGTGCCACTCCCATCTACCCAAGGATAGTGTAGCCCCTTATTTTATTTATTATATTTTGTGCCGTTCCCCCAGCATGGGATTCAAGGCACCAGAACCATATCTTCATTTCAACGGGATGCAGGAGGAGGAGGAAACCTAAAGAAGAACTTCTCTAGAGATAAAGTTTGAGTTCTGACTTCCAATGTATCAGAGAGCTGTACTCTTTGTTATTTTTGCACTGATGGCTATTTTATCTGAATAAGAAAGCTGTTGAAATGTTAAAAGCAAGATGTTTTCCCTAAGCCTCTCTCTCTCTCTCTCTCTCTACAACCATGTGACTAATGTAGTCTTTTGATTTCCATTGTATGAAAATCCTTTGGGAACTTTAAGACAGGTTTGTTTGTTTTTTAATTGCAGAAACCTATCAAGGCCTTATTGACCTTCAAAGCTGATTAGTAAGAGGTTGGTTCCCTTTGGTCTTCTGTTTTATATCTGTGAGCTGCTCCAGTATAGTTTATGATACTAAATATTATTTTGTGGGTCTGCGTCAGGATGCTTACTGTAGCTTGGTTTCTGTATTTTGTATAGACTTTCAAAGGATATCCATTGAATGATAAAGAAAAAAGAAGATTTAAAAAAAATGGATGAGACCGATCTTACAGTCCACACTTTATTGGTTTTCAAAGAATAGGTATGGCAATGCAAAAAGCAAGTCAATTACACCTGTTTTATGTTAACAGTGACTAGTAACTTGAAAAAGGACCAGCAAGGTGTAGTGGTTTGAGCACTGAACTACAGCCTTGGAGACAAGTGTTTGATTCCCTGCTCAGCCACGGAAACCCACTGGATTATCTTGGGCATATCATATACTCTCAGCCCCAGAAAACCCTGTGATAAGTTCACTTTAGGGTCACCATAAGTTGGAAACAACATGAACACACACAAAAACAAGAAGAAGTAACTTGAGCAGAGTTCCAACACCCACCCAAAATACTAGTAGTGGAGGGTGACAGGATCAAGAGGAAGGGTCTACTTTCATCTGCTTTGCCTTCTATTACTGCTTTGCCTTCTGTTACTTTTACAGTAAAGGTATGCATCTGGCATACTGTCACACACTGTAATTGAACACTCACCCGGAAATCAAGAGGTGATCTGTTATTACCGTTTACTAGCCTTACTTTGGAAGATATTAGATATTTTGATATCACAATTTGGCCCCATTTTGCCACCCTCAGCCAAGTGTTTGTGAGGCCCCAGAACAAGCACAGAACTAGGCATGGCTCTTAAGTGCTGAACATTCCTTTCCTCACCTAGGCAAGCCAGGCTCAGCCAGATCTTGCTTTAGGAGATCTCCCTAGACAAACACCTCATTAAAGATGCACGCTAATACAAAGAGTCCCCTGCCCCGAGCAGGTAACTTGACGAGCTAGAAGCTTAACCACCAAGCGAGCTACATTTGCGTACTGGCCATTCTATTGTCGATTCGGACTTAATTCAATCATGCTAAATTCTGACCTTTCAGAGACATTGTCTCGAGCCCAAACCTCATTGTTCTTCCCAAAGTATAGACTAGCCTACGATCATATTTTCCCTATAAAAACCCCCAGTTCAAAGAGCTTCCTCAGATTGCTCTGAATTTCCACTCCGCCTTGCTGCCGCTGCATCTGCCGAGCTTTCCCCTCGGTCTCCGTCCGAGACTGTGCATCTACGGACCTCTTCATTGATCTACCCCGGGCTTCGGACAGGTGTAGTATCTCCCACTTCAATAATCCCCCTCAAAATCCCTCTATACCGCTAACACCTTTATTTTCAATTGTTACTTGTGTGAGTGTGTTGCATACACTGTTTGCCTGTATTTAATAAAATTCAAAGTTATTATTTCACAATTGGTGTGCTTCTTGGCCTGGCCTGACCCTGTAGACATTGGGTTAAAGATTCCACTGCATTGCCCTGCCTCTCATTTTGCTAACTTGTGCTCTGAGCTAATTTCCCCCATCAATATTTGAACATGTTTGGAGTCCCTCATGGGACCCCCAGTAAACAGGGTAACAGGTCAGTAGTGAAGGGGAAAACTAAGAGGCTTCCCAATCATCTCCCCAGCTATACGTGGGCAAGCACCCAAGCCACAATGATGTCTTGTAACCTACAGTCCAACATTAGCTGGCTGGCTGGTCCAACCAGGAAGACACTCCTGGGCCAGCCCCATTCCTCAAGCCCCACAACTTAGAAGTTGAGAGAGGGGTAGGTCTGGGCTGGTTCTAAAGGTAATTCTTCTCTGTACACCTGAGCCCCATGCAACCAAGGTTGCAAGTTAAGGAACCCCCTTTCATCCAAAAGATGCCCACAAGTAACCTAAAAGATCCCATTACCCTACACAATCCTATCAAATGTGACTGAATTTGGTTAAAGAACCCATCCAAGCCAATCCCTCTGAATTCCAAAGCCAAGCACTGCAGGATAGATAAAAACTGTCAGGCCATCTTTTTCTGATCTAGCCAAATGGATACATGATGGTCAAAGACTCCTATCTGGTCCCAGAATGACAAGCACAAACTTGCACTTCAATTTAGGGCATGTGGATGTGTGTCAAGGTTTTTTGTTTTTGTTTTTTGTTTTTCCCATTCCTGCCCAAAATTGCAGTCTCATTGGGTTAGGTATGTCCCAATAAAAACTTATAAGGACTGCAGAACTGAGAGCAGTAAATACCATAGAAATGCATAGATTATTACGACTGATTATGCTGTGTGACTAAGGGAAACAGTTAATAATTGGGTTTCAGAAAATTCTGTTGATAGAGAATTCATTTAACAAGCATTTATTTATTCCTTTTATCATGGAATCTCAGGGCATAAAATGCAAACAAGTTTAAACACTTTAAACAGAGATTAAAACAGATTAAAACCATAAATAACTGAAACAAGATTTAAAAAACATATTAACCAAAACAACAGTTTAAAAAACATTTCAAATCATGTACATATATACTTTGAAGTAAATGAGTCCCTGAAGGCTTTAATTTTTTTTTTGTTTTTTAAATTCACTTGGTATCAGAAAGAACCAGTATTGGCACCATCGAGGGCCCTTTCCACAAGACATCATTGTCCTGCACTGGGGACGGGAGAAGGACAGGACCTGGACAACTGTTCTTCATGACGTCATCCAGGTCCCATCCTTCTTCCATTCCCCAGAGGGTGCAATTGCACCACAAATCATTGATGATTTCCCCATCAATGACTGGTGATCTTGCAGCCCTCCCACCACCCACCAGCACTTACCTGATGTGTAGAGGTCCTAGAAGTGCAATGGTTGCACTTCCTGCCTCAGTGCAGCCTGGGACAGTACCTGGCAGTGCTGCAGAAGGAAAAGTGGCACCATTGCATTCCTCCATTCTTGGAGGCAGCCAGTGTGGAGGGGAATGCTCCTGTTGTGCCCCCCTCCTGGCAGGGATAACACTGGGACCTGCGCCAGGTGTCTCCTGAATAAGACAAGCTGCAGAAAGGGTCCAGGCCTCCAGGGGGAGGGCATTCCATAATCTGGGTGCTACACTTGAACTGTCCCCAGTCCTCTCACTTCATATTACCACCACAGGAGGACACAAAGGACTACCCTTCATGAAGACCTCATTTCTCAAGCAAGTATGTAAGTATGTGTAATCTTTAGGCCTCTTGATAGAAGTTGTCTCTTAGGAACTTAATGATCTATGAGCCTTGCTACCAGAACGTTGACACAGGTTTCATTCAAAAGTCTTCATATTTATGATTAAAACTTGGAGGATCAAGGTCTGGACAATTTGTGTGCAAGAACCAAGGACATATTACATCTATTCATATTATTTCCTTGGAAAACTTTGGATTAAAACTTCGTCTTTTTGCTCAATCCAACCCTTGAGCAAATCTTAACTTTTTATGTGTGGTTGTTACTCTGTTGGGAAAACTGAAACTACCTGAGAAGAGTGAGCTGCTGAAGCCATTTTATGGTGATTTGTAGTTTACAATTCCAGAATCTCTGTAAGAGGGTTCAGAGTAAAGCACTCATAAAAGGTTTGAAGCACTCCAATAATTTCAGATCATTTTGCACAGTAGAGAGCCATTTAAAATTGTTTGAAGTGCTTTAATATTTTTGTTATAAGTGCATCAATTTGGAAATAAGTCAGCATGCATGCTCTTAGAATAGTTCAAGACATTCTGAACTTAATAATTTAGCACCCAAAATGGAAAATAGGTGGCTGTGTGTGTGGTAGGGACAGAAGGTAGCAACAGAGTTCAAAGAGCTTCCAGTACTGGGGAGGAAGGAATGCAAGAAGTGGAGCATTCTGTAGTTTGCGTGACAATTAAAGATGTTTATGGACTGATACACTATTAAGATAAAATGAAGGATATTTGAATAGAAATATTGTTTCCTAACAACATCAGGTGATTGGATCAGTTATGGGCCACAGTCATTCTTATTCACCTATGGACATGATTCAAAGTATTACAAACTGCCTTTAAAACATGACTTAGGACCAAAGGATTCCAAAGATCCTATGCTCTGATATGTCTGACATATTTTAAGACCTTCAGGAGGAGCTCTTCTCTCTGTCCTACTGCTGTTGAAGGCACACTTTGTGTGAACACAGGAGAAAGGCATTTTGTTAGTTACTTCAAAACTTTGAAGCTCCCTGCTAAGGGAGGCCAGGTGACCTCCATCTCTACTGTCCTGCTTTTATACAATAACATTTATTTGCAGTTGGCTTTAGGCGTTTCAATATTTACTTGGGTTTTTAATATTACTGGGTTTATTTTAATTTTTTGTTTAAAAATAATTTTAATTAAATTAAACAATTTTGATTTTAATTTTAATCTTCTTGGTTCTGCTTTCCAATTGTATTAATCTGTTTTTATTAGATAGCCTATCTTATTGCATATGGATTTAACTGATAAATTCAAATGTTTTAAATATAACTTTCTTCACTTGTCTGTATCTTTTTTTTGTTTTTTGTTTTGTTATTGTTATCCCCACTGAGTGCTATTCTTAGTTGAAAGGATAAAAATGGTGTAAATAAATATATGCAGGTCAATTTGATAGGTTATTGTGATTTTAGGATGACAGGACTGAATAATTACAGATTTTAAACCTACAGTAGCCTCTTTCTTATTCTCTCCTATCACTTGGCCTAATTATATAATCTGTTTTAATCACTGTTATCAAATGGTTTGATTTTGCATGCATATGACTAGTATTAAGTAATAAATCACAACTGACAAAAAATTCCATAAGATACAAAGGTGCTTTTAACAGAATCAAACTACACCTCCATTAGCTCAGTGTTGAATGACAACTCTTGTCCAGGGTCTCAGTCTTTTCCACCCATACCTGGAGATGCCAAGGATTCAGCATGGCACTTTATAAATGTGGTTCATGTGCTCTGCCACTAAGTGATGTCTCTTTGTATTTTTAAGTCCATTTTTCAAAGGCTGCCTTCCACCCATTTTGCAATATGCTTAGAATTCTGTTATCAAGCTGCCCATCCACTTTCCTGCTTCTCAGGTAGAACTTTGTATTGTGAAAGACATATGACTGGTTCTAAGAAAAGCAGCATCACATGTGTTCTGCCCCCACATCACTACTTTGCAGCAAGAAATTAGCTACCAGTCATCAGAAATCATCACCACTGACTTAAACATTTTCCCATCCCATTATGAGATGCTTCTTATCACTTGGAATATGATAATGTCATGCAACATATTCTCTCTTTTCGGTGGCAGGCAAAAGCATGTTTTATTCAGGCAGTCTTTTAATATGTAAGCAGGTGAGCTTTTAATTTATCAAGATGCTTTTATATTTTTTTGTAGGTTTTTATAATTTTCTCTGTTTTTCTAATGTGTTTAATTGTTTTAAATTAAACATTTTTAAACTTTTTTGGAAGCCACCTTGGGTCCCACTCTGGAACACAGGCATCATAAAAGTAGAATAAATAAATAATAAACTATTTCCAGGCATCAGATAAGGAGGAAATGCAGGTGGGCTTGTTTCATGGGAGGCAGACACAAGTCTCCTGTGATCTGTCATGCCCTTGAATCGAGAGTTCCTCCTTTGAAGACAAACTTGAGACTCTTTGGCCAAAAGCTACTAAAGAACAAGCCACTTCAGATGACTTGGATCTCATGAGAAACTAGTGGGAGACCCTAACTCCAACAGAGGGGATAGCTACTACCAGGTCAGAGGATGAGGCATGGCCCTCTTGTAGCTTGATAGTGATTGCAGACAAGGGCCACTCTGGTGGCTATTTGGGAAAAGACCTGTCTACAGAGAAGAGTTCCTGAGGAATAAGAGCCTCTTTGTAAGCAGCACTTTCTTCTCAGAGGGACTTGGTCCCAAGTGTCTGTTGTAGAGTTCTGAGTCCTGGGCAGGGCTCTGGGAACTCAGCTTGATAAGTTTCAGGGCTAGGAAGGATTTTATAAAAACAAGGGGAGGGTAAGGGCGGAGGAAGCTAGAACCTAGCAAATTCCAGAAACAAAGCAACTGAGGTTAGGAGCTACAATATCAAACTATGTACAAAAACCTTTTTTAAAAATACTATTCCATACACATACATGTACACTCTAGGAAAACAACCAATGTATCACACACAACAATCAAATCAATGAAACATCACATAAAATATATATTATAGAAAATACAATAATATATTAAAAAGAACCAAAGTCCTGTGGGGAGACCTCCAGTCCCCTGAAATGTAAAGGCCTTATTGGAGGCAGTTGCTGGAGATGAATTGAATTTTCAAATGATGTGCTAGTCCTTCCAAAGACAAACAACTGTGGTGAACCACTTGATAGGGAAGAATAATGTTGACTGATTTCTGTTCAAGTCTACCACTAATTGCAGCCAAACGCGTTTCGACCATGAGTCTTCATCAACGGCTGAAATATTTCCTAGAGCTTCCTTATCTTCAAAAATAAATCAAAGGCTTAGTACTTTCTATTCACTAAGGAAAGCACACATTAAAAATCTAGGAACTCAGCTTTATAAGCTTCATACCTAGAAAGGATTTTGTCAGAAACACTGCTGACTACTGACACTCATTTGTCTTTTCAGAGACTTTCTGGAGCTCTTGACACCTATTTCAATCCCTTCATCCCTTAGTGCTGAGTGCCTCTTTATTTGAACTTTGGATCACTCTTACTTGACTTCCTTGCTTCCCTCCTTGCTTGAACCCTAGACTACCTTTTGCCAGTGTCATTGATGTGCTTGTGTTTCAACTGCTGCTCTTGGATTCTACCAGCTGTAATTTTGGTTTTCCTGGGCATTGCGTCTGGGTCTAGTCCAGTCTGAAATGGGACATAAAATGTGCTCTTCCCCATGAGATGGTGAGGATAATCAAATGCAGCTAGATGAAATCATAGGCAGCAGGTAATCAGTCTTCTACACTGCACTGCACTTTTGCCATCTTAATCAAATAAATCAACACAATCAAATAATTTAATTAAATCAATTAATGCAATTAATTGCAACAAACTCATTCATTAGCAGTGGAGTGATAAAAAACAGATTTCTGCTGATGCTTGGATAGCAATCTAGCCCTCAAGTGCAAAAAGCACACAGCAGTGTTAAGAAACAAAAATGAAGTATGGGCAGGAGAGAGGGAAGATTTTTATGATCATTATTTTGAGTGTTGAAGTAACTCCCATGTCTGAGGATGACTTTTGGATAGATTTTGGATTTCTTTTATTTATTTATTTTTTCAGAAGGTAGTAAAAATATTTGCCTAACTGAAGACAAGGCTTCCTTACAAAAGGAGAGAGATGTTCCTGGATTTACTGTGGACAATAACAATTGTGGATAATACGCAAACACTATTGTTTCCAACAAGATGAATGATATAGATATCAAGATGAGCCTGTAGAGGAGGCTCTTAAATTTGACAGAACTTTAGACACTAAGAGAAAACAGGCTTTGTGGTCATTATGTGGAATCCAAACGTTTTCATATGCAGAAAGTCAATAGTAGTCTAATTCTATTGTCTCAATGCTGCAGTGTTAGGCTTGTACTGACCTTCTGGTGATACATCGGAAGACAGGGCATCATCAAAAGAAAGATCATTAGAAGGAGATCTTCGATTATGGCACAGGATGATGTTGATAGTTGGAACTTGACGTCAGGAGGAGATAATGTTGATGTCGATATTTGGGGATTTTCCAACAGTCTTTTTTCCCCCTTGAACCTTTTGAGAGAATATTGTAATTAGAAGTTGTTGACTTTTTCTTTTTAACTCATCAAAATGTTGCTGCAGAGGGTCTAATGCTTTGGCCATCATATAGGTGACTTTAATGCTGTGCTCTACTCAAGGATTGTATTCCATAATTTTATCCTTTAATGTCTATGCAGTTTGAAACACTTCAGCAAATTTCCCTAATGTCCAAATTGCTGGTTCTGCTTCCATTTCTTCTCCTTCTCCTTCTCCTTCTCCTTCTCCTTCTCCCTCTGAGGACATCTTAATAAATTTCTTCAGTTCCTCATTGATTAACACTTCTATCAGTAAGTTCTTCTACTTCCTCATGAAACAGGTCAGCAAACTCTTCTCTGCCAAGTTGACTTGCTGTGTGAATGATTCTCCTAGCTCGGGCATGAAAATAATTCACAACATCACTCCACAAGTTTTTCCAGCAGGCATTAACAATTTCTGGTTTTAATTCATCCAAGATCATTATGTCAGCAATAGTGAAGTATTTCCAGCACTGCATTATGTCCACATTAGAGTCTGTATCAACTCCTGATAGAATGCAATCAAATACCAGACAGGTGTATGTGGGCTTGGCAAAATGAATGATGCCTTGGTCAAGGAGTTGGGACCAATTAGGTTGTACTGAGAGGTAAGAAAACCATATCAACATTTTCATTTTCATAGCAAACAGATTCAGGATGGCCAGATGCAGTGTCTGCTATTAACAGGACTTTAAAATTCCAAACCTTCTGTTTATTTATCAGATGAAACCTTGGTGGAACCATTCTGTAAATGAGATGCCCCTCAGATACACTTTCTTATTGTGCTGCCAGAACATAGGAAGGTAAACATTGTTTTTGCTAAGAGTATGCAGGCTCTTCCATTTGTACTCTACACCTGACTTTTTCATATGCTGCACAGAGTTGTCGTATAGAACCAAAGTTAAACTGTCCTTCTTGGTACCACCTGTGAAGAACTGTGGGCTCCCTTCTCCCTCTCAATGCTGACTTCTGCCCTAGGAGATAGGAACTTTTCAGATTCCCTTAATTAAACCCTGCCACCACTCACTGTTCAATCCAGTTTCCACAGCAATGGAGTGGGATGTTGCTTGGGATTATCAATCTCTATGCTTAAGTCCTTTCGCTTCCATCACCTCCCCCTTCCTGGGTGAGAGAAACCTAGGTTGCTGAGGGACACGTGGGAATGGAGAGGAAATAGAGGTTTGACAGAAAGCATTTATTTTAAAGCATGCAAGGTAACAAGAAAATAATACTTATGAAAAGGCTCCCTCCTTTCAGGTACACTTGAGTTACAAGTCAAGTCTCTCAACGGGCTTTATTTGCCCTGAGGGAAATTGTCACATAGGCAAATCTTTTTTTGCTTACATGTTATTGTGATGACATTCCATTTACTACATAGTCTATGCAAATAAATGTGGTAATCAAAAATTTGTCAAATTAGACAACATGTATATCCATTTTGTTTTTGTGACTATGTTTGCATCAGGGAAACGTAAAGCTGCTCCCAGTGGTAAGTATGGTCACAAATCCAACCAAAACAAAGCACATATAAGTTATATTATTAAGAAGTTATTTCATTCGAGAATTAAGTATGCTTTCCTCTGTTTGATTGATTAAACTGATTTATCTGAGATAAGACTTCTCACGGAAGTCAAAAGGGCTGAAATGTGTTTATTTTTGCCTGGATTTAGACCCTTGTATGTACTGAAATGTTTATATTCTGCCTTTGAGAGCTACTGTAGCATAGAGAGATTGGGGTATGAAAAAAGTTGTTTGCAGGTCCAATTTTATTTTGGCCAAAGGATTATTGGGGGCAAGAGAAGAGGATGAGCAGTGAGAGGAGGAGAATAAGTGTGTGCGTGTGTGCGTGTGCGCGCGCGCGTGTGCGTGTGTGTATTTGGCCTTACTCTCTCTCACATGCCTTCTGAAAATTGAGGATAATAATACTGATCAAAGCTATCTAACCTGCATATTTATTGTAAGAATTACCAGAACACTGTATCACAACTGCTACATACATGTTGGAGAGATCAATGTGACCTTTTGTTCATCGCCAGTAGAGTAGTTGGTTATGTGTTCCTTTCCTTCAGAAAGATTTATATCTTAAAAATAAGAAACATAAAAGAATTCACCTACATCAGCTATGAAAATGTATTTGGGGGAGGTATAAATATGTATGGGTCAAAGGGCCTTTATAAATGGTGCTCTTAGGGAATCTTAGCAGAAAAGCTTCAGCTAAGTGAATGTGAACAGGGCTGAAATGTTGACCCTCTCTGCACAAGTGTAAACACCTTTGATGATGATAGAGATGCCAGAGTTTTTTGATCAATGAATTTCCCAGAGTTTCTGTTATATTTATCTGTCCCAAAATACACAGACCTGATTTTAAACCCTTTGGCTGCCCAATAGTGTCACACCTACAGGATAAATGACTTGGAATATGAATTAATCAATATCTCGCATAGCTCATCCTGACCTCAGTACAGAGTTGCTTAATCAGTATGCTGTAAATTGATTTTGAAAACAATAATGTAGGGGAAGGGGGTGAAGATACTGAGATTTTGCAATTCACTTTCAGGTCAGAGTTTCTCTTCCTCACTTGAAAAACAATTCACTTTCACTGACTGTGTTGTCAGCTTGATTGGCAGAATTGTGGGTAGACTTTGGTATGGCAGATGTATGGGGGATGCATATGGTTAAAATAAACACCTAGCAATGCATTCGCCTTTTTTTGCCCTCATTCTGAAGAGAAAAAAAGGTATTGTGAATGCTAGAGTTTCTTCTTTTTTCCTCTCCCCCACACCCATGGATGCTGCCTCATAATTAAATCAGCTAAAGAGGAAAAATTGATTTATCCAAGACAAGAAGAAAATTTTTGGAGGGGTGATGTATTAAGAAGGGTATGTAGTGATACAAATTATGGTATATTGGTGATTTTTGAAAATAGCATCTTTCTATAGTGTGCATATATATAGTGAAGGCTATTGATAGAGCCAGAGTGCTGCAGTGGTTTGACTAATGGACTATGATCTTGGAGACCAGGATAATATTCCCCATTTGGCCATGGAAACCCATTGGATGACCCTCGGCGGGTCACACACACTCAGCCCCAGAAAGCCCCATGATAGGTTTCCCTTAGGCTTGCCATAAGTAAAAAACAACTTGAAGGTAAACAACAACATATAGACCACACTTGTACACAAACATGCACACACACATTCTTAAACAATAAGAGCAAATAAATATGTGGTTAGGGTGATGCAAACTTTTGCAACCTGATACTCCCCCCCAACATTGAGAAATATCATCCAGCACATCAGAAAGATGCCAAATGGAGGGAAATTCCCTTATTTGATAATGACCTCTGTCCTGAGTGCCCTATACAGCCTTAGGCATCTCATTGCCTCGTCCTCACCATCTGTATTATGGGGGATAGTAACAGTACCCTAAGTTCTGTGGGTGTGGATCCTTATAGGCTATTTTGCATCAGTAAATTGAGGGCTTATCATTGGATGTCAAGTTTACAACGACACACACAAAAAACAAAATGTGCATGCAAGAAAAATGTCTACTAAAGTCTAAAATACAATAAGGACCCTGGGTGTATGAATTACCAAAAATAGAGGTCTATGAGGTTCTCTGGTTTCTACCACAAAGCTTATTTGAAATTAACTTCATGTTTGAAAATGAGACTTCCCCTACTATATTAAGAAACTAATTTGTACACTTCTTCAATCAGCAGGATGTTTCCCCCAAAAATGTACCATTGGAAAAAAACAAAACAAAACAACAACTGGTGGATAGTTTAAATTCAATGCATTTTTCCCTGCATTGGAAAAGTATATTTCATTTGTTTGCTGAATTGCATCAAAAAAATCAGAAAGTCCAGACTACTGACAATAGGTTGTTTTGGAGTCCATTTTCAGATCTAGGAGGTGCCAACTTTATGGATTCTGGGTCAATAGTGAACAGAAATGAATTTCTCACTGATCCCTACACAATTCCTTCACTCTCCCCACCATAGCTACATTTCTGAGGAATGTCCTGAAAAACATCCCATGGTGTTATGTAGGGCTTACCCCCTAGTAAGTATAGATTGAAGACTAAAAGTGCAATCCTGTTGTGGGCTAAAATCCATAAATCAGATAGAAAGGTCTCTGCCAAAATATCATCTTACAAAGAAATTAGAACTCCTGGGTGGAAGTGAAAAACCATCTTGAAAGTATGACTGACATTGGAATGCATCACATATTATATAGTAAACAACATACACTTATCTTTAGACTCCTGTAATGGCACTCTTCCCCCAACAGTGTTGGTAAAGTCTCCTGACATCAGCATAAAGGGGCACCATTTATGAATTCTCAAGGCTTTTGTGTCTTCGGAGGGTGGCAGCCAGCCTTCAAGAACCTTTATTCCCCACTGTGTGAGGAGTGACTGTGTCAGTCAAGGATAGAAACTCTGTTCTCTTATTACAAACTTCTCTCTCAGCAAAGAGTTTTTATTGATGACTGTTCCTTAATGAGTCCAAGTAGAAGGACCAGGTTCCCTAACACTGGCTGTGACACCTTTGTTTGTGATAGGTTATTGTTGTCTGGGTAGCGGCCAATGGCCCAGCAAGGTCAGCCATTCCTTTCTCATTAAGAATGAACTGCAAGAGCTACTGTAGCATGGTGACTTAACAATCCAATAGTACTTAGTTTAGTGTATTGGCCTTCTGTTCTGCTCTCTGTTATTAGCTGGGGATTCCAAAGGCAGAGTGAGATGCCCATGAATTTCCAGGCCAGTTGTACTGAAATTAAAGGGGTGTGTAATAGGTCTTTTTGTTTTAATATTAAGGAGGCAATTTACCTTTGGGAATGTAAAGAGAGCATCTGGTAAGGGAGATGAGTGGCTCTTATGTGGAGATTTGAAAGAGAACATTTGTGTTTTGCTGATAATTAATAAAATGAGCCACAGAGAACTTTTATGAGATAAAATAATGTCTGTGTCCCAAGAATGTGGTATATTGTGTAATATTTGGATACTATTTCAAATATTAGCTCAACTCTTCTAAATCAAAAAAGATAAGTTCAGATATTCATATCTCTTTGGTACAAATTCTTAGCAGCAAAGAAAAAGTAACAATATACATGCATATCTTGCTTCCTAAATCTGATCTGACATGAAATTGGCAGTAAGTTTAAGGGAAATATTCACAACGAAATGTCTATCGGTCTTCTCTGATATTTTGAGTAAAATTTGCAAACAGAGTTATAAAGATGATACATATAAAGTCATTAAATAAGTTAGATAAAATGGCTACAGAACTCTATTGGCCCATTAAAACTGAATAGAATGCACAATGTTCTGATTTGCAGGAGTAAGGAATAGAGATTCTATTGTGTTTGGCATAACAAACCAGCAAAATGAGTGATGATTTGTTGTGGAAGCATAGTTATTTGACAGATAAAATTATGCAATTATATCATTTTACTTTATTTTCAAAATAATGTGCATAATGGCTTTTGCCCATATTTTCTGCTGTGTCTAGAGATGAGTTCACAATGACCAACTAATGAACACATTTAGGAGAAAAGGGCAAAATGCTGTGTACCTATCCCTGTGTACTTGTCCTTTCCCTCATCTGGCAGCTGTCCTCTGTCTCGAAGGGGAAAAAAGAGTCAGAGCTGGACTTACGATTAGGTTGAGCAAGAAAACCACCTCATGTGAGAGAAGCTGGGGAACATCAGATTGGAGATATTGGTGGAATATATAGGGGACAGTTACCCCATTACTCCTTCTCTCCTCTCCAAATGTGTGCTGTGCTGTACTCCTCACTCAGTCTACTCCCTTCAGTTGTGGTGAAAGACCTGATCCCATCAATAGTGTTGAACAGTGTTCAGTTGCCAGTATGGTCAGCTTTTGTACATGGAATGAATGGAGAGGAACCATCTTGTTCTTCTCCTCAGGCCACAAAATGTCCTGCTCTGGGCTTCCCTTCATCAGTTTTGTTCCCAAAGGTAAAGTACTGAAAAGAGAATCTCCTCTACCTCTGTGACCTGAATCTTAAAGCATTATATAGTATATTTTGCTTGTAAACATTTGACTTCAAAATTATTGTTTTCAAAACCTCCTCAGAGTCCCAGGAACTTCTTGTCTCATATCTCAAGCTAATAGATAACAGTAGGGGGGATCCCTTCTGTCTACTGCTGAAGACAGCCACTGGAATCCTGAATCAGTTACTTAATTAAGTCCATGTAACTAAGCCCCTTACCGCACTACACCACGATCCTGTGTCATCCTGTCATCCCAGCAATGCCATTGCTGGGGTTGGATTGGGACTCAGTCAGCTGCTGGCTGATGGGTAGTGTTTGGGACACATTCCTTCCTTCTGTAGCACAGCCAGACTCTTCCTGGGCTGTACTGCAGAAAGAAGTACTTGAGAGCCCTTTCACTCTTCCTACACACCTGCAGCCAATGGGATCATTGTGTGAAAGGAGGCCATTACTGGATTTTTTTAGGTAATAGTTTATGATGCTATCATGACAGCTGGAGATGCAACATCAGCAAGTTGTGTGATGGCACACATTGTGGACTGGCAACAATGTGTCCTCATGCTGGGATGATGCTGTAGTCTGGTAAGAGCCTAAGTAATCTCTCTTGGGGTTTTTCCACACTATAGTGTTATTATTCCACTTTCAACCTCCTGTGGAATTCTGGGCTTTGTAGTTTCCTGAGGCTAAGGCTCTCTGGCTGAGAATTCTAAAGGCCCTCTGCCTAAACTGCAAACCCCAGGATTCCATAGGATGTTGAAAGTGGAATACTAGTACTATAAAAATGTAGTGTGGAAAGGCCCTTGGTCTCATTCTACCCTCCACAATTTATCTTAAGAGTCAGCCACCAGACTCAGCACAGGAGATCAACTTCTTATTGAGGTGCAAGGAGGATGGCAATTCCACACCCTTCCCTAAGCAAGTGAGCCTGCAACAAATACTTACCACAAGAATCCTGCTTCTAATTGTTGTAGGCTTGCTTTCAAGTAGGAGGTTGGTCCTCCTTGCAACCTGATGAATGGACTTTCTTTGGCCAGTGAAGTTGCTGGCTTTTAAAGTGAACTGGAGTGACATTTCCATAGGTTTCTCATAAGACTAAAATATCTTACTGAATGCAGACCAATTATGGATCTGTAATGCTTGGTTACAGTTCTGTAAATGCAATACTGGATAAAGGCCAGACATAGTAGGTTACCTAACACAGGTATGGGCAAAGTGTTTGTTGTGGGACTTTGCCAAGGCTGTTTTTCTGGCTTTCTACCCCCTCTGACATCCTTGGGCTACTCTTTTCTTCCAAAAAAAGTATGAATTTCCTCTCCAGGAAGCCTCCACAAGTGGCAATTCCTGTTTAAAATATATGACAGGAAACCCCTTCAGTATTGACATTTAAAAAAAAGAAAAATGTCCTGCTATGTGATTCAAGAACCTTGTCAAACCTCTTTCACAGTAGGGTGTGGCAAACTGGGGAGAATTTGTCTGAACTGGAGCTGAATTAGTTCAATTGCTTCTCCGTTTGATTGGATCCACAATTTTAAAAAGATGGTGGTGGTGATTTGGATGGTGCTTGTGGTGAAGGTAGTGAAAGTGATGATGATGAAACAACTATTTTGATCCACCAGGCCAGTTCTGAAAACTTGAGACTTCCTCATGATGTTGGCAGAAGCATGAAACATCTCCATACTCAACAATTATTCCCCATACTCCACAATATTTTCACTGACTCCTGCCCTTCCTTTCATGGAAAGATTACTTGCTTGTTAATGTACTGGATGCAGTTAATAACACTTAACCTTCTCCCGACACAGTATGGGCCAAATCATCTTGCTAGTACCAACGGAAGTGCACCCTTTGAATCAGTGGAACTTAACATAACTGTTTACATACCATGTTCACATTGATCTAGTGCCTTTACTTTTGTTAAGACTGACAGTTGGGCTTAGGCCAGGATAGGAACTGCATGGCCTTCCAGATTTTGATCTGCCCTTCCCAACATTCTTCAACATTGTCTATGTTAGCTAGGACTACTGGGAGTTGGGAGCTCTACTATATCTGGAGGGGTAGAAAATTCCACCCCTAATTTGGAATGAAATTCTTACCAAAAATGAATTGGTATTTATTATCCCACTTGAACCAATGAAATTCAACAAATATAGCTTAGTGATAGAATGCATAATGGACAATATTCATAATATTCACAAACATCAGAAAACCCTCACAAAAAGAATATAGGGCCCCATTCACACTTGTTGTATGCCTTCATGTCATTTCTAAGGCCCTTTTTACACGGCATTTTCCATGTGAAAGGGCCCCTGGACCATTGTGCAATTGTGAGGAGCGATCTGCACAATGCACTCACAATCGAACAATGCTCCAGGGGCTGGCAGGTGCCGATCATGCACCTTTTCATTTTCAGCTAGAAGCCAAAAATGGTGCATGATCGCGCATTCCTCCCAGGCCCCGCGTGCACCTACCTGGCATGCGGAACCTTCAGAACCATGCCAGTTGTGCTTCCTGCCCCAGCGCAGCCTGGGAAGGTCCCAGGCTGCACTGTGGAAGGAAGAGGCAGGGCTTTTGTGCAAGCAGGGAGCTTGTGCAGAGCCAAAGGACCTCAGATGTGAGAGCCTCTCACCAGAGGCTGCTCGTACAATCCCTGCAACCCAGTGTCAGAAGAAGGTAAGGTGAAGAAAGGGCCTAACTTACAGTGACCCTAAGATGGACTCATCACAGAGTTTTAAGGGGCTGAGAGTGTATGGTGTGCCCAGGGTCACCCAGTGGGTTTCCATGGCCAAGAAGGGAATAAAACCCTGGTTTCTAGGACTGTAGTCCAATGATCAAATTGCAATACCATAATTTGTCTGCCAAATTCACATTCATACTGCACATTTATAATATTATGATCCCATTTTACCACCATGGTTTCATCCTGTGAAATCTTGGAACAGGCAGTTGAGTCTTTAGAATCTTCAACCAGGGAGCTGTTCTGGTGCCTCTGACAAAACTGCAAACTCTAGGATTCCACAGGGTGGAGCCATGGCAATTAAAGTGGATTAATCACTTGATTACTCTGTAATGTCACTAGCCCCCTGGACTGATGAAGATCTTCACAGTCTGGGACTTTTTCTGTGAAAAATATGCACACTGTCTTTTTTGTGCAGCAAATACAATATTTTCTGAGGGTTTTTTTTTCCACAGAGAAAATGTTATAGTTGTGGACGTATTCTACACAAAATTCACTTTTTTTTTTATTTTTTGCACAGAAGACAGAAATTTCTGTTTTCTGTGCAAACATAGCCAGTGTGCATTTTGCACAATATAATTCCTGAACTGCGAATAAGCTTTGAAAATTATTCCCCACTTCCTTACAGTGGGGAATGAAATTGCTAAAATTGATTTCACTTCCTTTGAGAATAAAATGAGCAAAAAATTACAATCTTAATACAGCTATGATCAACATAGAGAGAACTACCTTCCTGGCATATATATATATATTAAAGGTGAAGCACCTTTCAAGAGGAAAAAAAAATGGCATCCCTAATTCAGAACTGCAAATCTGTCTGAATGTACAACTAGTCAAAGCTAGACTTTTACAAGCTAAAGAAACAAGCTATGGGCCTTGATGGATGCATCTCTTAGATTTGGCTTTCCCCCCATTCAAATATTGTTGTTCTCTTTTAATCTTCAATACCTTCTATCATGAACATGAAGAAATTTATGAAATATTGTTCATTTCTTATCAATCAAATGAGGAGCTGAAATGAATTTGTCACCCAACTCTCATAATGCTATACCTTTTCTCTACTTCAGAGCTAGTAAGTTGGCCCTTCACATTGCACGCCCATTGCGGATTTCTTGCCATTCCCCTGGTGGCAATGTGGACTGATGTGAACTAGAAATATACAACAGCTCTATGTTTGTGGCTCTCAAAGCCTTGGGGCTTCAAAAAATGCACTTCTGAATCTTTTCAGAATCTCCATGTGGATTTATGCATGCAAGTCTTATCTCCATATAAAAGAGAATAGTGAATTTTTAATATTGTTTAGATCTCTCTTTCTCTCTTTTTTTTTTATTATTAAAAATAGTTTTCTGTGTGTCTATGAAAAACAATTTATTCTGGATACTGAAGTGGGTGGCCAGAGACTGTTCTCTAGGTAACATGCTTGGAGGTGGAGAAAACCATGGAGGTGGTAGAAAGTACAACACTTTTTGCAGAAAATCAACAACCTCTTGTGGTTTTATCCCCCACAATCAAATGTGTGTGTTGTTTGCAGAGGTGGTTCTTTCTGTGCCCCCTCCACCAAGTCTTCTGTTACTGTTGCTCTAATTGGGGATTATGCAATCATAACATTAAAGTGCTCTATGGTGTGCAGTGCAGAATTAAATACTTCCCACACAGAGTTCATTAAGCTCTGAAGTTTGCTAATTAATTAATTAGGTCTGCATGATTCCTGGGGATTACAATAAAATTAGCATTTGAATCTGTTTTCCACCAAGCCAACTTCAGAACATACTTCTTGAGCATTCCATCCCTCAGAAAGAGCTGGATAATCAACTAGAACAATCCATGAGAAAAATCCATTTATGACTTTTGTCATGCAGATCCCACTGCTGATGTACTGCCTAAAGTTAAAGAGAGAAAAAAATAATGTGCTTGGGAGATTTTTCCTCTGTGATAGGCTCAGGTAACATAGGTTGCTTTCAAGGCAAATACAGACAGCGATGTTTGAAATTCCATTCTTTTGTGGCTGACAGAAAGAATCCTCAGACTTAGAAAGGAAGCAATCCCATAGCCAACTTAAGGTTAATTGACACTAAAGACTTGATCATATGCTAATAACACTCTCTCCATTACAGTCTGCAGGGGAGTTCTGTTCTGAAAATGTTAGCTGTATGAGCAGTTCTGCATGAAGCCATGGCCAACTGATGTGGAAAAACAAGTTCTGAGCAGGAGAGATAAGGCCTTGAATGTGACAGCTCAAGTAACATGTGTTCCGAAGCCCCCAATTGACAATTAGCCTAGAATGTTGCTTTATAGACATGGGTACACAGATAAGGACATTGTGTATATGTGTGGGCATATCCAGAGTGTACATGTGGAGAATAACTCAAATATTATTTCGTGTGGTGATTGTATGTTCACTTCTGTACATTGCTGGATGTATGAAAAGTTGAATGGGTACTGTCTAACAAGTAGAGACATGAATGTCTTTCATTTTTTATTTTGTTGAGCTTCTCTAATTCCCACCTGAATTTTCTTCCTATTTTTCTTTCCTATCAGTGAAGTTCACATAATTTTTCAACCTATTGTTCCTGCTTTCTGTGTTATTTCCAGAATTTGTTAAATTTATGAGTGTTTCCTGGTGATTACGCATATTACTACATTTTCCCCCAAAGGTGCACATTTGGATATCCACACTCACTTTATTTCTTGGAATCACCCTGGATCCTGTGCAAAGGCAGGAAGGTTTGAGGTGAGACACAACATATTTCTGAATGTGTAAAAACGCTTATTTCATTGAGATCAACACAATTTCTTCCCATTCCTACTAACAAATAGCTTTCTAAATCATAGAGGTAGTATGAGTGTTTGTGTGCGCACATGCAGATGTGCACACTCTTGCATGTACATGTTAGAGATGTACACTGGATATGGATGAAAGCCAAAGCTTGAGCTGAAGTGAGGCCCTTTGGACTGTTTCGTATGCCAAGTTCCTTTAAGACTTATTTTCCATGAAAAAAATTGAAGATGGAAGACATAGTGGAGGAAGAAAAGGTGTGAGGTTGACAGGTCTACTTCCTAATCTTAGGGCATGTTTTATCAAGGGTCTTCCAATCACTGCACTTTGTAAATTAAATGAGTCAATTAAGTATCTTCCTTTTGTTCACTTGCTAAGTTGGACTATATAGCTAGTTCATCTCTATATTAGGTTGTGAGATAGGATAGTTTCAAGCCACAGTTGTTGTTGTTTTTAATGGTGGAGAAAGCAAGTCCCAAACATCAAGTGGAATGAACTTCTGGGTAGAGCCCTCCCCCCAAAGGAAGGCAGGGCTTTGATCAAGTATTCAGATTAAATACTTTTTTCCTGAATACACACCAACAAACATGCACAGAGAGGAATATATATTTGGATGGGAACTGAAACTGAAAATTAATGACTATTCTGAGGTCATATGTCAATAAGTACTGCATACATTTATAAACTGATTAGGAAAAAATGTGCTATTTTCTCTTTGCGTTTTGATTTTTAAGCTATGTAGAACCACAGTTGATCATTCACAGTTTACACAGATAATGATAAGTACTATTATTTGCAAGTTTTTTTTACAGTTTCACTTGCTGTTAACAACAGAGGATCAGTGACCGCTAGAAAGGTGACAACTTTCCATGACTGTTATAAAGATTTAAATCAACTCCTCCCATGTCTGGATATAATGTTCATTCTTCTGAGCTATTTTTTTTAAAATGGAGCTAGTACAACCTCATTGCAATGGAGTATTCCATTCCTAATCATCTAGGGAGGCGCTTTGAAGTTCCAGATGGATAGTTTCCTTTCCCTGTTTTTTCAGGACTGATTGGATTTCTAATGAAACTGTCCTGTCAGTGCTAATTTGAACATCTTTTGTGAAGGAAACGCCTGCCTAGTAGGACTGAGATTACGAACTCTTTGCAGTTAGCAAGTAGAAGATGATGATTATTGTTGACACATGTGAAATGCAGTGTTGTGGGAGTGCTGAAAAGAAAGGTCACAGATGGAGTATAATCCTAAATTTAGCATCAAGTCCTCCCTTCCTGTCATGCTGTCTATGGCCCAGCGTAGACACAAAGAGAACAGCCATTTTTGCTACTTGTGGGTCTGCCTTATATAGATATATCTCTATATGATTTTAATATCCAAAGGCCCATATTGGTGAAGAAAACTGCATCTTCCTCTGTCCTACACTGGTCTCCTATCTGGGTGTGCAAATGAAGCAGAGCATCCTGGGAAAGGTATGTCCAGCTGGATCACTGGCTGAAATACTCACTCTGCAACTTTTTATTGCAGGTCCCATTGGTGATAAACATTGGTGATAAAAATTGCACCATGCAACACATGTAAAAAGAAAGCTTTGCCCAATGGTTTTATAATCTAATTTAGATAACTACATTGCAGAATTTAAAAAAAAATAGGAAAAGGAGAAGGTAGAAACAATTAGACATACACCATCTGCTGTAAGTCTTAAGGCATTATTTGAAGAGGATGAACAAATGAAGTGAGCACTTTAGAGTAATATATTTTAAATATTCAAAATACTTCACATAATTAACTCAGTAATCCTTACAGAAAGTCCTCAGAAGCTGATCAATAATATCAAATCAAGTAACATTTATTGCTGGATTTATAAGTTGTTACAAAGAAACAGGGGATCATTATTATAGATTGCCATTTTTTTAGTTTCTTTTTAAAAAGGAATCAATACATAGACCAGCATCATTGATGTACGCTGTTATAATCCCCATACTGAAGACCAGAGAGCTGCATCTGGAAAAAAAAAATAAGTGGTTTGTCCAGTGCTTTTAAATGAGCTCATATAGTTGACATGCGATCTGGAAGGAAAATTCTCTACCAGCAAGCTCACTTTAGCAGCCATTACACTATGCCAAAAAAGAATTGTCAATGCATTTTATTACAACATACTGGGGAAAAAAATAGAGTCTTAATTAGGGATACATGAATGTCTGATGGCTTTCTCTGCTCACCTTGATGCTGCTTGTGAGCATTCACATAGGGACACTCATTTTATGAGTGCCTTATTTAGATGCTTACCATGTCTCTGTCTTTAATGTTCCTATGTTTAAAAAGTATATGAATTCTGAATGTGATAGTATGTACTACAAAGAACTAATAAATAAAGTCTTACAGTCATTCTTTAGATGACAAACTCCCAACAAGGGGAGAAAGGGAAGAGAGGAAAAACACTCTTTTTTTTTTTTTGAATTATCAGTCTGACGTTAACTTCCCTCCCCTCGAGATAAATATCTTGAGGAACGGATCAGCTTCTAATTTCCCTCGCCAACAAAGCAAGAGAACAGTCCTTGTCTTAATGAGATTAATGCCTTTATATCAATGGTGTTTCCTAAACTCTTACTCACTTTTTTTTCCTCTAAACTACCCAAAACACAGCTACATAAATATGATTCCCTCCCCCCAAAAAAAGGCTGGTTTCCTCTCTTTTTTACCAGCTCCTTTCTGTTCTCCATAGGGTATGATATGACTGACTCTGCTCAGCAAAAGAATCTTCAGATTGTGATGAACTGCTCTGCAGAAAACTTCAACACTGTATATGACTATTGGGGATCATTAAAAACAAACAAACAAACAAACAATGATAGTAGAGGTGGAGAAAGTGATGCACTCCGGTTCTGATTTTTTCCACTGGTATGTTCTGTTGCACTTCTTCATTTTGTGATATCCAGTGCTGAGGGAATGGAGGAGGGAAGTCTGATAGGAAACAAACACACTTACACGTTGGGTTGGCCACAGATTTTATTGAATACAAGTACAGAAAGGTTTGGTCTGTACGGGATCAGATCCAAAACATCAGCTGACTCACCTGTTGACTGATTGATGCCAAACTCCAGTCTCTGTGCTGGTAATACTGGAGGAGCTGAAGGGAGATGCCACATGGGCACAATCGTCTGTGTGACTCCCTTGCCACTTGAATGTGAAAGCTGGGTGTCTCCCCCTGATCTGGGAGTAGTCCATGCTACCTTCACCCCCAAGGGATGGCATGAGTGAAATTGCTATGTGAATTTGGTATAAATTTCTCTCATATCCATAATCAAAAGCAATACTGACACTATCATAATGATTTTACACAAATATATGTAAAACCACATGTGGAATACTATCACCCATTGGGATAGTATTGGGAGATGTAGCTACCATGATGGAGCAACTTTGTCATAGCTACATCGCCTCGTGCTATCGCCCAAAACTATCTTTGAAGACACACAAGCTCTCCTTCTCAACAGAATGATCAAGGAGTTAGTCCAGTTCCCCACTACAATATCTGGGACATTTTCATATTGGGAAAATGGATGTAAAGGGCTGGAATTAATAGAAGTATATAGAATTATCCATGGTGTAGGGAAAGCTGTTGGAGAGAGATCACCCAGTTCAGGACAGATGAAAAGATGCCCTCCTTCTCACACAATTAAACTACATAATTTACTACCACAAGATAGTAAATTATCATGAGACAACCACCAATGTGAATAGTTTTACCAAGATTAAGTGAATGCATGAAAGGTCATGATAGATATATATTACCTCTATTATCAGACATAGCATGCCTGTGAATTTAAGTAGCCTGAGAACAGGAAGTTGGGTGTTGGCTACTAGAGCAAGATACTGTTGAGCCAGGTAGGCCTCTGTTTTGGTGCTGAATGACTTTTTCTATGTTTTTATGCTGGTGTTATTTAACAACAGCTAGCCAGGAAGAACCTGGCTGTTGTGCTTACAGGCCTGGAAGTAAGTATTGGAAGTAAGACCAGAAAATAAAGTATGGAGGCCACATTGTTATATAGTTCCTGTCCTGTCCAAAAGTTCAGGCCAATTATCTTAGTATTCCCTGGAACTCAACATTAAATCTAGAAATGGAGTATCTATACTTAGGCCAGGACACTTAAAGAAAACTGCCTTGTGTCAAGAAATGGATCTGGCACAAATGTTACACTGGCTAGCTGTAAAACCTGAGCTTGAAAGTGAAAGGTACTGTGCTTGAGAACAAAATCCAGGCCTTCCCAACTTTGGAATCTGGAAAGGATCAGCACACTCTCTGACCCTATGATTTTAACTATGGTTATAAACATACTTAAAACATAGCTACCAATGAAAGAGTAAAAATACAGCACACCACTTCACACACATGCTGTTGCTGCATAAGTAGATTTCAAAGACCTATCAGAACAAAATGGTTTTCACCTGCCAGCAGAAAGAGCACGGAAGGAGCTGTATATCCACCCTGATATTGCCAGAGCCTAGTCCTAACTGTTTATTATGGTGCAATGAAGGCACTTCCTGTCCAAACGCAGCATGAGAAAGAGCCCAACTGTGCTGTGGAAGGAAGAGGCATGTCCCTCATGCTCCCTTCTGCAGGGAGCTGGTCTGGTGCAGAGGGGAACATTCCCATTGCACTCCCTTCCCACCAAAGGTGCTTCTGGGATTGTGACCACAGGGCAACAGGAAAAAGTAAGGTGCAGGAAGGGCCATTATCTTTTTGTACCTAAGTGAGTTCCCCATGTACCTGAATTAGGGTTATTTATTTCTAACTGTTGAATAAAATTCTGAGAGTTGGAATCAGCAGTCTACAGATAAATTAATACTAATATTCCTTTTGCTGTTATTGTTCACCCACCAGATGCAGTGCATCTAAGATTGTGGTTTCCAGTAGGATATGTTTTGAGATTTCTTTAGGGAGAAAATTGTCAAATCCTTAGTTATAATGAGATACAGACAACTGTTGGGAGAACTAAAAGGCACTTCTTGAGGTTGCTCAGTCCCGTGTGCCTGTGGGTGAAGCAGACTTTCTTCTGCATTGGTGACTGTGGGAGACAGTGGGAGGAAGAACTTGAGGAACCAGAAAAGTGTGGGAGAGAGTGTGAATAATGGATGGTTTCTATGGGAGAGTTCAAGTGCTGTTGCTCTCTATTCTGAAAAGATTAGAAAGTTACTTTTAAGAAGGATGAATGTCATGATTTGCAGAAGCTCTCCATAACTAAGTAGTGGTAGGATAAAACATCGACCACATCAGTTTATAGCAGAATTTCAATGTCTGTACACAAACCTGCCACCTTTTGATGCTCTGTCATCTCATGACTCACTCTTTTGATGCTTCCAATTAATGGCCCTTTTCGCATGGCATTTTTGATGTGAAAGGGCCCCTTGAGCGTTGCGCATGTTTGAGGAGTGGTCCACACAACGCATTCACATTTGCGCAATGCTCCAGGGCCTGACAGGCACCTCTCACATATTTTTTTCATTTTTGGCTTGAAGCCGAAAATGCTGCGCGGTCGTGCATCGCTGTGGGGCCCCTTGCACACTTACCTTGCGTGTGGAGCCTCAGGAGCTGGGCCGGTCGCACTTCCTGTCTCAGTGCAGCCTGGGAAGGTCCCAGGATGTGCTGCAAAAGGAAGAGGCGGGGCTGTTGCGCGAGCAGGAAGCTCATGTGGAGCCGAAGAAGCAGGGAAGTGAGAGCCTCTCTCCAGAGCTGCTCGCGCAAGCACCGCACCCCAGCGCCGAAAATAGGTGAGTTGCGGAAAGGGCCAAAGTCAAGTTCCATTAATTCAATGGGGGTTCTGCTCTTTCTTCAGTTCTTTTTCCCCTGCAGAGGCTAGCCTGGAACCATCTGAATGCTTACAAAGAGAGCTGGAGGGGGAGCTATGCTGGCTGAAAGACTTTGCATGTGCTTGGCCCCAAGTGAACCTTCATAAGTCCATCATGCTCCCTACAGGACAGCACATGGGTTCTGCTTTTCAACTAATTCCATTTTCTGACAGTGCTGTGGTCCCTAAACTGTCAGATAAGTGGGGAAAACCTGTACAATTTTCTTAAAGCAAATAAGTCAATGGCTAACTAAACTTATCAGAATCCTAGGAAAAACTCACCAAGGAAACTTTCTGGGAAATTGACACTCCATGACTCACTGGGTGGCAAATTTGCTGCTCAGGCTGGCTCCAGGAGCATTTTGTGCCATGATCATGTGGTCAGTCGCATAGCTCCTTCTGCCTTCCCAGCAGCCCCTTCGCAGCTTGAGAAGGCCCCCTCTTCAGCCAGCATCAGCTGATTTTGAACTGGTAGGAGGGGGATTGAAATCATTGGCTACCTCTATCCAGGTAAGTATGAGCTGCAGTTTTCCCTCTGGTCTAGAAGTAGGTTTCTTAACCTCAGCTCCCCCGAGCTGGAGCTCAGTCTTCTTCAGAACAGCACCCCTTTCTCCTCTCCCTGTCAGGCACTCTTTGGAGGACCAGTTAACAGGCAATTGGCTTCCTCAGCTGTTACAACTTGTGGGCATTGGCATTGGCATGGGTCCTGGATCTGGGATTGTGGTTTACTCAGGATAAGTCACAGAAACCTGGGGGTGTCAGGAGTGCAGGGCTGGAGGCGGATATGCACTGGGTGGCAGGTGCAGGCATCCACTGCACTCCTTGGTGGTCAGTTAGCCTCCACACCTTAAACCAAGCTGGCTCTCTCCTGGTGGAATTTCAGGGTTCATCAGCCAACAGGTGGGTTGGCCGATGCCTGGATCCAGACCCATGTGCAGGTCAACCTTGTCACATCTGTAGTCAATAATTTGTGGCCAATTTTTCCCAGTTTTGAGTTTGTGTTTGTGTGGTTTTGTTTTGTTTTTCTCCTTTTCCTCTCTCAGCCTTGAGTACGTAAGGACATCTCAAGGCCTTCCTGATATAGCTGTTTGGATGGTGTTGCTTCCTCGCTGTCTAGGCAATGATAAACTAAATCTTTTTCCAGGAAGAGGTAATTGTCTAATGACTAAGCAAAAATCAGGGAGGGAAATTTACAACGATAAACCAGTTGCCTTGGAGATCATTAGTCTCCAGTGTTTTCACAGCTATGTATCTTCTGTGTTATCATATCTTTTTGCTTTTCTTGTGTCTGCAAGTTAGGGACATAATTCTTTATTAATTTTCTTCTCAAAGGAAGCAACAAATAATTGGTGCACAAAAGTCTTTGAAAACTGTACACTTTTCAAAGACTATCCACAGTTCTGACTTATTCTGAGCAAAATTTGCATGAGGTGTTTTTGTGCAGAAAACAGAAATTTGCACAGAGGACAGAATTTTCTCTAAACAAAATACTATAATGTTGTTTCCTACACAGAAAATACTTGTTTCTGGACAAAACAACCACATGTGAATTTTGCGCAGAATTAGTCCTGAACAGCAGCATTTTGTCTGCAGAAAATAGCATTTTCTACACCAAAAATAATATTTCTGCACTAAAATATTCTTTTGCACAGAAAATACTGTAGCCAGTTCAGAAAATGTTGTCTAGAAATGAGAGGATCTTTATCAGTCCAGGCTTCTTCTTATAAAGGTTCCTTGACATTCAAGAAACACATTTTTGACAATGTTTTTTCCAAATCTTATTTATATCCCTACTGCAGGGAGAGACCTTATTTTTGTTCTCATGAACTTTTGAGAATGGAGTATTTTTAAACAAAGGGCTTATAAGAGAGGGCTATATTGTTTTAAGAGCTATCATGGTGTAGTGGCATCAGTATTTGACTTTAACACTGGAGACTAGGGTTTGATTCCCTGTTTGGCCATGGAAACCCACTGGATGACCTTGGGTGTTTCACACACACAGCCCCAGAAAACACCATGATAGATTTGTCTTAATGTTGTCATAGGTTGGAAGTTACTTGAAGGCACCACATCACCACCACCACCACCACCACCACCACCACTGTTTTAAGGATACTTCTTTTGAAATGCTTTTTTATTATTTTTATTTGAATGTATTGAATGGATCTTAATGTTATTGCTAGTTTAATCACATTTTAATATTGACCTTTTGTACATTTTAATTATTTTGTATCTTTTATAATTTGCAAGTCTCTTTGTGTCAGTTCCAAGAAAGGAATAAGAACATGAATAAGAAGAGGAGCATAAAGCACAGGAAGATTTTGTTGACTTTCAGTTAAATTTTTAAAAAGGACGAGGAAAGGTTGAGTCCATTTCATCACGTTTAGTATATTTTAAGAAAAAAAACAAAACAGTTTTTTGATAGTATTTTGATAGTATTTCAAAAGTACTTTCTTACACAGTATGCATTACTAAACATTTTTATCCTGAGGAAGGCATTCTAAAGGCATTTTATCCTGAACATACATTTTGGCACATTACTGAACCAAGAACTCCATCACAAAATTCAGAGATGTGTCACATTCTAAAGACTTCAGCCATTTCATGTTCCAGTCCACACATTAGTCCAGAAAGTATGATCACGTCAATTTGAATCAGAATTAAGAGCAATGATAGTCATGACAGCATGTGTCTTTTCATCCTGCATCACATTATTGCTAGGAAAGTTGTCCTAGATTTGGGTGGGAATCATGTGCAGACGTTAGGCAGCAACTTGCAGACTTCCTTACCATTGGCTATATTGGCTGGGCCTGCTGGGATCTGCAATACAACAACATCTGGAAGGCTGCATGATTCCCAAACCTGTCCTGGATAGTAAAGATGCATCTGACTGAGGCATGGGGAGGATACTATTGTCTCTACAAAAGTCATGTACAGCGAGATTGTGCAGGGAGACTGAGAGAGTTAAATGTACAATTACTGAATTCAGTGTTGGCAATGCATTTTGGGTCATATCATTTTGTAACAATCAAAAATTAATTTATATATGTTTTAGGTTACACCAGACAAGAAACACAAAGCAAGCACATCTACAAGTCTTTATGTTCAATTTGCCAACATAATAACAAACAATAAAAAGCTGTGAGGAATCAAAAGACATATTAGTAAATATTGCAGTGTGTGGTACCTGCTACAGGAGTGAAGCAGCCCTTTGAGCAGAGAACCAGAATGCTTTGAGAAACTCGATGAACAAAATATGCTTCCATTCCCCATAGAAATTCATCCATTCCAGGGATGAATTTTATAAAACAGGACTCCAGTACGAGTACACCTATGCTAATAGAGTATTTCTGTGTTATGTATTGAAATTACATTGCTTAAATTTACCCAAGTTGCCAAGAGGAGAAAATGCTGCTTTTGTCTTCATTTTGTGACTCCTGTATAATTATCACAATCTCTATTTGAACATTTTACTGCCTCGTCAGTGAAGTAATCTCCCTCTGAAGCACGTTCAAATTTACGCTTCTTTTATTTCTTTTGTTCTCCCTTTGTTACAAAGAGAACAACGGCAATGGAGTGCACAGGCACAAATTAGAGCCGTTTATTCTCATTAGCTGATTTCACAAAGGAGAGGTGGGGAAAATGAACACTGCTCACTACAGATTTGTCAGACTGTGATTTATGCTGCAGCAGAGTAACTTATGAAAATGTGAACTTGAGCTTCTTTCTTGTACACCATCTAGCAGGCATACAGCAAATCAATTTGCTCACATCCAATGCACTTGCAGTTGGGCGCTAAAATGCCAGAGATATATCCCTCTTAATATCATTTCCAAATGTCGATTTTTACCTGCAGGGCATAGTCATCTCCTGTGACAATAACCACACCACCTTTTCAATAAAGGGAATCGCCTTAGATTATACAGTGATTCACAATAAAATATGGGCTGCCTTCTTAGGGAAAGTTATTTGCCCAGCAGTCCCATGGAAATTAATGTGACAATGGCTGTAATCCTTAAAACACTTACAAGGAAGCAAGTTCAGGTTGAAATCAATGGATTTTGTTCCCAGGTAACCAACATGCCGGGGAAGAGACTATGAATAATCTAATTATGCATTTACATGCATGTGACTTGCTCTAGATTTCCTGGGATTTCTTCCACAGAACCAAATAATTGCAAATAACATAAGTAGTCATGTTTTTATTCTATTTTGTTTTAATGAAAAGTCTCCACTAGTTCTCCCCTTTTTTTATTCATGTGGAGAACCTGAGATAAATATTGCATCTTCTGCAGCAGAATGAAACACACAGATTTTATATATTTATGCAAATATATTTACTTGGATCCAGTGTTCCTGTAAGCAAGAACTTGTCCCTTGAGAGTATAACAATATGGGGTCTGTTCACAGGATGCTTCTCCTGGCAGAAGGGGATCTTGGCCACTCCTTCCTTTTCCCTGCACCCTAATCCACTGTGAAGATTTGCCTTGTGGAACCTACCATGAAGGTGAAATTAAACTGACAACAGTTGCTGAAATGGAAAAGGTCACAATTCTATTGATTACAGATAAAGAGTCTTGCCTTGGCATGGGTCCTCATCCACATATTGGATGATCTGACTTCCCATCAATGGAGACCTTATTACCCAGCCTCCTTATGGGATTTCACCTATGTAGAATTCACTGTGTGTTTCCTCTGCCTCCTGGAAGTGGGGCAGATTTTATTTTCCTCAAGTTGGAGATGACACTGATTGCCTGTATTCCCAAGATTCCCTAAGGAATCTTCTCCCCAAACTGGGTCTGATGGGCAGGCGAATCCTGTCTCCTCCAGCCTGGATCTAGCCCCATGCCAAAACTGCTCAAGTTGTGAAAATGAAGATAACAAATATGTGGCCCTTTCCGCATCCTACCTCTTCTCGGCGCTGGGGTGCGGTGCTCGCATGAGCAGCCTCTTGTGGGAGGCCCTCGCGTCCAGGTTTCTTCAGCTCTGCATGGGCTTCCTGCTTGCATGAGAGCCCCGCTGTCAGGAACAGATTCACTCACAAGCTTGTTCAAATAACTAAAAGTAGTTTATTGAAAGCAGAGCGGTGATGCTGTCTTCAAACTTTAAAGATGGCGAATGAGAAGTGTTTCCCGCACTTTACATTTAAACGTTTAACTTCACAGACCCAACCATCAAAGGCTTGGCAGCCATAAATCACCATAAGTCTTATCTAATCTACTCCCCTGGAAAACTCTAGCTGGAAGGAATGTTCTTCATGTGTAAATTCTAGGATATAGCTAACACCCTTCTGATGTTCCCTTGCAATGCTAATCTAAACAATAAACATATGTCTCCTGACACCCACCTCTTCCTTTCGCAGATCAGCCTGGGACCTTCCCAGGCTGCACTGAGACAGGACGCGTGACCGGTCCCGCTCCTGAGGCTCCTCACGCAAGGTGCGTGCGCGCGGAGCCTGGGAGCAATGTGCGACCTGAAAATGAAAAAGTGGAAAGGGCCACATAATTGTTATCTTCATTTTCAGTTTTGAAACGGCCAGGCCCTGGAGTGTCGTGCAAATGTGAGTCCATCGTGTGGACTGCTCCTCACACTTGTGTGACGCTCAAGGGGCCCTTTCGCATGGAAAATGCCATGTGAAAAGGGCCTGTGATTAATGCAAAACGAAAGGATAACCCTACAGAATTACAATCAGCCAAAGGCCTGAATTAAGAGAGAGAGAACAGGGAGAAGCAATGAGGTTCTGGCACAGTGTTTAACCAGCTGGAAAACTAGAAGACACCTTCTGATTTGACTGGCCTTCCTGCAGTTTCCCCAGCCACTGTGAAACCACATGGACTTGTTACCACCGTGTTCTGGCCTGACCTTTGGTGAACCAAAGATATCATTTTGATATCATAAATCTCTACTCTGCTCTGCCACCAGCCAAGTGTTTGTGAGGCCTGCTGAACAAGCACAAAGCTAGGCATGGCTACTACTCGCTGCTCCCACCAAATCAAGCCAGATATTGCCAGATCTGCTTTAGGGGACCTCCTGAAACAAACACCTTCATTACAAATGCACGCTACCACAGAGGGACCCTCTGCCCTGAAAGGTCACCCTGGTGAGCTAGGTACTTAACTGCCGAGCTAGCCGCATCTACATACCAGTCATACTATTGTCAATTCGGACTCTAACTCAATCATGTAAATTCTGACCTTTTGGAGGCTTTGTCTCCATCCTAAAACTTATTGTTTTCACCCGAGACCAGACTAGCCTGCGGTTGTTCTTTGCCCTATAAAAATCCCCCGCTCAGAGAGCAATTCGGAACTCTCGCCGGATCATCTGAATTTCACTTTGCCTTGCTGCTGCTCGGTTCAGCAGATTCCCCTCGGTTGCCATACCGGGTTTCTTCCTCTTCAGTCAGGCTTCTTCAGGACTACAGGACAGGTGACGTATCACCCATTCCCCTTGAAACTCTATTTCCTTTTCTAGTTAGCTTGTGCTTTTCTTTAATAACTGTTTAATAAATCTTAATTTTTCTTTGAATCTTTTGCCTCCTCACTGACCTGACGCTGTATACATTGGGTAAAAGATCCTGCTGCATTGCCCTGCCTCTTGTTAACCAAAAGAGTGCTCCAGCTAATTTCCTCATCTTTGCTTAGGTTTGGTTTGTTGTTTCGGCTCCTCTCCCGGGACTCTCAATTTACAGGGTAACAGACTTTTGAGAAAGGGAAAGGTGGTGTACCAGAGAAGATAATGCTCAACCAGCACTACACCCACTGTTACGGATCATAAATTGACTCCCTACTAAGTCAGGAGGTAGTTTATTGTGGAGGAGGAGTATAGTTCCCTTCAGAACAGTGGAGAAAGAGGCATTGGAAAGCACATATGTTTATACATGCACACACTCATTCTGCTATCAGCTCATTCCATCATAGGAGTGGACAATTGTGGGGAGCTAAAGGGCCAAATTTGCTTTCCAGGAGACTTTGGAAGATCACACCACTGCTGCATCTCCCATGAAAACTATAAAGAGAATTTTGCCCTCAAATGGGAACTGCATGCAAGCCACTGACTGCTCTTTGCTCATCCCTTTTCTACTGGATATCTCGAAGCTTGGGAAGTCTCTAGTTAAAAATAACTAAATAGTTATAATTGGTTGATTTCTCTAATAGGAATAGTAGGGCTGCATTACATTATAATTTCCTGTGAAGTAACTGCAGTTATGGTTCCAGGTGTGGGGTGTCACCAAATGGTGAGGAGGAATATCACATGGTGTTAGTCCTGCTAATGCTTGTCTCTCTTCTGTCTTGGGCCCTTTTTGCATGGCATTCACCATGCAAAAGGGCCTCTGGAGTGTTGTGCAATTGCAAGGAGCCATCCACATGATGTCCTCCCAATTGCGCGATGCTGCCTGGGCCGGCAGGCACCAATCATGCACTATTTAACTTTTGGCTTCTAGCCGAAAATGGTGCGCGACTGCACATCACTCCACGGCACCGCATGCACATACCATGTGTGTGGAGCCTCTGGACCCACAGCGCTCGCACTTCCTGCCCCAGCGCAGCCTGGAAAAATCCCAGGCTGCGCTGCGGAAGAAGAGGAGGAGCCCTCACACTGCCTGCTCGCTAGCAGGCAGTGGTTGGGGAGCTGAAGCAGTGGGGACACAAGAGCCTCTTGCAAGAGGTTGCTTGTGCGATCCTCGCATCTCAGTGCCGCAAAAAGGTAAGGTACGAAAAGGGCCTCGGTGCTGAGGGAATGATTAGATAGACTGATAGAATGTGTGTTTATACTCTGAGCCAGTGGCTTATACCACTGAGATTTAAAAGGTATAATAGCCCCGTTGGCAGATATATCACACCCTCCCCCCTTCCATATTATTTTTCTCCAGTTGAATCCTCTTTGCTTCCATTTACCATAAAAAAATAATAATAACAATTACATTTCCATTTATAGAAGAGAAAAGCAATTATATTATCTCTTTCTTTGGTTTCATGTACCTTTATGTTTTTATCCAATCTAAAACTGCTTTCCATTCCCTTTCAAAGTTCTGGATAGGTTTATTTTTCAATGAAAATGATAATTTTTCTGTCTCTACCATATCCAGAACTTTTAATTTCCACTCTCCTAAATCAATATCTTTCTTTTCTTTCCAATGTTGTGCATATATCAACCTTGCAGCTGTTATCAGATATAACAATATCTTCTGATGACTTCTAATCTCCCTTTGTTGTCCTAACATATTTAATAAATAAAATTCCGGTATCATTTCAAAGTTCATTTTACAAATTCTTTGAATTTCGTCATGGATCCCCTTCCAGAACTTCCTTGCCTTTCCACAAGTCCACCACATATGAAAAAAGGACCCAATATTTTCATCACACTTCCAACATGTCACATTCCCATCTTTAGTTATACTTTGTAATCTTTGTGGGATCATATACTATCTATGTAACAGTTTGTAAAATTTTTCTCTTAAATTTAAGTTTGGTGTAAATTTTATATCAGTTTTCTATACTTTCTCCCAAACTTCTAGCTCGATTGGGTGTCCCATATTCTGAGCCCATTTAAACCATTGTATCTTTAACTACTTCTGGTTCCATTTCTCTTTTCAACAATAGTTTATAGAGTTTCGAAATTCTCTTCTTTTGATTTCCCTTCATCAATAAATACAGTTCATTCTCTTTTCTCTCAAATCCGTACTGTTTTTGATGCATTTTAAACCTTTCTTTTAGTTGTTGCCATGGGAACCAATTTAACTCATATCCATCAGCCTTTAATTCTTCTACTGTACACATTCTTGATTTATCCTCTTCCCATTTCAATATGTCTTGATATGTTAATAAAGTTCCTTGTTTTGTTGGAGCAATTTTATATGCTTCTCATGGTGAAATCCATGTTGGAAGTTTTGTATAATATTTCCACTTTATTTGTAGCCAAACTTTTAACAGTGCCTCCCGGATGCAATGATTGTTGAACTATTTCTTCACCGCTAATCTATCATAACATAAATATCCATGCCATCCAAATCTATTATTTATTTCTTCCAAATCTTTCATGGTTGTATGAGGTATATCCACTCTGTCTTTTATGCAATGAAATTTTTAATAAAAATATTTTTTTAAAAAAGTATAATAGAACCAAATAATGTATATTGTATTATTCCTTAGACCATAGAAGATTAAAAATCAAATAACAAGATATGTGCAAAAGTACAAAATAAGTAAAATAACTATTCTGGCTCTGTGAAGAAATTGGGAAGTATGGAATTACTTTTCAAAATTACAGCTGTTATAATAACTAATTACTTTCAGAGGTCCCTGATATGCTATTTCGTTACATTTTTTTTTTAAAAAAATTAACTCCCAAGAGTTTCAGTCTGTTTTGCCAAAGGAACGTCCCTTTTACACCTTCTCAAACATATACTAGCTACAAATCCTGCTTTATCTGATTGCAGAATGTGGGATATTGTGTATTTGGAACACGGTTTCAGAGAAACATCTGCAGTATGGAAGAAAAATATTCAATATTTTATTGAAATGGTCCATTTTGCATCTCTTGAGACTTGTTGCAAGAGAAGGACCATTATGTGTCAGAAATCTGTATATTTCACAGGGATTGGGTATGGTTCATACATATGAAATCATGCACACCTTTAAAAAATGTATATAACTAAAATGCACCTAACAGAAAAATGCACACAATGCCATTTTAGTCAAGGAGAGAAATATGTACAAAATGTTATCAGTTAGGAAAATATTTAAATAAATGCCTTCCTTGTGGAAAATACATACCTATTTCCACATGAGGAGCAAATCCAAAGTCTCATAAACTCATAAAAATGGCTATGACAAGAATGGAGGTGGAACTGATAGGAATACAAAAGAATTGGAGACTCTGGGCCTTTCCACAGCCCGCTTCCAAACAACAACGGTGATGGGATCACGATGAGACCACAATGACAGTTCTTCATGATGTGGTTGTGATCCCTTTGCGATCCCGTGGCCACCCATCACAATTGTGGAGTAAATCACTGATGAGTTTTTCCTGTCAATGAACCGTGATTGCACAGTCCTCCTGCTGCCCTCCTGCACTCACCTGCTGTGTGGAAGGTCAAGAAGCACAATGGCTGCACTCCCTCCCTTCCAGTAGGCAGCTGATGTGGAGGGGAGCGCTTCTGTCATGCTCCCTTCCCGAGACAGCCAACTCCGGGGTCCCCACAGAATGGCTTCAGCAAAAAGTAAGCGGCAGAAAGGGCTGCTGACTTTTCTATATCTCTAGTCTGCACTAGATTATTGCTTCCAGAGGTGCTTTTGTTTTATTTTCTTTTGATTTCTTATTTGTATATAATTGGCTGTGCGTGCATGTAAATAGCAACACGGGTGAAATGAGAAAAAGTAAAGATGCTTTTGGACTGCAGTTCCCAGAATTCCTCACCTCCAACTATGCTAGAATGAAAAGTTAGTAGCTGCAGCCAGGCAATATCTGGAGGGCACAAAGTTCCCACCCTTAAGGCAGGCCTTATCATACCACTGTCCCCTGTCAAGCCCGATGGAAAATGGCCTTCTGCAGCAGCCATAGGCTGACAGTTCCAGGTGGAGGAGAATGGCCTAGAAAAAGGCACTGCTCAGAATGAGTTAAACCGCAGCTAAAAAAAGTTGTTGTCACAAGGCTTTCCTAGTGACGACTTTGTTTGATATACTGTCCCTTAGAGTTTCCAAAGGCATATTTCCTGGTTTACTTAGACACTCTAACCGAGCAGTATTTCTAGGGTCTCTAAAATCTGTTGTCTGTAAAATGCTTAGCTAATCTGCATATGTAAATGGAAAACAATTTGAAGTTAAGTGTCAATTTCCATAAACATTACAATATCTGGCTCAATCATACACGCTCACATTTGAAATTCAAAGCCTTATTAGTCCTCCGGAGTATATATAAATAATTTTTATTGTTTTGGTGTTTGAACCTACGCTAAGATGCAGCAAAAATTCAGACATCAGTGCCCCCACAGTTGCTTAGTTATATATTTTCATTCTATAACACCAGAATTTATATTGCTGTGAGAACCCTCACCTCCAATCACAACGAGGCTAATTATAATTTATTGAAACCGCAAAAGAATTTTCCTTACCATAGTTCACGTCTCTATTCAGAACTGAGCATAACATTTTATTTCCTTTTACGCAAGATGTCATGTCTGATAATAGAGCCATTCAACTAATTGTAATGTCTGTTGTAATAGGCCAGGTGTGGAAAATTGGTGGGTTCAAGGCTTTCATTTCTTTAGGGAAAATTGCCAGAGGCCATTGTCTGTGGTTGCTGGGGCTTTCACAGAGTTTGGCAAATCATTTTTAAGATGAATATAACGGTCTGCTGAAGCCTTTCCTAATGTAGCAGTGGTGGGATGACGGTCTTGATGCATCATCCCATCACTGCTCAGTCATTGATAGCTTTGGCAAGTTCCTGTAATTGTTCTTATCAAAAGTAACCTGCCAAGCTTTCGGTAAAAGCCAACAGGCCAAACATAAAGAGTCCAGAGGTCTCTCTCTCTTTGTGTCTGTTGCTTCCATTTCCTGTTAACTTCCCTCTCCCATTTACTCTCCCCCATTTTTTCTTCCATGGAAGTGTAGCTACAGAGGTCAGGCAAAATTAAGGTTCTCTTCCTCCAATAAAAATCTGACTCCCCCCATGAAAATTTTTTTTTACTTCCCAAATTTCGACTCTTTGTGATGACTTAAAATTTCAGCATTTATAACTACAAGTTTGAGCATCCAAAGAAGGAACAGGCAGTTCCAAAGTGAATGCAAACACAACAGATATAAGATGTGAATGATTCCTAGTGTTTCATCCTCTCAATGCTAGAAATCTGAGAATAGAAGGGAAATTTCATGGGGAGTGGTATTTTTATTTAAGAGAGCAATGCCCTCATTTAACCCACCCAAAACTACAGCCTTGCTCTGTCCCATTCTATTCTCCCTGTCTCATTAGTCTTTCTCTCCTTCCTCATTTTTTTCTTCTCTTCCCTCTCTCTCATCTTCACTCCACTCCACTCCACCTCCTCCTTAGGTTTTTAATATGTTTCTATTAGAGAGGGGAAAAGGAAGCTTTTTCAAAGCCTAATCACTGTGAAGTAAATCGGTTGTTGTTGTTGCTTCTGCACGTGTACGGTGAATGAACCCTTCCACCACCAGCTGCAACCAAAAGTGATCTCAGCCCCCCCCTCCCATAGGCACGTAGGCCTTTCAACAAAAGCTTCCATTGATGTCAATAGAGGCTTGTCCAAGTCCATTTCTGTAGTAAAGTGTTATAGCGCTGCTATTCCACTTTCAACATCCTATGGAATTCTGGGGTTTGCAGTTTGTACTAAAGTGCAAACCCCAGGATTCCATAGGATGTTGAAAGTGGAATAATAGCACTATACTGCTCTGGGACTTTGGTGAGTGGATTGAAAAAAAAAATAAACAGCCTTCCCCTTGGTCTACTCAAAGAGCAGAAACTATGCAGCCCTTCAGATGTTGCTAAACCAAAACACCCAGAACTCCTCACCATTGGCTTGGGGTGCTGGGAACTGCAATCCCAACCCTTGTTGAGATAAATGGAGAGTACAACAGTTCATGCCCTCATTTTCTTTCTGACTTGCTAATGGACATTTGACATAAAGAGGGAAGAATACAATTCTTGATAAAGGAACGTAAGATCCCCAGATAAGATCTTGGAAAGGATGAAGATTTTGAAAAGGATGAAGAGGATTATGATAAATAAAGGACAGAAAGTAATGGATTTTTTTAAAGCTTCATGTCATCTGTTACAGAGGTTACAGAACATCAGTAATGATCATCTACCATAGTTTAAGAAAGGGGAGGAAAAAGATGGGGAACTAGTTCTAGACTGACACATCAACTGAGCAGAAGACAAATCAGAAAAAGAATAATAGTATTAAGTGATGGTTCTTAAAAACAATTTGGAAAGGATCCAGTTGGGCAACCAACCTACTAATGGGGTGTTTTTTTAAAAAATGAAATGGATTCTTTGCAAAATGCTATTTGATTCAAAAGTTTAAAATGTGTTTATGTTTCATGCATATGTGTAGTACTAATTAATGTTATTCGGTAGGCATTACATTTAGCTAGGTCATATTTTTCCAGTGTTTCTTCGTCTTCTGATGCTTTGCTACAGTACTACAGTTCTGTGTAAAAATTACACATAGGCAGATTTTAATCTTGTACAGTTCAGATGTTCAAGACACACACTGACATGATGCTGTCAGAACCACAAGACTAAAAGTGTTATCTATTCCTGCTTATAGATGCATTCACATTACACAATTATTGCAATTTTATACCAGTTTAACTGCCATGGCTTCCATCTTATGAGGTCCTGGGATGTGGATGTGTAGCTATCTCTGCTAGAGATAGCTATAGACCAACGCTTCCCTGAAGTAAAGCACTACAGCTTGCTCCAGTAGAGGATTCTAAATACCTCTTAGCTTGCACATTCCATGGGATGGAGCCATGAAATTTAAAGTGTTATCAAGCTGCTTAACTTGGTAATGTGAATACACTCATAGACAGACCAAGTTTAGGGGTTCTGTTAGGATGGAGATTAGGGTGGGCATAGTGTAAGCTTCCAAGCATAGATATCATCTCCTGCTCCTTCTTGTCTCACCATCACCACCTTAGATAAACATAGTGTTCTATATCTAACAGTTAAAAAAAAAAAAGTCCTGAAGGGGCTTATAGCTTCTTCTTTTTTTAAAAAAAATCAGTTTTTCTACTGAATGTGCAGAGGTCAAAAGAGCAGGTTCAGGAGGAAAAGCAAACATAGGTAATGAGTATGGCCTTATTCCCCCTTCTATCCATGAATGGAGAGGGGAAGTAAGAAGGGACTTCTGTGTACATTCTTTGTGTTGTTTGATCAGCCAGCATTAAGATGGTACCTGCATAGCACTGAGATTGTATGCCCCAGACCTAATTCCCATCATGTGGAAGACTTCCTTGAAGGTCCACATGCCTGAGATTACTTTCAAACAAAGAAATTTTGTTCATAGTAAAATATAATCAGAAAATCAGTATGGCATAGCAGTTTGAATGGTAGACTAGGACTCTGGGAGAATAGGTTTCAAATTCCTACTTAGCCACGAAAACCTAGTGGGTGACCATGGGCAAGTCACACCGTCTCATCTTTAGAGGAAGGCAATAGTAAACCCCCATTGATCAAATCTCAGACTGCCATCAGTCAGATTTGCCTTGAAGAACAACAATGGAATATAGTCAGGGATCTTTAAGATCCACTAAAAAGTCATTCAAATAGAGACCTATAGGTTGTGTAGGGATGAAATGAGGAAGAGGAACACATCTCTATTCGTCCGTTTATCTCTTTCCATCACAATCTGCCTCCACTTGTAGGCTCCTTGGCATGGGGCTTCCATAGAAACAACTTCTAAAGACACCTAGCGCTACTCACTGTCTTTGTTTCTGTGAGATTTTCTCCAGGAAAAGTCATCCCTTGTGTAATGTCTTAGAGTGAGGTCATGAAAGGAACTGCTGTGTTAGACAAGGAGAATGAGGCTGAGGCCACTATTCCATGTTCTGATGGCATTCTTCTTCTAGATCATAGCCCTCAGGTTTCCCTTCAGTCAGTCAACTTGGGATATACACAAAAAGCCTATAGTGATGTCAAAAAATCCAGTTGATATTCAAATCCAGTATTCATTAGGAAATAAGAAAAGCCCAAGTTAATTTCCCATAAAGTGGTACTAGAGGAGATGAAGGGAGCAGACAAGAAAGACTGTCAGATTAGGTGGAATGGATGTAATAGAAATAACTGAGCTTCTGATGCTGGGATGACAGCTCAGTGTATTCTTCGTGCTGGGAAGTGGAGAAAAAGGAAGAGCCAGAAAGAATCTTATCTCCTTCCCCCTATGGGTTGTCATTTAATGCCACAGAAGCTGTTCACTCTATATGTATGAACCTGCTTATGAATTTTAACACATTTCATTACTCATATGTCAAGCATGAGCTTTCAGGGAGGGGGAGCAGAAAGTAATAAAAGAAGGATAAAGAGTGTGCATGACCCTTAAATAATATGAATGTGAAACAAATCTGAAAATTACACACCAAATTAAGTAACTTGTGAGAGGAAGTGAGTAGGCTGAAAGCTTTCCTTGGGAGAAAACAAACATTAGAGTATATATATCGTGTGTTGTAAACAGGTTGACATTATCACTGTTAACACTGCTAGGGTAAATGCCACATGGCCTTTAAAGAAAGTCTAAAGTTTAAATTAAAGAAGTATTAACTTTCATGGCATCTTCTTTTTATATTGCCAACTGAATATACATGCATTTACAAAGCTAAAATGAGCAATGCGTGTGCTTGCACGTGTGTCTTTAAAGGAGAAAAAAAAGGAAAAGTAGATGTTTCAATCCATTGCCACAAGTCTATATAGTAATGGTCAGGAATATGCACTCTTCCAGACTGCACACAAACTTTAAAAACAAAACAAAACAAAGCTGTCTGACAAGATTCAGAAGTATCCAATCTGTCCACTAGTTCAGGTAGATCAAGGGAACATGTTCTTAAAACATCCCTAATGTGAGACAACAGAAACCTGTACAGTGTGCATGGGGACATGTTTGTATAAATGAAGCATATCAGGTATTGTCTAGGGATGGGACGAATCCAGAATTTTCTGAATCCGAATCCAAATCTGAATCCATGTAAGGTTCTGGGAATCTACGATTCTCACAAATCTCGAATCTTTTGAATCCTTTTTTTTAAAAAGCATTTAAAAAGCAAGGGAAAAAAGGATAATCTTGGGCAAGACACACTCTGTCAGCCTTCGCAAAAGCAAAGGCAAACCTCCCTCTGAAGAAATCTGGCCAGGACAATTGTCATAGTTTTGCCTCAGGATCTTCCCAGATTGAAAATGACATGAAGGCCCTTTCTACACAGGCAGGAAAATGTGGATTAATCCCACATTTTCCTGCCTGTGTAAACAGGGCCACATACTACAGTAGAGAGCTAATCCAGGTCAAAACTGGCTTTTCTTTGCATAGCTCCTTCTGGTATTGTGGGGTTTGCATTTGGTGATGCACCAGCCCACTTTGGCAGAGAAGGTTGTGACACCTTGTAAAACTCCAAACCCCAGAATTGTGTATGAAAGAGGTTTGCAAGGGAGCTATGCAAAGGAATCTTTCGGCTGTCCTTGAAATGTAAAGAAGGCTATACCTTCCAGCCAATCAGGCCTTTGGCAGGCCCCAGAGGCACTACTTTTTAAAAACATTTTTTCCTTTCTGCTACATATGGTTTGTCATGTGGCTCATGACAGACATTTCACTTCTCATCCTCTTCTAGCTATAGGTTTACAACCAGGCACTGGTCTTGTGGAAGGAGGTACACTGGCCTACATGTGGCAGTCACTGGATGAGATTGTGTGACCTTGCCCTCTGCCCTACCACTTCTGATAGGTGTCAGACCCACTGACCCAGCATTTATACTTGCCATTGTTTTTCAGCATAGAAAATAGTGCTGAACTTAAATATTAAATGTTCAATTTAAATATATTAGAATACAACCCCAGATGTAATTTCTGAAATTGTTAGCAAAGACCGTTATTACTCCAAGGGAAAAACTCACCTACTTGCTGTTTCTGAACATGTGTCTGATCTCCCAGATTTTCAGGAGTCCTGGTCTCCAACAAGCTATTTGGTTGGTAGATTCGAAAGATTCGGTTTGCCTATTTTGTTGCAGGGATTTGGATTCCGAATCCCGAATCTTTGCCAAGGATTCAAGAATTCAGTTGGCCCATCCCTACTGTTGTTGTATGCCTTCAAGTTGTTTCCAACTTATGGTGACCCTAAGGCAAACCTATAAACAGGTTTCATTGGCAAGTTTTGTCCAGAAGAGGTTCACCACTGCCTTCCCCTGAGGCTGAGAGAGTATGACTTGCCCAAGTTCAGCCAGTGGGTTTCCATGGCTGAGCAGAGATTCAGACTCTGGTCTTCCAGAGAGTTACTCTAGCACTTAAACCACTGCACCTTACTGCCGGTCAGCATATTAATAGGAAACAAATAATGACAATAAAGTAGCAGTCTTGCAGAAAATGTACAGCTGTGGTTACTAGGTGGAATGAAGGCAAGGGTGATTCTGCTTTACTGTTCCACTACAGGCATTATATATATTGTGTGTGTGTTTGTGGGCAAGAGAGACAGAGAGAGAGAGAGAGATTAAAAATTAAAGGATTAAGGCATGTAAACAATATGTCCAGGTTTTCTTATCTTCAATGAGAAATGGTGTTTACACACATCAAGCCACTTTTTGTGGGGAGAAAATTCCATTGCCATGAGGAGATTTTATTTTTCATTTTGGGATTTTTTCTGAAAATTTTATTTGTGCAGAAAACAACGTAATTTGCAAACAAAACTAAACAAAAACATTTTTTTAAAAAATCCAAAGCTTGTTGGGTTTTGCACAAGGATGACGTTTATGTTAAAAAACATCTCCCAACATGAACAAATGTCATTTTTAAATTGCAGAAAATCCATAAATTAGTGCTGCTGAAAGAAAGAAAAATGAAATTCTCTCTTCTGTTATGTGAGGATGAAATAAATGAAGATTTACATCTTTAATAAAGATGTACTATAATGAATTCATGAGGAGAGGTTTGCTCCCATAACCACACATACACACCCCGTGCGTATGCATCCTATATTCAACTAGTATGCTCAGACTGAATATTTGAAAGGGCTCCCGTTATGCTTTCACTGAATACCTATGCTGGAAAATGCATGACCTTAAAGATGTGGTGGAATTGCAACTCCCATTTTTTTTCTGACAACTGACTCTACTAGCTGGCCCTGATGAAAATTCATTTTTAAATTAGTATTTTAAGACAAAAGATGCTTAGAAGTGTGCATTTTGAACAGAAATACATTTAGTAGAGTCCTGGTGGCGCAGTGGTTAAATGCCAGTACTGCAACCACAAGGTTGTGAGTTCGATCCTGCCAGGCTCCAAGGTTGACTCAGCCTTCCATCCTTTCGCAGGTCGGTAAAATGAGTACCCAGCTTGTTGGGGGCAATTAGCTAAAAATACATTGTAAACCGCTTAGATAACACTAGTTGATAGGCGGTATAGAAATAAATGCTATTGCTATATATATTGCTATAGTTTATAAGAAAATAGTTCAAAATTTACATGCATTTCTTTTTTAAAAAAAATCCTTCGATCAGCATGGGAACATAATGGAATGCAGCAGGCTCATACATGGGCTGAACTAAGTGACGGGGCGGGGGGCAAAGACAGATTCTTGGGCTGACAACAAATTAAGACCATCAGGAGTCAGCTGTCTTGCTCCTGATCATGAATGTAGGAAGAAGGAAGACATAATGGCTTTATAAGCATTGAATCACAAGAGAAGGACTATACTGCTGTGGAGGATGGCTGCTGTGTAGAGAGATTTGTTTGTGTGTGTGAGAGAGTGCTGCAGGCCCCAGCAATGTGTTGGAAAATATGAGAGACAGACAAGCAGAGTAATACAGATTCAGAAGCAAAAGGTGAGAAACAGCCAGTCCCACACCAGTATGCCACACACATAAATACAAGCAGAGATATAGATTTAGCCTTTTTTTTTTTTTTTTGGTATTATCTGTCTGCATGTATTTGCACGTGCTTGTGTCTGTAACCTTCACTTGCAAATACAAAAGGTTTCATGGTGGGAGGATCTGTGATACATGCATTTCAAACATGGAAGAGAGAAATGGAGAAGAGTTTCTGACAACAAAAGGCAGCGTGAAAGACTCAGGCCCTTTTCACTTGGCATTTGCCATGCAAAAGGGCCTCTGGAGCATCGTGCGATTGTGAGGAGCATTCCAGATGATGTCCTCGCAATTGTGCAACACTGCCAGCGCCAGCAGGCACCGATTGTGCACTATTTCATTTTTGGCTTGTAACCGAAAATGATGTGCGATCATGCATTGCTTCAGGGCTCCGCGTGCACTTACCGTGCATGCAGGGCCTCCGGAGCCATGGTGCTCGTGCTTCCTGACCCAGTGCAGCTTGGGAAAATGCCCAGCTGCACTGCAGAAGGAAGAGGAGGAGACCTCACGCTGCCTGCCAGCCAGCAGGCAGCAGCTGCGGAGCCGAAGCAGCAGGGACGCGAGAGCCTCACAAGAAGCTGTTCGCGCAATCCCCGTGCCCCAGTGCCGAGAAAAGGTAAGTTGCAGAAAGGGCCTCAGAATAACAGCAGACTAACTGATGCACAAAGAGAGGCTATGGTTAAGACCAACAAACAGGAAATGAATACATGTTCTCTCTCATTTCTTAGAGACAAACATGCAAACCAGCAACTACTGAGTATAGGAATGGAAAGGCTGCTGCCTTTAACATGATGAGTGGCTGTAGCAGCATTCCTTTTTTACAAGTAAGCCCTTTTGAGTGGAGGCAGCAACAGAACAGGTATTCAGTATTGGGGGTAGGTGGCTGAGTGGTTGTTGTGGTTGTTAACTTCCATCAAGTGTTGAGACTTTGATTTGTGATGACTCCATGAATGCTAGCCCTCTAAGTCACTCTACCATCAACAGCCATGTTGCGGGGAGGGATGGGGCGCTTACGCAAACTGGAAGGAGCTGCGGAGCTGAAGCAGGAGGCTTGTGAGAGCGTTCCTTCCAAGGCTTCTCACGCAAACATCCCAACCCAGCAGCATGAAAAGTTAAGGTGCAAAAAGGGCCTCAGGGATGTAGCTTTCTTGATTGAGTCTTTCCATCTGCAATGAGGTCTTCTTCCTTTCCTCTTTGACGCTGTGATTGACAGAGGTCTGTTTCCTTGTCACATAGGGATCAGGTAATTACCATTTCCACCCCCTCCCTTGGGTGATCTCTGGCACAACAGGCAGAAACAAGACCCCACTGTAATTTGCCCTCATGCTGGGGATTGCTTATTCAAAGGGGTGAGTGGGCATGTCAGTTAGCTGCTTCCTGAACAACAGGGGGAAAAAGTCCCACCAATTGCAGTAGCTGCTGCTGAGCAAGTGGAAACTGGGGGACTTTCACTGTGCCTACATAATCTCTAGGGACTGCCCCAGTTTTAAACAGAAGAAAACATTTTGTTTGTGTTCATGTTTGTGTGTGAGAGAATGAAGTAAACATAAGCCATTTCTGCAACAAGGTTGATACATCATAGCAGAGTCGAATTCTTACCCTCTCATCTGCACATTGAACCATTTTAGCTTCGTAGTTTTCCTCATGGTTCTGCATGCTTCCTTAGCTACTAGAATGGTTCACTGTGGTTCACTGCGATGTGAAACCACTGTATGTGAAAACTGGAAAAACTCCAATTTAAATCTTCCAAATCAGTTCTGCATTGGTTTTTGCCCACAATCAGAAGCGTAGCATTGATTCACATCACAAAAGTGAAGCATGGGTGTTCCAGGCTGTCCCTCCCATCTCTTCCATCCCTCTCTCTCTTCACCCATCAAAGGACAGGTTGCCATGATTATTGTCTTCCTGTGTTAAATGGACAGAGGGAAGACAGTGGATCTGATAACGGACTGTTAAAATGTGCTTTTTTCCACATATCAATGAACATGCATTCCTAACCACAAACATAGCAACACAGAAATGTGTTTAAAAAAAAAATGGGGTGAGGGAGGGGAACGGAAGTGGCCAGGGACTTGCTTTTGTGGATGCAGCAACCACTGTTCTCCACAGTAGTATAATTTAAATGGGGAGTGCAGATAGCACAGTTTCTGAATTTCTGAATTCAGTTTCCAAATTGGAGTATAAAAACATCACTTTTGACATGCAGTGACACGCTCCTCCCCTCTCAAGTGGAAATGGCCAAAGATTTACATCTCCAGGAGCAGCTGCTGCCTAAAAAAATGACCAGGGAGACTTCATAACTTGGGTGAGCTTTTCCCTCCTTCTTCCCCACCTTCCTCAACACCTTTTTGTAATGCACTTTCAAATGCTTGTGCACCATTTTGTGATGTTTTCCTTGGCCTAATAAAGATATTGACATACTATGAATTGTGGATAGAGTGCAGGCAACACATTGCTTCCCCCACCTTTTATTCAAAGAGCTTATGAGTTGATAAGGGAGCCACAGTGTTGATAATGACCACAAAATTGGCATAGACCAGAGATATATTGATCCATCAGTCTCAATCTCTACTATTAAGAGTTTTTTTTTCATACAAAGCTATATGAAAAGAAACTTTATACAAGCATGTCTGTTTGTTTGTTTGTTTATTTATTTTCTTTGTGGTTAAATAAAGAAACAGTCCACAATTAATGTAGCAAGGGAGAAAAGTGCAAGTACAATGAAAGGAAACTGTACAGTGCTCTCTGCAGAACTGGGAGATAATTGAAAGTGAACCAAACCACAAAAGATCTCTAATGCATTGCTTCTATTTTAGAAGAAATGGTAGGCAATTTGGAACTCAAAAATTTGGATCTAGGAAATGAAAGTTACAGACTATGCTTCAGCAAGCTGCCTTCCATGAGAGAGGTGAGAATTAGGGATGACAAGACATTATTGTAAACTCAACTGTTCCAGTGAAAGAATCAGTTTCAGTTTTTCAGAATGGATATAAGAAAATGAGCACCTCTCCCTTGGCATTCCTACATTTTTAAGGTGTGCAGGGTGTTTCCAAGAAATAAAATGTACATACTTTGGATATATTTTGAATTCTTCATGGCTAAAATACACCTAACATAAAATATGCAGCACCATATATTGGTTGACAGGAAAATGTTGCAAATACATGCACAAATTCAGAATCATGAGTGGACATTTGTGAACTTATTGTGTGGGAAGAAAGCACTGAGTCTCACAACCTGACCTTAAGCAACGAGGAGAAGAAAATGCAGCTCCAATTCAGTCAAATTCAACAAAAGCGAGAATGAGATATTTTGATTTTTCTAGCAAGCATTTTGTTTCTCTACATTTTAAATACAAACTTACCAACATTTGTAAACTTCTTCATATTTAAGGTGTGGAAAGAATTTGAAATTTAAAAAATCTTCTTCAATGTTTATTGTTTACTTTAAGGTTATGTAAATCATCTGTGGTTATTATTTTTGTTTTCTTAAGGATCAATTGTAAACCTTCATTTGCACTTTTTTATTTGACTTTCTTCAGCAGTTCTCCCAAGTCTTTGCTATTTTCTGCTGGAAGTATGGTGTCATCTATACATCTTAAATTGTTGTAGTTTCTTCCTCCAGTTTTCACAGGTCCTTTCTCCAAGTTGTTACCCTGTTTACTGGGGGTCCCAGGAGGGACACCTAAATAACCAAACTATAAAACACAATTTTGGGGAAAATTAGCTGGAGCACTCACTTAAACTAGCGGGAGGCAGGGTAATTTAGCGAGATCTTGCAACCCAGGGTCTACAGGGTCAGCTCAAGTCAAGCAGCCAGATGGGTTTAAAGTAATAAAAATGATGTTTTATTGAATACAAACAAATATTAAAGACACCACAGTCACATAGCTAACTAAGAAATTAGAGGCTGAATTAAGGATAGGGACTTTCAGAGGAAAGTGGGTGATATGACACCTGTCTCGTCGTCCTGGACCTTGCAGAGAATCCCGGGGTGCAGAGAAGAAGCTCAGCTCGATTAGCTGAGGGGAGCTCGCCAAGCGAAGCAGCAACAAGATGGGATGAAAATCAGGAGCGATCCAAGGAAGGTCTCGGAGTTGGGGGGTTTTATAGGGTGAATTGGGACTGCAGGCTATGCCTTACTCAGGGAAAATAATGAGTTTTGGGCGTGAGACAATGTCTCGGAAAGGTCACACTTTGCATGATGGAATCAGAGCTGAATTAACAATAGTGTGGTCAGTATGCAAATGTGCAGTGCTTACCAGTGGACAGCACAACCTTTGTCCAGTAGCCTGCTCGGGGCAGGAAGCCTTTGTTAGTATCGTGCATATGTAAAGAGGTGTTTGCCAGAGAGGTCCCTGAAGCGACGAACCGGCCGTGTCTGGCCTGCCTGGGTGGAGAATGGAATGTCCAGCAACTATTGGCCGTGCCTGTTTGCATGCTTGTCCGGTGGCCTCGCAAGCACGTGGAGCGGGTGGTGGAAGAAAGTTGAATGGTTTGATATCAAAGTGATATTGAGTGCTATCTCTGGCTAGGCCTAGACTGCAGTAACAAAGTCTAATCCTGTTTTACATATAATTTGTTCAACATATGAGTTAAACAGATAGGGTGGTAAAATGGAGCCTTGCCTGACCCCCTTGCCAGTTGGAAATCATTCCCTTTCTCCATATTCAGTCATGACAGTAGGCCCTTGCCCTGAGTACAGGTTATGCATCAGAACAATTTAATTCTTCACTAATTTTATTCTTGAAGTATTATAGCAATTTTGTTTTGACTGCACAGTTTTCAAACACTGTTCTCAATTCAGGATTCCTTTCAATTTTCATAGAAATTCATCTTCTACACAGGAAACATTTTTTTTCTGAACAGAAAATAATACATTTACACAGAAAAGGATGTTTATGTACTACAACAAAAAGAGTGCAAATTTTGATCAAAATAAATCCCAAATGGTGAAGATTCACATCAGTTCAGTGTTCCTCCCATGAAGATTTCCCAACACCCAAGAAACACATTTTCAAATGTTTCTTTTTTTAAAAGAAATGTTTTTGAATATTCTTTCCATCTTCATGCGTGATCCATTCTTTTTACTGGTTTAAGACTGCCCCACTCCAAGCTTTACTGTAGGAATGGAGTTACAAATTAACACAAGCATTCATATAGATCAGAACTACACTAATTTATCAATTTCTGAGCTCATATACAGACTGGTAGGAATCCTGGCTAATATTCATGTGTTAGATGGGGGGGGGAGTGTCTCGGCATTTAAGACACTTTACAAAGAGAAAGGAGACCATTCAAAAAAATCTTTGAACTTTAGGATATCCTTGGGGAAATTCAATTTCACAACATACATTGTTGTTGTTGTCATGTCATTTTCATTGTCATTGTCATCATCCTCAACATTGTCTAATTTATATCCCACTTTTTCCCCCTGGTTTGGACCAAAGCGGCTTCAATAATTAAAAAATACTGATAAAAACCACAGAATACAACAGTTAAAACACTTTAGCATCAAAAATAATTTAAAAAGTTAAAATACATAATAGAAAACTCACACACTATCAGCAACACAATTAAAAATATCCAGCACATTCTGATTAGACAGAACACATAACCATTCCGCATAAATTATATAATTATCCACTTCAACCCCAATCTGGGGTTTGAGTTTACAGTGGCATTAGAATTCAGCCAGAGGGCTCTTTGGCCTCAGGAAACTAAAACCCAAAATTCCAACAGGATGTTGAAAGTGGAATAATAGAACTCTAACATGTGCGGAAATGGCCATAAACTTACTGAATGCCTGTTGAGAAATAAAACCATTTCCGCACTACACTATTATAGTACTATTATTCCACTTTCAACCTCCTATGGAATCCTGGGGTTTGCAGTTTACGGAGTGGCATTTAGAATTCTCAGCCAGAGGGCTCTTTGGCCTCAGGAAACTACAAACTCCAGAATTCCACGGGATGTTGAAAGTGGAATAATAGCACTATAACAGTGTTGTGCGGAAATGGCCATAATCACTTACTGAATGCCTGTTGGAATAAAAACACTTTTTCTTGCCTGTGGAAAGAAACTAGGGAGGTTACCAGTCTAACTTCTCCGGTAAGGGAATTCGACAGCCTGGAGGAAGCTACTGAGAAGGCCCTCTCCCGTAGTGCCACCAGATGTACATGTGAGGATGGTGGAACCACGAGAAGAACCTTCTCATCAGATCTCAAAGTCTGGGCTGTTTCTTAAGGGAAAGTACACTCCTTCAAATAATCTAGGCCTGACATGTGTAGGGCTTTAAAGGTCATCACCAGCATTTTCAATCGTGCCCAGAAATGGACAGACAACCACTGGAGCTCTCGCAACAGAGGAGTGGTGTGATCTCTGTAGCCAGCCGTAGTTAACAACCTGGCTGCAATTCTTTGGACCAGTTGAAGTTTCCAAACATTCTTCAAAGGCAGCCCTACATAAATCACATTGCAGTAATTCAACCAGGATGCGACCAAGGCATTTGTCATCGTAGCCAGATCTGATGTCTTAAGAAAAGGGCACAGCATGTCGCTTTACTGTGTGGCAAACATATTTCTGGGCATTAAGTGTATGTTTTGCAGATAATATACTGATTCCTGTACAAAATTTAGGGAAACTGCATGTAGTTTTTCTGTAGAGGAAGCTGCGTTTTCATACAAATTGCATACATTTATATAACCACACATATTCTTGAGTAAAAATATAGTTTACTTGAATTTTGCAAAGAAGTCTTTGCATTTTTTTTTGTAAAGTAAACATTTTGTGTTCAGAAATAAATTTTCTGCACAGAAAAACCACACATGCACACACACACACATCCATTTACACAGATGACTTTTGCCTAGTAAAGATCTGAAAGACAAAGAATCACATGGCTAGTCTCCTTTTCTTCAATGTCTTGAATGCGGAGGGCATGATTTTATTTTTTATTTTCATGAAGGTTATGAATGTTAGAGGATGTTCCTATAATTTGGTGCTTTCAGTGGCCTTTGTAAGATACCCCACCAAAGACATATTTTGAGGGTTTGACATGATGGTTTGACTAAGGCATGCAAGACTACATTTAAGAGGTCTCACAGCATTATCAAACAAAACAAAGAAAATAAAAAGTGGATTATTCATTTTTCTTTTCATTAGAGGTTCCCCATAATTGCAGGCCCTAAATTTTTCTTCACCTAGTTTATGTACAAACCCAGCACTGACTGTGGTGACTCACTCAATGTACTTTCTTTACCAGGTTTCAGTAGATAATTGGAGAACCACTATAAAAGGTACAGAAACAGCGGGGCGGGGGGGGAATGTTATAAAATGAGAACCAGTATAGTGCAGCAGTTTAAGTTTTGGATTAGAACTTTTGGAGACCAGGTTTTGAATTCCCAATCAGACATGAAAATCCACTGGGTGTCCTTGGGCAAAGTCACATTCTCCCATCCTTAGAGGAACCCAATGGTACACCTCCCCAGAATAAATCCTGGCAAAAAAAAAAAAAAAAAAACATGACTGGGTCTCCATAGGTTGGAGTTAACTTGAAGGCACATAGCTACATCAACAAAATTGTTAGGAAACTGTAGTGAACCAAAAACATTAGGGAAGGAGGTAGAATCAGTTTGATTCACATTTTGATGCACACTTTTTAATTTATTCTGCGAAACCATTGCAATCATGACATATAAATTCACTTCATTATCTCTACTTTTTCTAAGTTATGATGTTCATTCCTCCCTCCTTTTAAAAATGTACATAAATGTATATATCATGGAAAACATGTGCACAAAAATTCATTACAGTAGAGAATATTGCTTGCCAAAATTCATACACAGGGCAAATATGCAGACTCACATGCATATAATGTTCATGGAATGTCATACTATTATCCAGGAAGACTTTAAAAATATTCACCAGTTGATGTGGAGATGAGATGGAAAAATGAGAAACTGAGTGAAACTGAAAGCAATAAATCATCCATCTCCAGGGAAAGCCAGTGTGCTTCATGCTGTACTCTAAGTAGAACTGGCAAATAATGCAGGTAGGACAGTTCACATTTCAAAATGTGTGAACAATGTAATGCATACTCCAAAGAGTCTCGTGGTTCTAGAAAGAAGCTGTGCAGTTTTTTTGTGTGTGTCTATGAATACTTCGCAGTATTTGATTGGGAAGGCAGATTAATTCAAAACAGAAGAACACCCACAAATTTGGGGTAGGGGAAGAGTCATCACTCATGGAAATCTTGACACATAAAGTTTCTGATGATGCCGAGTTCATTTCCCTTTTTAATGAGCAGGATTCTCTAAAAAGCGCAGTCTTCATTTGCTTTAGACTTTATGGGAAGTGTTTATGGCATGTTTGTGATTCCTCCAAAGAAACTGTCAAATATATGTAAATCTGCATAGATTGTTAAGCATAAATTGGTTTTAGTACCTTCTGCTCTTATCTTAATGACTAAAAATATCTATATTAGTGAAAGTTAAATTTGTCATGCTCCAGTGTTATACTGGGGAGTGCCAAAAACTGATAACAAATCTATATTATTGTTAATTCTGAGTTAATCAAAAATGTAATTATGACTTTTAATTAGAAAAGAAAAAAGTGGCTTATTCCTTGCTTAATAAAGATGGCTTTTTTTGTCTTGTCATCACAGGTTCTCAAAGATAACGGAAACTCTCAGTACACACAGGACTGTTTTCAAAAAGCAGGAGGTCAAAACACAGTTTTAATAGGGTAAATATATGTTCCTAAATCTGTTCAGAAGCAAATCTCCTTCAGTTTAGAGGTACTCAGGGTCAATCCATTATCTCCAGGATTGTGCCCTAAGTTCCAAAATAATTTACTAATGTGTGATTTTTGGATAGAAAGCCAGCATGGTCTAGTGGTTTGAGTATTTTACAATGATTCTGGAGACCAGGGTTCCAATCCTTGTTCATTCATGGAAACCCGTTGGGTGACCTTGGGCAAGTCACACTCTCTCAGCCTCAGAGGAAGGAGAGGACAAACCCTCTCTGAACAAATCCTGACAGAAGAAAACTGTGATAGGTTCACCTTAGAGGTGCTGCATATTTGAAATGACTTGAAGGTACACAACAACACAGTTTTCAAACAACAGAAGTGACTATCCCATGGAAAAGCCAGTATTTTGTATGTTTACCAAAACCATTATGCAACTCTATTTTAAGCTAAATCACAAGTTTAACACTGATCCTATTTACAGACCTGTTCTTGCAGCAGTGAATGCTCTATTTGCCAGATTGCTGAC
>CAOKZL010002052.1:0-248766 GCA_948472985.1 Iguana delicatissima
GTGTACTGATATGTTTCATAGCCACATTCCGTAGGAGGTTCACTGGGTAGAATTGCCCCTCCTTATACACTATGTGGTATCCAACATTGTGCCGGCTCATGAGGACCTCTGAGCCTTGGGCGTAGCGTAGAAACTGCTGGGCCTCTGCATCAGAAAGGTAGAGTGCCAAGCTGATGGGGCCTTCCCAATGTTTACAGATGGCTTCAAGCATCTGGAGTCTAAGAGTAGGGAGGAAAAAAGAGGTCAGAAAGTCGAATTGGAATGCCCTCTTTGCTATATATGCTTCAGCTCCTGTACTGGAAACCTATATACAAATATCTTCACAAAAGGGAAATAAATTGTTACTTATTTCACTTCCCTGTATGAACAAATGATTTCAAGTTTTCTCCCTACTGTGCAAAAACAGACACAGAGTTTCTGTTTAAGTTTTGGTGACTATTTGCACTTTGGGACTTTTTTCAAGAAATTAATTTGTGCAAAAAATTGATTTTCTTATTTTTTGTGTGTGTGCAGAAATTAACTTAAAGCAGATACTGCTCAAACACATAGGTTAAAAAGTTATAAAAGTAAAGTTAAAAAGTTAAAAAGTTAAAAGTTAAAGTTAAAAAGTTAAAAAAGTAAAAAGTAATACAAAAAGATATTCTTAAAAAGTACTTTAAACTGTGTATTGAATTTAAAACAATTTAAAACATATCCATTAAGGCAGTGGTTCTCAACCTGTGGGTCCCCAGATGTTAGTGGACTTCAGCTCCCAGAAGCCCCAGCCACTATGGTCAATGTTCAGGGCTTCTGGGAGCTGAAGTCCACTAACATCTGGGGACCCACAGGTTGAGAACCACTGCATTAAGGAATAAAAACAGTATAACACGCTACTAAAAACCCGTTTCTTATAAACAGTACCTGTCAGGATAAGAAAGTATTTATCTGTCAACGGAATAACTTCAAAGAGAGAGTCAATCTAGCATGACCAGGAAGGAGTTCCAGAACCTGAGAATAGCCACTGAGAAAGGCCCTTTTCCCATATTCTAACCAGATATGACTGCAATCATGGTAGAACTAAAAGAAAGGCCTTTCCTGAAGATCTCAAAGCCTGGTCAGATTTGTGTGGGAAAGTACGGTCTCTCAGTTAGTTGGATCCAAGTTGTGTAGAGCTTCATAGGTCTTAATCAGCACTTTGAATTGCACCCAGAAATAAAACAGTAGCCTGTGGAGCAGCTGTAACAAGGACATTGTGCACCTCCTGTAACCAACCCTGGGCAATAATCTGGCTGCAGCTCTTTGGGCAGCTGTGCCTTTAAGCACTTTTCAAAGATAGGTCCATGTACAGCTTATTACAGTAATCAAAATGGGACGTAATTAAGACATACAACACTGCAGTCAGACTAGCCATCTTCAGTAATGGGAGCAACTAGTGCACCAGCTTAAATTCTGCAATGCGCTCCTGCTCAAGGCAAAAGCCATGGTATCCAGGCTCAGAGTCTAATCCTGGAGTGCCTTCAACCTGCAGACCTGTTTCTTCAGGTGAAGAGTAAAGCTAGAGCAAAAGAAATTAGAAAGTGAAATGTAAGACTGCACCAAACAGGTACAAAAAAGCTAGAACAAGATGAATTAGGAACTAAAGTGTAAGTCTGCATCAAACAGACTGCATTAACATTCTTTAACTCCTCAGAAAGACTGCGAAAAATGAGTATCCAAAGCAGAAAAATAATTCAAAATGAATGTTTTAACAGTTTCTTTCCAATATGTGTCATGGATCTTTAAGGAACAAAACAAAACACTGCAGTTAATTAATACCACTTCTATTTAATCTGAGCACCTGCTTAATGCATCCAGAAACCATTTCCACTCTTATTAAATTCAATTAAAAAGAGTGATTATGAAGATATAAGGCCTCTGAGTATTCAGATTACTTTCTGTGCACTTATTTCCTTTAACTAAGCAATCATCTCTTCCATTTTCCTCTCTTTATTAACATCAGGAAACTTAAGGCATCCATGGCCATAGTGACCAAATTGTGCTGAGGAACTATGTGAACTGGTGAGAATACTGGGAACAAGGCCGCTTAAGCTTTTAGCATGAGGGCCTCTTCATTTGTCCTATGGTACCAATGGAAAAAGAAACAGATTGGAAAGCATCTGCTGCCAGGTTTAAAATAACCACAGTTTGTTGTTATGTCACAATTGGGCCGACTTACAGTTAGTGTAAACTGTGGTTTACTGAAACAAGCTGGCATCAAATTTGGCTTGTTTCAGCCAGCCACTGTGTCCATTGTCTAGGTGAGTTTAACCAAGGAAATTATGCTTCTAATTTTTTTGTCCATGAGGTTGCTGCAGAGGAAGGTAAGGAAGGGTGTGTGTGTGCTTGAACTCTATTAGGTTTATTCTTAGAATGCTAAATAGTAACTTAGTATTACTTCTGAACTGGACTGGTTTCATTTCTATTGTAATTTCAGCACAATTTTATCATACCCCCAACTTTTTCATGCTCAGAGCCCTAATACTGCCTCACAGTTCTTCTGAGAAGCATGTGCCTTCTATTCACTAGCGATGGCATACTCAAGAGATTGCCCATTGTCACTTAATATTATTTGTTGCATTGCTCTCATGTTTTGTGCTTAGCTTACTGATAAAGAAAATATTATTTAGTTTAGTTGAACTTTGAGGAGATGAAGTACTTAATGGAGCTCTGCTTAGGCTACGAGTATTTACTTACGACATTTAATAGTTACTACTTTTTGGGAAGTTCGTAAGGAATTAAACTGACACTGAATTTTTGGTTCAACATTCACACAGGTGGTTTACCATTGATATACTCTGGCAACTATTGTTTTGTCCACAGTACTCAAATCATATTACCAGCTATAATCTGAGATCGTAGTAATACTGTTTTCTATGAATTGTTTGGGATGCTCTTTAATATTTTATTCCCTTGGGATATTTGAAAAAGTAAATGTTGGTATTAGGAAAAACATTTTTTCCTTCCGAGGCAGAAAGCGGTCATTAAGATAACTCTCTTTAAATATCCTACATGTTCCCTTTCTTAGTGTAACATGAATTTATTTACCATAACTATTACTAGAATGAAAAATTACAAGTTGTCTTTTCAACTCAAGACAAACATGTGGATTGATTTAATCAAGAAAGCCAGAGTCTGAGTTTGGATGATCTGAGCAGAACAGTTGATGTCTGGGGCTCTTTGAGATCCCTCAGTTCGTATGGTCACCATAAGTCAAAGTTGACTTGATGGCAAATCACAACACCAACTCTAAAAATAAGTAAATCAAACCATAGTTCAGCAGCTACCAGAGGCATCCCTAAATTAGGCATGATCACCAGACCACTACCAGGATATTAAGAAAAAAGGTTTCCAGCTGGTAAGAAAGTCTGTAAAACAAGGATGTTAGTCAAACATCACATTATATATTCCACAATGGGGGTTCTTTCTTACAATAGAGAAGGCACGATTCTTCCAAGCAGCCCCTATATTGCTCCTCAATATGGATGCAGAACAAAGACAAGCAGAATGCTAATCTGTACTGAAATTGTTGCTGATACAGTATGTAAATAAAATATTTAATGGTAATGGTGGATGTTTATATAGGTGAAATCCTTCTTTTGTTTGAAAACAACATGTTTATCTTAATAAGAGGTTTCCTGGGAGCCAAATCTAGGCTTTGAGGGGGATATCCATGGCCCTACTGTCGCCAAATGGGAGGTGAAAGTGCCATTGTTGCAAAATAACAAGCTCACAGGTCACTTTCAAGGATGGTTTGAAATTCTGTTCTCCTATTTCCTTCATGATAGGTCATCAGAAACACTGGCTTCAGGATAGGTCTGTGAATCTTCAGTGAAACCAAGAAGGAAAATGGAAAGCAACAACTCCACAGAATGGAATGCATTGGACTGCACAGGTCTCTGTGTTACATTTATGTGCAATTAGTTGAGTGGTGGCTTAGATGAAAATGAAAAACAAATGACAAAGAACATTTCAAACATAGATTGTTGAATTAAATCTTATCTAGTCACAGTCTCCAAGCACCAAAGCAAAAATACCTAAAGGAGTCACAAAGATGTGAACAAGACTTTGCTAAAATAAGCTTTATCTTTCATTAATCTAAATAGAAAGAAAAAGAACATTCTAAATCAGAACAAAAAAGCATTGTCATGGCAATCAGATGTTTTTCTATATTTCTCAAATCCCTATGGCTGGACCTCTCACCATTAAAATTTATATGAAGAACCAGAACACTCTTTTTTTTCCAAACTAATAATCAAAGAAAATATTTGTCCTGCTCACACCATCTTTTCTAAGCTGAGTAGCAGAAAGAAACATGTTCAGACCAGCAAAAATCACTTTTGATTTCACCATTAGTGGTTTTTCCCTGCAGTTCAGAGTGATCCTGATGATATCCAAGAAGGTATAACACTTTGCATCCCCCAGATGCCAGAGATTACTTTTGCTAGTCTATAACCGAATCATTATTGTTTCTGTTTTTTGTCTCTTATTGAAACGAAGGTTATTACCAGGTGTGACACACACTTAAACTAGAAACAGAGATCGATTAAAAAAAAACTTAAAAAGGTATAGAAAAAGCTTTCTGCAATAATGATCAGTTTCATTAATAAAACATATACTGCTGTTGAGCAATATAACTGAAGTGTAACAGGACCCTCTTTCCTTTTATGTAAAAAAAGCAATAAATCCACATAGTCAGATGAAACTGAATTAATATGCTACAGCTGCTTTAGTGTGGCAAATGGCAGGAACACAACGAAGTCCCACAGATTCCCTAGATCCAGTTAGGACATTTGACCTATTAATTACCTATAGGAATATAAGGATCAGTCTCCAATATTTGGGGCTTTTTAGCTTACAAAAGAGGTGAACAAGAATAGATATGACAGAAGTAAATACCAACATGCATAATGTGGAGAAAATGGACAAGGAGAGCCTTTCTCCATTCTCATGATCCTAGAACCCAGTAGGATCATACATTAAACACAAACAATAGGAGATTTCAAGACAAGCAGCAAATGTAGAGTATAATGGAAGCAAATAGTTAATATTTCATTTATTCTTACTGTATTTTTACTACCGGGGATGGTGAGAGGTGCTTGTGAGATTGTCTGTGCTTCTTGTGCCAAAATAAAGTAAATAGCTTAACTTGGGTCATTTCCACACTAGCCTGTTATTGTGCTATTATTTCATTTCCAACTTCCTATGAAATCTTGGGGTTTGCAGTTGGGGGGGCTCAAAGGCCTCTCTCTAAACTGCAAACCCCAGGATTCCATAGAATGTTGGAAGCGGAATAATAGCACTATAATAGGCTAGTGCAGAAATGGCCTGAGTATCTGGAATGTATGTGGAGGGCTTTTTTTTTTTTGTCTCAGATGTGGTGGTCTTGGGTAGTATTTCTCAGAAGACTCTGTTCAGAGAGTAAGTGCTTAGATTCATATCTGATCCTGTCCTTCGACCCAACACTTAATCAGCACCATAGCACCGTTTTCAGCAGAGTTTGGAAATGCTGCCAACTCTTCAGCATTAGCCTTGAAGAACCATGCTAGTGTTATCATTGGCTGCCGCTCAGTTTAACCATGTCTACTGTGTTATTTAATTGCTTTTATGTTTAAATCTTTTAAACCAAATGGCAAACATGTGGGTGGCTTTCATAGTGGGAGGTTTCTTGGAACACTATTTATAGAAGCTATGCACTTTGCCATTTGGATGGAGTTTATTAAGTTTTTTAAAATGAAAGAAACGGGGTTTTTTTAATTATCAGAACCTTGTTAACATACCAGCACAGAAATATCCTATGTGGCTGTAATTTGTTTTAAAAGAAACAGAAAAGGGAGGGGGAGAGAAGAAAAAGGCAGAGCAGTTTGAGGTAATCTGTAAAGAGTACATGGTTACAATTTTAAAATGTTTGTCAGCTTTACGCTGTAGTACATAAAACAAAGACATTAGCTATCCTTATTCAAAGCTCTAACGCATAATGGTTAACACTGTTGGTTTAATGAATGAATTTTCATACCTAGGGATGGTATTTCACAGAATTCACATGGCCTGAAGGGCTGCTGAGAATGAGCATGAGAACAAATCATTCACACTGATCTATCCTGCTTGTTGACATTTCTTTATGGATGTCCCCTCTATCATTGGCATCAACACCTTCTCAGCTCAAACATATTCTTATTTGCCGTGCTGGAAAATTCAACTCACCAGTCAAACAATTCAGACCCAGATGCAGGTTGAACATATGTCATTAACTGGGCACCAGAGAGACAAATGTAACAACAAACGAACAAGCAATGCACAGAAATATGACATGGTTGTGATTTATGCAGCTTTCATGGGTGGAGGGAGCTAATGTTGCAGTCAAGCAACATTCAAGAGAAGGCAAAAACTTCAAACATAACAAACATCAGTGCTAATGTTATCCTCAGACATCTTCTCTACAGAGTGAGCACAAGCTCTGCTTTGTTGTCCTTGGCGGAGATTAATTTTGCTCCCTTCTCTTTTGACCTGACTTTATTGTACAGAAGGGATGATGCTGTGTTTTTATTTTCTCATAGGCATGGATAAGCTGTAGCTCTCCAGAGACTGTTGAACTGCAAGTCTGCTATAGGGTTTTCTTCTGATTGCAGCTCTTTTTCCCAGCACAAACGCCTAGGTAGGATTCTTCTGCTCGAGTACTTTGTATGGAGTGCAAGAAAATGGACAGTAATTGAAAAACACCCCCAAACCAGGTGTCTCCCTCCCAGCTTCTGGAATTTCCTGGTTGTATTCCCCCACGAGAAATTTCATAGCTAACCTGGCACTTCTGGAATTGCAGGGTTCTAGGTCACCTTTACTATTGTCTACTGATTTCATCTTGCCTTTCTCAATGTTTTCATTATGAACATTTCTTTTAAATCCTAAAATGCGGCCTCTGTAAGTTTCTACACTAAAACCTCCATGGTGAATTTCTACAAACTTGAGTCCAGACAGTAGGAAAGACTATTCCAAGTATGAGCCTCCCTGAGTTTTACATTCCCTGAGTGAAGGCTTTCTTTCAGTCCCACAGCCATCTCAGGTGTGTTTAGTGAGGACAAGGAAGAGAGTCCTCTTGATGGCTGCATCCTGGCTGTGGAATTCCCTCCCTCATGAAGCCAGATTGGCCCTTTCTTTGTTCTCTTTCTACCAGAAGGCAAAGACATTTCTCTTTCCCCGAGCCTTTGATAGTTAACTGAACATTGCAGAAAGTCTTTTAACTGAAGCGAACAGTGTATTTTATCAATATTATTATGTTTCAGCTGCTTTTTAAATGGCTACAAATTAATGTTTTTAATACAGCTGCTTATTTAATTGATTTTAAACTGTATTATGCCTTGTTTAAACTATATTCTATTTTAACTTATATTATAATCTGCCCAGGGGCCCACATTGGAAGAAGGATGGGATATAAATTAAACAAATATAAATAACAATGGTCACATCAAAGATGGTTTTCATAAAGAGTGGTTTCAGGGCATGTCAAGTTTGCCAGTCAAGTCCCCTCTCTTTGTAGAATCCTTTGAAATAACAAATACTACAACACTCTCAGTTATTGGCATTTGCACCTGTCGTTATCAATGACAATAACATATAAAAGGCTGTGGGAAGATTATTTATTTTTATTTTTTTTTTAAAAAAGAAGTCTAAAGATTGCAGGGGAAAAACCCCAAAAACTGAAAGGTGTAAGAGGAAATAAAATGGCTAAATGGTTCTTTTGTAGGAATATTATTTTATTGATTTGAGAAAGAGAGAATCTCCACCCAAATCAATAAAGTTCAACAATGTACCAAACAATGCATGGATGGGTTATTTTTTCTTAAATGAGGTTGAGCATTTGGTGCTCTCTGAATAAAGATGGGTACCCTGTCTATCGATACAACATGTTCTCTGTATGAATCCAAAAAGTGAAACAGATGCTCATCCCCTGCCTTGTTGCCAACAGAACAGCACTGAGCTGCAATTCATTCCTTTGAATTAAAATCCTGGAGGGGAGACATACATATGCTTGTTGGCTTTAGGAATTCCTCATGGCATTCACTCATGGTTTGAGGCCTGCACAGAAAGCTTACCCAGAAAAATAACAATCCAAATCATCAGTCCTAAGAAACATTTCCTAAATTAAAAATCAATAAAATGTATTGGTGAACATGGCAAATGATGCCTAAATGTGCAGAATGCTGACAGTATGATGGCAACAGAATGATGCAGTAGCTTTTGTGAGTGCATGCCTCCCCCCCACAACAATCAGTGGCCATTTAGTCATGCTTCCGCTCCTGGGGTCTCTGTCTAGAGAAATACTGGCCTTTCTGCATAGTTAGCTAGAAGAGCAGGGGTGTTGTGCACTGTCTGAGGGTTATATTCTGTATTTGTTCTCCCTAATGCAAGACAGAGTCCTCCTTTTCCTTTGGAGACATGCTTTCTCATTCCCAAAATAAACTACTAGCAGCTGAAGAAAAGTGAGTTCCATGTCTGTTCCTTTTCGTACAGGATGTTTTTGGTTTCTAATGCACCTTCTTGAACTTCATATTTAGAGAGATGTCACAGATTAAAATTGATTCACAGATTAACATTTCACAGATTAAAATTGCTTGCTCAGTGTAGCATCTGTTCAAAAGGAGTTGTGGTGTGCCCCCAATTTTTTTTTTTAAAAGAAGCAAATTAAAGTATAGAATGAAGGACACTGATAGCTGTGGGCCAAAGGAGCAATTTAGAAAAATTACTCTGTATGAGTCAAAGCAAGTGAAGTATGCCATATGATGGAAAAAAAAAAAGAGAGAGTGAGAGAAAGAGAGAGAGATGGAAAACAACAACAACCACAAACCCGTTTCTAGTCACCAATCAATGTTAGTTTGGCACTTTGCTTTTCTGACTCATCTCATAGCTAATAGTGAAGTCAAAATAGGGTTAATAATTAAAGTTCTGAGGACATTGTTATACTACTACTTAGAGCTGAAGTCTCCTATTCTGAGCTTGATGAAACATTTCTAGTTTTGGCAATCCTAGTTCCAGTTTGATCCCCCCACCACCAGTATTCAGACCACAGACCACCATTTCCCATCTGCCACTGATACAGGATATCAAGGATTTTTCTTGAATTATTTAGCAGGCACTAAACACATATGTTAATTATATGTATTTATATCCCACCTTTCTCCCAAAATTGGGACTCAAGGCAGCTTACAATTTAAAAATAACACAGCTGAAAATGTACAAAAAAGTGAGAATAAAATGGAATTAAACTATTGACTGTATTAAAATGATTTAAAACTACACTTAAAAACATACAATACTATTAAAAGACAGAAATCAAATAAAACAGTTCTGTTTTAAAAGACTGTTGGAATGTCTTTTTTTCTTCTCACACTGCCATAATGTAGACTTTCAAATAGGCTCTAGTGCATGTTTGGTCAGACTTGCTCTGACTCTTCGACCAACATTCCTCTAGTCTCCATCTCACTTGTTTTATCACTGCCAGCTCCCTGGAAAACCAAGAGAATGGTCTAGATCTGCTCTGTAAGAAGCGATGCTTAGGAGTGATTGTGTCCACTGCCCTTGCCATTACCTAGTTCTAGAGGTCACCCAGAGCTTCAACAGAATCTCCTGCTAAGATAACAGCAAAATCCCCCCCAAGAGCTATCAGGAATCCATCTGACCCCATCTGTCTCCTAGCATAGACCATCCTAATCAGTCCCCTAGCGTTGCAGAGGTTTCACATTCCAGTGAGTATAAACCTGATGAAGTAGTGATCTGTCTATGTCAGCAAAACTGCAGAACATTCTTTCATGCCAAGATCACCATCACCCCATCCAGCACATAAAACAAGGGGCCTTTCCACACCACACTGTTATAGCGCTATTATCCCACTTTCAACATCCTGTGGAATTCTAGAGTTTACTGAGGCCCAAGAGCTCTCTGGCTGAGAATTCTGAATGCCCCTCCCTAAACTGCAAACCCCAGAATTCCATAGGATGTGGAAAGTGGAATAATAGCACTGTAACAGTGTAGTGTGGAAAGGCCCAAGGTTTAGAATGTGCACAGCAACAAGAGTAGTGCCGGATTCCATTTGGGACAGACTCGTGTATCTCATGGAGGTGAGGAAGTGCTGAGCCTCTGCTGACAGGGCAGTCACAGCATGAAGTTTAAGTTCCTTTCCCCAGCACTACAAGCCATTGGCAATAATTACTTTCATATTTATGTTAAAACAGCTTTCCTTACCTGTCCATTGAGAGCTGAGCCACCAGTGTTACATCTGTGTTATCTGGCGCAGGCTCGTATTCATAATGTAAAAAATACAAGTGAGTGCGGTGGACAGTAAAACGCTCTCGTCGAAACTCATAACATAAGTCATCTTCATCCAGCTCAGATAGTTGTTTCTGAAGCTGCAAGAAAGTACAAAAAGGCACCATCAAGAAGATATTGCTAAAGATCTTTTACTTTTCTCATTTACTTTCACTACATGTATGAACAATCAAAACTAAAACTTCAACCCATTTTCACGCTCTAACATGAACAGAAGGATTTGCTACTTCACATTAGCATGGAAAGAGAATTTCAGGTGTTCTGCCTTTTAAAAGCAAACTGGCCTAATGCACATGCCCTGGACAAATACATGGATCAGAAAACAGTTCTTGGATTGCTCACTGCTTCTGCACATTTTGTAGTGCAGTTCTAAGCTCAAAAATTGCATGCAAAATTGCACATTTTAAGGAAAGTTATGGTTGCAAAATGCATACAAAAAGAAACATTAGTGCTATTGAAGCTTTCAAAAACTGCAACTAATATAGAAATTGGATGGAACAGACTTATTTCTGAAAACATGAAAAAGTGACACAGTCTGGAAATAGATTGATTTGCCCATCCCTACTTCATATGATGCATAAACTACTTGTAAAAAGAAGCTAGCGATGATAGTAAAAAATGTCATTTTCATTTTCTAAGAGATGCTGAAGATTAACCATTGGTTGTGCTATATATAACTATAATATGCTACTTATGAACAGCCTTTCTGATACAACTAATATAATACAGTCTGGCAACTGTATTACATTTTTTAATCCCTTGGTAACAACATTGCCTTTGCCACCAAATACATCCTGCTGTGTCAAGCAAGACTTATTTGAATGAGCCAACTCTTGAGAGGGTATGACATTTTCTGGTGACTGCCAATACCACATCAAAGGCTTCTGCAGTTACAAACTGACCTTTCAAGAAGTTCAGTAGATGTCAATCTCTAGTTACTCCATTGGTGCTTAGAAGTTGGAGACCCTACTATGAGAATCAACTACCCATTCTGTCATATTATACCCTGAGAAGGGTGGCTAATGAAGAAAGGCATAAAAACACAAGGAAATCTACTTAGGTGTGCTTGATCCTGAGACAATAATTTCTTTCTGAGCATCATCCTCAAAAGTTGTACAGAACTAAATGAGACACCAAGCAAATCACGGAAACTACTCAGATTGATAATCCAGACATTTTTATAGCATATAACCATTACTTGGACATTTGAATACTAAATATGAACTGAGTGCATGATAGGAGTTATAGAATTTCAGAAGCATTATAAAAATAACGTAAGGCTTGATTCAGTCTTTCAATCTTTTCAGTTCAAACTTTCACTGTGGAAAAATGGTGGGATTTTACATAAAAAAACACATTTTTTTTCTTCACAAAAACAATTCACAAGCTTGCAGGGCTTTTTCTTTTTGGTCTTGTGCAAAAACACCAATTTTCACAAACATACTCTAGAAATATACTCCTTTTTTGGTAGAAAAGGTGTTTTTTTTTCTGCAAAAAACAAATTTGCAACCCCCACATCATGAGTTTCTGGAAAGTGGTTTGTTTGCACAAGTATGGAGGGTTTGCACAAAAAACCCCACCACTTTGTAAACAAACATTGTTTCAGGAACAAATTTTTTGTGTTGAAATTGTGTTTTGGGGGCATAAACCAGTTTTTTGCACAAAACTCCATGAGTATTTCTGTGTGAAATAATTTCTTGAAATACTTCAGAATGTGCAAATACTTGGTGAAAACTGCATGAGAATATCCTCCCCTTCTCCATTTGGAAAAAAATCTATGAAAATAATTTGTCCTCATAGGCAAAGATGAAACAGTCAAAGATTTATCTTCCTAGCTGGATGTCATTGTATCTTCTCTGGGTAGAGTGCAGCTGTTCTTTCTCCCAGGATGATTTCCAGCTTTGTCAGCTAGATTCCCCAATGTTAATGTCACCTTTTCCATTTCATTTTCCCTCCAATATGGAATACTGGTCAGGAATATGGAAACCTGCCATGCCAGGACAGTATTTTATCTGTTCAAAATGATATCATCTACTCTGATTGGGAGTGATTTTCCAGGGCATCAGACAAAGATCTTTTATATCACCTGTTATCTGATCTACTTCCTTAGAATTTTTGACAGGGATTTAAATGCGCAACCTAGGATGTTGTGTATGTAAAACCATCCACATGAACACTGAAATGGTCCATCCCCGAAGAGTATTCCAATTTTCCGGGGCACCACTGGTATAGAAAATAAACCTGCTTCTTCTTTATGGACACAACAGCTACTGAACCCATGTCTGCTCCAACCTGCAAACAATGTTCTTTTTTATCCATATTTAAGCAATGGTTGAGGACCTTAGATCTCCACATCTCATTGGACTACAACTTTCAATATTCAAGACCATTAGCCATTATGGCTGGGAATGATGAGAGTTGTAGTCCAACATCATCTATTTACTCAAAATTTGCAGTGCCTTTAGAAAAACAAACAAACAGAATGACACACGAACAGTATATTTTTCAAATATATAACACATCAAACAAGTGCCTCACCATCATCCTTTCTGTTGCATGACACCAAGGCCTCTAACCAATTATGTTACTGTGTTTGCAAAACCCCTTAGGTTAGCAATTGCACTTTTTCAGAATTAGCACAAGTGTGGTATCCCAAGTCAGTTTCTACTGTACAAGCAGCTGTGTAAATCATTGCCCAAGAGATTGTACAAGTAGTTGCATAATCACTTGTATTACACTATTTGTGTCATGGTGCAACCCAGTATAACTGTGTCACTGGGGGTTTTCATTCTGCTACTGTTAACATTGCATTTAGATGCAAAGCTTCATTTAGCCCAGCATCCTGTTTCCAACTGTGGGCAGCCTGGTAACTCTTGAACACATAGCATAAAGACAAAAACCACACCCCCTTGTTTGTCCCCTGCATGAGGTAATCTGAGGTCTACAAGTTTCGAACAGATGTCATTTTATCATCACAGACTGGCACAGACAGCCCTATGCTCCATTGATTTGTTTAATCCTTATGAAAAGTCATTTAACAGGCTTGAGTTAACTTCATGGTCAGCATTAATACATATTGTGCATTTATGTCATTGATTTTTTTCCTTACTCAAAAGGAAGTGTAATTGCTGTGGATGTTGCCTTCTGTGGCACTAATCTGGATTGTGCTTTCCCTGTGTCTTCAGCGAGCACAGGAAACAAAAGCCCACCTATCACTGGGGAGTGTCAGTGTGGCTGGCACTTGGCCCAACAATTATGGAGGCAACAGATGGTACCACAGGCTTGGAGCAGACAAGAGCCAGTGTCCCACTTTCAACATCCTATGAAATCCATGGGTTTGCAGTTTACAGAGGGACATTTAGAATTCTCAGCCAGAGAGCTCTTTGGCCTCAGTAAACTACAAACCCTAGAATTCCACAGGATATTGAAAGTGGAATAATAGCACTATTAACAGTGTAGGGTAGAAAAGACCTAAGTGCTAAATCCTCCATGTCCTAAGGAACCTATGCAGACTAGCACCTTAGTAATTTTGAATAATAATTTTAAAGAAAAGCCCTGAAAAAGAGCTATGCATTAAAGCAGACTATGGTAGTTTAGCTGGGATTTCTCACACTAAACATAACCTATAAATTACACAGGAACACAGATGAAACTGTTCTGTATTCTTCGAAAATTATTATTTTGTTCAAAAAATTGCCAAAGAGAAGCTTCTACTCTCACCATGTCAGCCACTAAAATACTCTTTTCAGAGCTATACAAGTAACTGCTGATGAGATAAATCATTGAGCTGAAGATTCATCTCTGCTGTCCAAAGCAAATCTCAGGATGACATTCTATGCAAATCACTCTTCCACCTTCTGTCATAATTTGATTTGGTGGTATATAGTTCTACACTGCCTACTGGATAAGATTTAATACTGTGGTGATTTAATTATGTTCTTATTAGTTACATATAATATAAATAAGCAGACTGTAAACCTCTAAAGAAAGCATTCTACTGTCATTGAAAATGGCATCCAGTATTTATTTTAGTAATAAAAGCAAAGATTCCAAGTTTCCTCTTTTTTTAAGGCTCACGGCTTTTGGCCTGCCCACTTTCCAAAGGCTCCTGTACAAAATGTGTCAGCAAAGACAAGGGCCCTTTTCGGACGCACAAGGTGTCACAGCGTGGGGACGTGTGAGGAGCGGGACTGTGACAACACTTCCTCAAGATGTCATCATGGTCCCATCTTTTTTGCGTCACCAGTTGGCATGATTGTGGAGTAAATCATTGATAGATTTTCTTCATCAATGGCCCCTGATTGTGCAACACTCCTGTACTTACCTGCCATACGGAAGGGCCAAAAGCACGATGGAGGTACTTCCTGCCCTGGCACAGCATGGGAAAGAGCCCAGCCGTGCTGCGAAAGGAAGAGGCATGTCCCTCGTGCTTCCTTCTGCAGAAAGCCAATCCAGTGTGGAGGGAAGTATTCCTGTCACGCTCTTTCCCAGCAAAGACACTCCAGGGATTGCACAATGGGATAAGGTAAGGTGTGGAAAAGGCCAGGTGGCCAGCCATTGAAGAAATACTGTGTGTTCCAAGCCCATGGTACCATCTGTTGCCTCCATAATTGTTGGGCCAAGCACCGCTCTAGTATTAATTAGGATCAGGAAGAAGATCCAGGAGTAGATTGTATGTCATGGAAAAGCAGCAATCAGTTTAATATACATTACTACTCTTGTACATTTTACTGCCAGAGCAAGAAGAGAATCATGTGGGAATTTCCGTTCCAGTTACTGAATTAATTTTTCTGGTTTTGGATACTTAGCACCTTGAGATTTAGATGATGGCATGGCAATTGTCATTTATTGCTCTTATTCATGTAGCAAGATATATGGGACTATTCCTAGGTCTGCAAAAGGCCCTTACATGCATGGCTCTTCTTGACAAGAACACATTTCAGAAGAGACTGAGTATCACATGAGATCTATCTGTCTGTCTATCTACCTACCTACCTGCCTATTTAAATAATTCCTATGTCTATCCTAAAGGTAAGAATTTCAGGCTGGTCTACAGTAAAGTAAGTTCAGAATAGTTTAAAACAACAAGAATAATTTAAAAACCTTAAAAGACAAACTAAATATAACACTATAAAATAAACCACAGCACATGTGCAAAGTGGATAAAATTAGTCAACTGATAAAATCAATTATTTATTTATCTGATAAATAAGTTATCAGAGGAATCACATGGAAGGAATTTAAAAATTGCCATCATTATTTCTGATACTCTTCTTATATATTCATTTTGATACTCTTAATACTTTTATTATATATCCATTCATCAGGCTGCATGGTATTTCATGGAGTATAAGAGCACGTGTTCAAGCTCCAAGGAGTTTACATTCTAAAACTAGGAAGCAGCATGCAATTGTTTCTGGTCCATGCACCTAAGATTTGTTAGAGGGCTGAGTGGCAAACCTTGATAGATTTTTCCCCTCCTCAGGAAGCAAAGGGAGCAGAATCACACAGGAATTCTGAGATACTGTTTCAAGCATAATTATAGAGCAGAGATTTTTGAGAGAAAAGGGGGCCTCTGGACAGTGGCCATAAACAACAGCTTGAATGGAACCAATAACTAAGAAGGCAGTAGCAATCATATTGGTGTACATATTAAGTGTCTCAAAGAAGAGTTCTTGGCAGCTGTCCATAGTTTTTAACTTCTCTTTCTTGAAGATCTTCCAAATCTACAAATTTTACTGCTATACGAGAGAGATTAAGATAAGCTACAGCGCCAAGTCTTCAAATTATAATTCAAGGTAATGCATGGGTTCTTGGCTTGGAAGGGATTTCTATTGATCCCTGATGTATGGGGCCAGGCAGCTGGAAACATTGGCCAGGTGTACCTGAGTTGGTTGAATCCTGCTTACCTGGGTACTTCAGTATTAGGGATGTGAACATCTACCTAATTCAGTTTCATTCCATTTCTCTGAATGTCACTTGTATTTTTTCCCTCTTCGTTTTGTATCAGCTTGCAAGATTTTAGTGTGTCTCTTTTGTATAGAATTTTCTGTGTTTTTCCTAAACAGGTACGTTTATGAAATTTACTTAACAAATCCATTTGCTCCATGGATTAAAGCATTTTCCCCAGTTTTACATATTTTTAGCTGATTACATTTTAAAAATTCTTCACTGCTTTGCGTGCAACTTTGTTTCTCCAAAATGCCCCGTAAGTCTTGAAAATGCATACGTTCTTAAGGTGAGATCGGTTTCACTTCACAGTGAATCTTAAGAGGTGCAATGAATCTACTTCTGTCAAGACTGTGGAATCCAGTACAACCCTTTTCCAGCCCTGCACAGCACACATGCTCATATTCAGCCAGCTACCTACCAGGGACAGGACAGTGGCCTCAGAGGGAAGGGGAGAGAGGGAGAGGGAGAGAGAGAGTGAGAGAGAGAGAGAGTGAGAGAGCGAGAGCGAGAGAGACTCATTTACCCTAGCCCATAAAATGTCTGTCTGGCTTGGTTTAGGGTGGCTGACTACCTATATGCCCTCCACTTCTTTCACAAGATACCTTGGTATGGACAAGTGCTAACTACTGGCTGGCAGGACTGGGAAGAAATTTTCCTTTTGTCACTAAATGGCACTGGAGCCATTTCTACCTTCCCTATAGCAATAGTTTTTAAATGTCACACTGGCATGTACTATATTAAATCTGAATAGCTGGTCTTGACTGATGTTGGGTCATTGAGTCAATTCATAGTCTAGAGGAGATGGGCCTTGGAGTGTGTACCTTATAGGCTGCCCCAGTCTGAAGGCTGTCAGGCCAGCCACAGAACGAGGCTGCTGTTTGTGAGAAGCATCCTGCACTGTGGTTGTATTGAGAATTTAATAGCTCTTCCCAAGAGACAGGCTGTAGGACTCATTCCTGCAGGCTACCTTTGAATTTATTAAGCCAAATTATTATGAAAACAGTAGCTTATCAAATTATAGCTGGTATAATGCAACCACTATCTCTCTGTGTTTCTTCCTCTCCTGTTCTATTTTACTCATGCCAGAGCAAGCACAAATTCTGCACAGTCTTACACTTGAGAGTGCTCACCACAGAAAACCACTGTTCATCATAACCTCATTCATTTCATTTCCCCCACAGCACAAATACTGTTGGCATTTTAAATAAAGCTAGAAATGAGTAGATGAAACATCTTAATTTCCCTTCCCTTCCCTGGAAAGACATTAACATCGTCCTTATCAGTTCTATTCATCAGCCTAAGTAGGAATGGTTAAAAGAGTTGTACTGCACCACCCCTTTGAGATATCACAGTATCCTCTTTTTTAATTTCACAAATAAGTTTGTAATTGCAAAGCAGCCATTATCTAGGTAGCCACTGAATGATCATCAGATTACTTTGGGCTTCTAAACTAAAAGGATATAACAACTTAATTATGAGTTATGGAATAATACTATGATCTAAAATATTTCTCTGAAATGAAGAAAAGAATAGCTGCATTTTATGTCCTAATATTTTAACTGTAAAAATATGTTTAACAACGTCAGAAGGGAGCAAGTGCAAATTTTTATATATATATGTATATATGTATATATGTATGTATGTGTGACATTTGTTTCAAAGAGAAATATTATGTTATTGGCAAGGAATGAGTAATTTCTGGATGAAGCACTTTTCTGTCTCTAGCTGTTGTTGCTGTTGAGTGCCTTCAAGTCATTTCCAACTTATACACTCCTAAGGCAATCCTATCATGGGGTTTTCTTGGCAAGATTTGTTCAGAGGGAGTTTGTCTTCACCTTTGCAGAGGACTGAGGCTGAGAATGTGTAACTTGCTTGAGATCACGCAGTGGGTTTCCAGGGCTAAGCAGGGTTTCAAACCCTGGTTTCCATTGATTAGGGAATGACTAGATGAACCCAATTGATTCTATAATAACTTTGGACACCATCCTTCATGAAGAGCGTCTCAGTTATTTACTGTAGCGCAAACTCTATGAAATTCATGGGGTGGCCATAAGTCGACAGGCGATTTGAAGGTGTATACACACACAAAATCAGCACATTGAATATGAAATCAAGGGATGGGCCTCATTGAAGAGGTGAATATCCTTTTTTGATTTATTTCCTTTTTACAGACAAAACCATGAGGAAACATTTTCTCCAATATCTGGATTAAAAATTTAGCAGGGCCATTAAGGATTGCATAGAATTGCTTCATAGGCTAAATCTGGCTGCCAACTAGCTCCTTTGTTACATTAAGACTGGAAAATGGTTATGAGATGGAAGCTGCCAATTCACTCTTCCTTCCTTGTTATTTGATTTAATAGTAGATAATAGAATGCCTCTTAAAAAGGTGAAATGCTTATATTAACTCTAGTGCCATTAAATTGGTTTTACTACCTGGTGGTATCTAGCTACCTAGAGACAGATGTAGCAGTTATTTCCTGGTTCAATTGCTGATGTGTTCAGAAGTTTACACAGAAAGAGGTGTTGCGTATTACTGGAAGGAGGATCTAGACATCTCGTTCTTTACCACACAATGGAGGATGATCACCACATTTTTGTCACTCTTGCTTTGTCATTCTCACTTTGTAAAGTCAATGATGTCAATGTAACTGCTGTGGATTCTCAGTTTGGCTCACTGGCTAGGGAAACCCTAAAACAGAGATTGTTTTTACTACTTGTTTCAGAAAATGAAGAAGAGCTGGAAGGGAGTTGCAGTTGTCAGGGGTACAAATCAGGCTGTTTTCAGCTTAAATAATGTATTAGGATTTTCGATTATGTATTTAGGAAGAGACAAAAGGGTAAATAACTTATAGTGGAATTTTTATTATTTATTTGTACCTATTTTGTATTTTTTATTTAGGGCTTTAAAGTTCGCATCCAAAGCTACAATATGGTTCAGCAGCATATGTAAAATGGGCCTACAATCACATCCTGCACTGGCACTCAACTGGATGCACGGAAGGTTGGGACTATGTTCAATTTAGTATATAATTTGTTGCATGGTTGTTTTTGTTGCTCTTTTAAAAACATTTTTGGACTTAAATTGTGATTGAATTTGTACTGAATCCAGAAAAGGACACATCAGCTTCTATCCATCCTTGAACTCTGAATAATGGGTGGAAATCCTTATGGAGGAGTTATCAGGAATCAGCTCTCAAAATCCTGTTCTGTATCTTGTATTAAACAACCAGGTGGATACTCCCTGAGAGCCTATAGGGATTTTCTTAACTTAACCAAGCCCCTGGGATCATTCCTGTCAAGTAGACTCAGATGGAGGATGTCTTTCCCAATGGAACTCACTGCCTCAAAGTCATCAGTCATCTTCCACCAACACAATCATCACAAGCAAGGCTTTCTAAGGCAAACACTGGCCTATTCCAAATCAGTAAATGAAAACAGGAGTCTGAGGGAGGTTTCTATTTCCTCTGGGAGCTAAGCTATTGAATTTTTGTGTGACCAAGCTGAAACTTGCTGAAAATTGTGACCCTTGGACATTTTCCAATAATCACCCATGAGACTGTATGTATCTCAGTGTGATCACAAGATTAGGAGAATACAAGCATTCTGTTACATTGAACTGTGATTCCCTCCATCTACAATGCTGCAAACTGAACCTATTTTCCTGTCTGCTGGAATGAGACCACTTCACATAATCCTGTCTCTTGCCTGACCTGAATTCTTCCCTTTCCAGCTTTCCTTATAAAGAACATGGCTTTTCTCCATGGCAAGGCAATGATCGTTCTATAAGGGCTCTAACTTTTGCACTTTGGGGGTTTTTGTTTTGATGTTTTGCACTTGTAATTCAGTCACTGTATACAGCCAGCCTTCCATATCCATGGATTTTTGTATCCATGGATCCAGCCAACCACATCTTGAAAATATTTTGCCATTTTATATAAGGAACATCATTTTACTACCCCATTGTTCACATGATAGGACTTGACCATCCATAAATTTTGGTATCCATGGGGGGTCCTGGAACCAAACCCTAGTGGATACCAAGGGCCCACTGTACAGTGCCATCCCCTGATCTTTGTTCACATACATGTATTTATCTATTTATCCATTTATCTAATAAATATTACTACTTTTAAATTGTAGTATGAATGTTGACTGGCCAAAGTAAACAGTAGTGAAGAACCATACTTCAAATCTGAAGATCTCCTTAACCTGTATATTATAAAACCTAACAAACAGAAATCTTTGCAGAGGATGTACATTCATATCTTATCTCTTGTTACACTTTCTATAATCCAGAATATTGTTGGAATTGTGCAAGCAAACTACTCTCACAAAGAATCAACCTTAGAACACAGCTGTGATCTTGAGACCCTTGTAAGACATCATGTTGCCTTGCTTAGGGGCTGTGAGGATTTTGATTGCTTTGTCTTAAAGAACCCCTAATCTGCTGGTATGCTGAAAAATGCTTCATCCCCAGTTTCAAGATTGGTTTGTCCAAGAGTAGCTTGTGTGTGTGTGTGTGTGCTTTGAGGCCTCTATAATCTCTTGGACTGCAAACAAGATTTGCAAGGCTGCAGCTAAATTGTAAATATTGTCATTCTAATTAGCATGCTTCACATTTAATTTGCCTGAACACAGTTTGTGACAAGCCAGATGTCACACTTGTTCTTTGGTAGTCTGATCTGAGAACTGGTAATTTCAAATGTGGTAGTGAGCTTCTCAAGTGTTTGGGTATAAGCAAAAAAATAATGAAGTTTGAATAAAAGTAATGTATTTGCATTCTTGTTTATTTTACTCCTGATATCTCAGACTTCAGTGCACTTAGTTATGCTGTCTTTCCCAAGTTCTCACCAACGAGGTCTCGAAACTTTTTGCAAATCAAAGCCAGGAGTTTCAGTCACTACTGGTCAGTTCACTCTGCCAAAGAGGGTCATTGTATCTTCTTTAAATTATTCCAAAGAGCAAGCAATAAGACCAGTCATACTTCCAGTAATTACTGTGTCATCTATGTGAGAGATGCATACAATTAGTCTGGATCTGAAATGTGTCTACACTAATTAAATTATAATGCATGATTAGCAAACTGGCAGGGCCAGAACAAATCTGTAGAACTCTATTCATGTTAGCTATATACCCAAATTTTTAATGAAGTGCTAATACTAATCCATGCATGTAGCTTGTCCTTTAAATACTCTGTTGAGGCTACAGTCTTCGTAACTACTATACAGTATATAAAGAATACCAAAAAGATATTAGAATAAGAATTTAAAGACCCTAGTCATCTATATTTCCTGTGGCTATACAACAGCAGTTTCTTCCTACTTGGATATATTTGTTATACAATAATTTTGCAGTGTTGTGTAGTGGTTTGAAAAATGGACTAGAGCTCTGGGAGACAAGGATTTGCATCCCCATTAGCCATGGAAACCCGCTGAGTGGCCTTCAGTGAGTCACACACTTTCATCTTCAGAAGAAGTCAATGGCAAACCCCCTCTGAACAAATCTTGCCAAGAAAACCCCATGACTGGTTCCCCTTAGGACAGCCATAAGTTGGAAACAACCTGAAGGAATACAGCAACAAAAATTTTGCAAGCTCCCTCAGTTCCCCTTTAAGGCATTGTTATTGTTGTATGCCTTGAAGTCATTTCTGACTCATGGCCACCTAAGGAAACACTATCCCAGAGTTTTCTGGGGGATGAGTGTATGTGATGTGCCCAAGGCATACTACAACTGAAAAGGCGCATTCCTTTTCACCACCTCTATAACTACTTTTTCGCTAGAGAGAGGCCCCACAGATATTGGGAGACCTCAGAAGTAGCTTTTTAAAAGTGTTTACTTGTAATGCCAAAATAGTGGCCTGTTGCCTCATTCATGACAGAGAGAGACTCAAAGAGACCTCTCAAGAGAAGGCATTTTATGGCTGAAAATGAAGAAAGGAAATTTTATTGCCTTCTTTTACTGCTTCTGTTCCCAGTCAACAGCCTTTTGGGGAGAGACAGAGCTTGAACTTTCTGTCTGCATAGACCCTGTCTCTATAATTTTTCAAACAAACAAGATGCAGACCTGTGACTTTAATGGTATCACTTTTCTGAAAGGTAGTATAATGAATGTTGTGCCTTCTTCTTGGCTGAATAAAGGTATTGCCACAATGTGTATCTTGCATTTTTACTTGTTATTTTTTTGGGCAATGAAGGGCAATGTTACTTTTTAATGATCTAACAAGACTCATATTTTTTAAAAAATAATAAATACTGCAACTCCTTATTTCAAAAACTACCGTTATGTGCACTGGAGATTGAAGAGTCAGTTTTCTTGATTTTTAGGGGTTAATGTTTTTTTAAGAAATGTATCAGTGTTCACAGTAACGCGCTAACACGTTGTGTTATTCAGATAGTTTAATGGAAAATGAACAACACACTAATTTTTCCAGCAACATTTCTAAGCTCTGGTTACAGGCAGAAAATACGTCAATTGGATTCTGAATGCTATACATTCTAGGCAATGAAACAGCCATATGCAGTAAGAGGATGAGATACGAAGGTCTTTCCTGAAAGGTAAGATATTTTAAAAAAATAATTTCTTATTTTTCCAGACACTGAACTAGGGCATGTGTTGCAACTTCAGATCAAAGGAACAAAATTCTGAGGCAGGCCTAGACTGATAACCACAAGCTAGCCATGACATTTACTGTTTTAAAACTGTTTCTTGAAGTGTAGTGTATAAAGCACTCCTAACTGAGAAGAAACAAATGCTCATATTTATATGAAGGCTGGCTTGCTGCCCATGCAATACATTGAAATTCTGGCTGTGTATGCTACAATCACTTTCTACTCTTTGAATCTCTTTTGAGCAACTTCATCCCTTTTGTTTTATTTGTTGACACAACCTATTGGAATCCAAAGAACTGCTGAGCAAGTTTGCATGCCCAAGGAACCCTTGGGCTTTTCCCCATCCACGTAGCAGTTCCTTGTGCTCCGCAGTAAAATTTTGTGCATGTGTGTGTAAAATGTAGATTGTGATACAGCCAAACCAGTTATCAGATCAAAGCAGATGGTAAGTAAATGAAAATTCCACTAGAATTTAATGACACTCTCATAGTCACCCTTCTGATCTTCCATCTTAGATTACTCCAGGATGTAATGATTTCCAAAACCTAGAAGCAGCAGCCCTGTTTTAACGCAAAGAATATGTATCCTAAGGTATCTTTCGAGAGGGCCCTGATTGTGAAATAAAGTCTGCCTTAGAAAAAAACTCTTTCCTTTCAGGCACATATTAAATTCTGATTCCTTTGTAAACTGAAACTTTAGTGAGTGGCAGCTGGTGGCTCCCTTGCTCCTCGGGAAGAGGTGAATCTGCTCTAGTTGTAACTATGGATATTGACAGAGCTATCTAAGGTGCTAGACACTATCCCCTACCATATTCAGCACCTTGAAAATCTCTTTCAGAGCCTGGATAAAACCCAAGGCAGAGACACCACCCATTGACATGGAAGCCACCCGCTCCCACTATCTGCAGTTCCATGAACAGCATCTAAATGCAACAGTACTAAACATCATTACTCTCCTATGGTAAGTAAGATTAGTAATTAAGGTGTCAGAGCTGTTGTTCTTGCTATAGATTAACAAAGATCTTCTTTTTTTGATTATTATTCATTCCACTTGGATAGTACTGTTTACTGCATGTCATATGCCTAGATACAGAGGATAAGGTCTAGGTTCCCAAACTGTTAGAGGAGACATAGACTATTGGTACCTGTTTAAAAAGACTCAGTCAATGACACCTTGCAGAATGTCCTCTTCCACTTTTCTTTAGGATGGAGATAATGCACTGATGAGTTTTGGATAAAATATGTAGAGGGAAGGAGGAACCTAGGTCACATAAGCAAGCTTAAAATTCAAAAGACACACTTATCCAGAGAGACCTGAGCTTCCCTTGGTTTCAGAAGCTTGCGACTGGAGTGTGGTTTCTGTTGTAGCTCTTGCAGTACCCTCTGGGAAGCAAGAGAGAGCACATCCTTTACAACAGGGGTGGGACTCATGGGTCCTTGAACATTGCAGCAAGGCAAGCAACAACTTCCAAAATTTTGTCTTCTACACAGGAGGATATAGGAACTCTGTCCCAATTCTGCAACTAAAACTGGATAAGAAGATTCCCAAATGACCACATAGAAAGCTAGGTAACAGAGGAAGCAGCAAAGAGGCACAGCATCAGTACCTGGAGTGGGAAGGGCATGCTGCTTCCCAACAGATCTTGATCATGACAGTCTCTTTTCTTCTTAATTTTCTAAAATTGTTTATGGTCTAGTGGTGTTTCACCAGACATATACAGGCTGACAAATGCCACTGTTTTATTTCTATTTTATCCTTTTCTGGTGTTTATCTCAGGTAAAACATAGAATGGAAGTAGTGAGGGCAAAATATGTTTTACTGCATGTCATATCACTAGATACAGAGGATGAAGTCCGGATTCCCAAACTGTCTGCCATTCACAACTGAATTAGTTATCTAAAGGGGATCCTTGTAAGACTATTAAATTCTACATCTACAACAGGGATATCTATGAAACGTGTGGTGGGGAAACATTAGTGGATCTGAGGGACCTCTGGGAATTGCATGAATGCAAAACTTGCCCAGAAGCAGACCTTTTAAAGTCTAATTCGTGTTTTGAAACTGACATTATTTAATTTCAAACACTGTCAGGGGAGGGGAGCTGTGACCTATTTAAAAGGTGAACTGCTGTCTATGAAAGCTTCCATCCCCCTGTTTACATTTTGGGGGAGGGGACTGCAGGGGTTGAGAGCTACATATCTCTACCCCACTCCCAAATCCACAGCTTTGAAGACTGCATGGGGCCCTAGGAATGCAATTTGCCTACCCTGGTCTAAACTTACTTGGCTGCATCATTGTGCTGCCCTCTGTTGAAAGCTTCTGCTTCTTACTCATCTTAGTTACAGGTCTGTAGACAGTTCAAAATGTCATTCCTCAACTTTCTTGGAATGCTCACATACGAAAGCATATTGTCTTTTGACTTTTCAGCATCCATTGGAGAAATTTTCTTCTCCATCTAGCCCAGACACATAAGTGCTGTAGCTCTTCCTACCAAGTTTCTATGGAATGACTTTCCGGTTGGCAAGAAAGATCAGTTTGCCAAATATACACAGAGATTATTTATTGGTTCATCTTTATATCCATTTACTTAATTTCATTTATGTGGATCCATCACCTAAAATCTGTGATCTAAACCTTTAGCAGGTTTAGAAACTAAATGTTAACTTTGAGGACAGTGAAAATACATGCATAAAAATCTAGTGTTAAAAAGGAAATATCCACTTAGGGAACACAGAAATCCACTAAGTTATACATTTGTAAGACAGAGATGTTAAAAAGTGTTGTGTTCTCCAAGCAGGAACTATATACACAAAATCATCCCACTGGTGTATAGAGAATAATTGTGACAGTATTTTATGGTTTTCTAAGCACAGCAATTAGCTGGTCTGAATTTATAAAAGGAGTGGTTTTCACTGGCTTTTAACATTTTTGTTGTTCCCTACCATCTCCTCTGCAACTGTTGTATTATTAATTTAGTCTCTGTTTCAAGCATCCTCAAAAACGCATATCTGCTTTTTTTCCCAGGCTTGTGATTGAGACAAGGTTTATCTCTGACCCTGAGCTATCTTTAAGGATGCTTCCAAAACAGACAGAAGAACCGGTAAGCAAATGCTGTTCTGTACTCATGTTCTAGAACAGACAAGAAGCAAAAGGTGGCAAAAACAGGGCCAGAATCCTTAACACAACTGTTCATAAATATGTGTGTAAGGACAAAGAGTACCATTAAAATAATCAATGCTTAGAAATAGAAGAAATCAACAACAACAAAATTAGAATAAGAGACCTTTTCCACAGGATCTGAGAAATAAAGGGAAATTCAAACCAATAATAGGGATGCTATTTGCCCAATAAGAGAACATATGATGTAATCAAGACAAAACAAAATGTCAGTGGAAGCAATACACTGAGAAACTATATAAAACAGATGAACGGATGACAGATTCCTTCACGGAAGAACCATTATGAATGAACCTATACTTTCAGAAAGCAAAGTGGAAAAGACTCTCACAGCACTTGGGAGAAATAAATCATCAGGAACAGATGGTATACCAATAAAGCCATTTCCAATTGTAGAGAAAGAATCCATTCAAATTATAATAAAATCTGCCAAAAAATATGGAGAAAATAATGACACCCCCCACTTGAAATATTCACTATACATTCTAATCACCAAGAAAGAGGACACCAGTGTAAGTAAACATTGGACAATTACTCTGATCTCCCATGCAAGCAAAGTGATGCTCGGGTTTTTACAAGAATGACTGCTGACTGACTTACGAGGCAACTACACTGCAGTTTGGGGAGCTCCTACAGCCATGTGGTCTCCTCCAGCTTCCTTCTCCTTCCCAGCATGCTCTGGGGCTGGCTACATCCGGGTTCTTCCCAGGGCAGCCAATGAGTTTAATTCGACAGTTTGAACTCATTGGCTGCTTCTGTCCTCAGCCAGAGGCTCCTGCAGTTTTCCCTCTGGTTGGGGAAAGGGCTTTATAAGCCAGCCCTCCTCTGACTTGCTTTCACTTCATTCTGGGCCTCTCCCTTCCCCCTGCTATTATATTATAACTGTATGTATTATCATTGTCACAACTTTGGGAATGGTTAGCATGGGTCCTAGATCCAGGACTGGTATGTTGGTCCCTCCATGTGGAGTTATCACCCAGTGGTGCAGGGGTGCCCTGGGTGTTAGCAGGTCAACGGATGTGGATTTCACCCCTGCACTCAGCAGATTGGTGGTTTCAGTACCTGCCAGCTCTATGCACGGCAGCTGCCAGTCGGTTGGGCTCATCGATCTGATCCAAATGCCAACCCTTGTAACAGCTTTAACCAAATAAAGTTGTGGCCTTTCTCCTCTCCACATTTTGCATCTTGTGTTTTATTCTTCAGTGACCAGCTTCTCTCTCCCCTGACTCCGCAAAGGTTTTCTCTGTATATAGAGCAAGAAATGTCAGCTGTCTAAGCTGGTTTCAGAAAAGGGAGAGGAACTAGGGATCATATCAGAAACATATGTTAGAGAATGGAATTCATCAAAGAATTTCAGAATAAAAGCAACCTGTGCTTTATAGATTAAAGCAAAGCCTTTTAATGTGTAGACCATGAAAAATGACTACTGATGAAAGTTAAAGAAAGTACAAAAGAAAGATTTTAGTGGAATATTAAGATGACAAAAAGAATAACCACAGATTACTCACACAATTTAAAAGTGAGTGACAAAGACATTGAAATAAAGATTTCTCTATGCTATGGCTCAGTCATTAAATCATAAACCAAGGTGGAAAGAGTAGAGTCAAGAAGTCAGAAGACTAAGGCCCTTTTCACATCTTACCCGTTTGTGCGATGGGGGAGGGCGGCTCGCACGAGAAGTCTCATTTGAAACGCTGCCGCTTCCCCGCTCCTTCGTACTGCAGGTCGCTTCCTGGTAGCATGACCGTCGCTCTTACGCCCTGCCCCTTCCTTCCACAGCGCAGTCTGGGAGCTGTAGGCTGCGCTGGGGGAGGAAGCGTGACCCGCTCGCCTGGGACGACGCACCGCACGCAGGTAAGTGCACGAGGTCACTACGAGCATTGTGCGAGTGTGCATTATTTTCGGCTTAGAGCCGAAAATAAAAAAATGCGTGCTTGCCCCGCTTGAGCCTCATGAGCATTGCGCGAGTGGGAGTGTGTCATACGAAGCGACGCTCCCACTCATGCGAGGCTCAAGGGGCTCTCACGCAAAAAAAAGGCATGCAAAAAGGGCCTAAGACTTGAAAAGGCAGCCATGAAGGAATCAGATAAGATTTTTACATGTAAAGACATTAAATACCAAAGTCAGAATCTTCCAGGCCACAGTATTTCTGACCTTTATCTATGGTTGTGAAAGATGGACAGGGAAGAAAGCCGACAAGGATGAAAATCAAATAATTTTAAATGGTGTCCTGGAGAACATGGACAGCTAAAAAGACAAACGAATGGATCCTAGAGCAAATCAGGCTTGAATTCTCACTAGAAGCAAAGGTGACTAAACGGAAGCTGTCGTACTTTGGACATATCATGAGATGCCATGACTCACGGGAAAATAAAATAATGCTTTGTAAAGTAGAAGGCAGACGAAAGAGAGAGACCACGTTACATGTGGATTAATTCAAGGAATCAGTCGAAGAGGCCGTGGCCTCAAGTTTACAAGATCTAGGCAGGACAGTTGATGCATGGGGCTCGTGGAGGTCTCTCATAGGATTGCTGTAAAGTTGACTTGATGGCAAATAATAAAATCAACACCTTTATGTTCCAGGTTTGTTTCATGTTTGGTTTAGGAAGTTCTGCATGCAAGGGGAGAACTTGGAAAAGTAACTTTTTTAGACCAAAAATTCTTAGAATCCTCTCGTTAGCTTGGCCAGTGGCCATGGATTTATGAACCAAAAATTAATTTTACAAGTTCTGCTTGAAGGTGATGAAGCATAACAGATAATTCAAATTGCCATGATAACTACAGAAAGTATACTTATTGGCTCTATTTGTATTGGCCACTACATATGACTCTGCAGTCAGGAAAGGACGAAGTGAACAGCAACATAAATGGAGGTTCACATTCATTTCCCATGAATGGTAGCTTTTACTTGGAACTAGAAAACACTCCCAATATCTAGATTTTGGCATCATTTTCAAGGAAGCAATTTTCCAACGCATTTTGATTCTACTTGTACAGAACTGTGTAAATTTTTTACAAAACTTGTATGTGAGAAAATCAGACCCCTTTCTGGCTGCACAATCAAATTACTGGAAGTCTGCCAGCACTGCTCTTACTGGAAGTAATTAAACACACTTTCCTGTGTAAATAATTACCAGCAGGGTTATTCCCTTACAAGTGGTAACATGCAAGTTCCTTCAATCATGAAATTGCTCTGTCTTACACCTCAGCACTGATTATTACCACTGCTAACAGTACTTGTGCTTGGTCAAAAGAATATCCTAGACTTTAGTCGTTAAATTTCTCCCACCCCCAACAAAACCGGGATTAATAGAATGTCATTCTAAATAAATTATATCCTGCCTTACTGCTTTTTCTGTGAAGTAACAGTTGAGTATACTAAACACTCTACAGAAGTATGCACTTTACAACAAGGTGCTCTGGATATAGAATGCTGGACATAAACATTAAAAGTCCAAGAAAATGATCATAAATAAAATATTATGGTGTGCTTACTCTTTATGGCTTTCATTTAAAACTTACTTTCTGTATTAAAATAGGAAAAGAAGAGAAGGCAGCAAAGATCTTTTATCTATACAGCCTTTTGGTTCCTGCCTGCTTGCAGTGGGTGGGTGCCATACTTATTACTGATTTGTTTTTTTTAAAAACTACCTTTAATTCAATTATGTTTTAATAAGATAATTTGCTTATGTTTTCATACTATAACTTTTTATGTCATAATCACATTTGCCTAGTTTCCATTTCACAGAATTCAGCTTTAAATGCCCTCATTTTCTAACTATAGTATTTCATATCACATCTGCATCCCACTCTTTCCTAACTGCAAAAATTATATTACACTCCTTGCAATTCTATTAAATTTCATGTACCTTAAATTCCAGTGGTGACAAGGGAATCTGTTCTGGGCAGAGGCAGGAAAGAAAATTGAAAAGAGCTCCTGCTGAATTTCCTTCTTTTGCATAGCTGTTAGAGATCCAACGTGACGTAGTGGGTGGGACTATGAATCTGGAGACCAGGGTTCGAATCCCCGCTTGGCCATGGTAACCTACTGGGTGACCTTGGGCAAGTCACACTGTCTCAACCTCAGAGGAAGGCAAAAGCAAGCCCTCTGAGGACAAATCTTGCCAAGAAAACCCTTAGGGTCACTGTAAGTCGGAAATGACTAGAAGGCAAACAACAAACAAAAACACAGCTGTTAAAGGCACAGGACCTGTCTCTGGGTTTCAGTCTAGCAACCCAATTCCCTGCCTCTGGCTGGGTGGTGATGGATGTAATTCAAACTATGTGGATTCCTTCTTACACCATTGAGAGAATAAAAATTCTTTCATGCTAGGATATTCATCTTCCTCTTCCATGGAAAACAACTAAGCAGCAGAACGACTGAACTGTAAACAAGAGGAGGAATAAGAGTTTATAATTATGATTATATTTGTATCCTGCTTTCCCCCCAAAATTGGGACTCAAAATGGATCACAATTTAAAAACAATACAATTAAAAACATGCAAAACTGAATATTCAAATAGACTTAAGCTATTTACTGTATTAAACCAATAGTACCTCAGCAAAGAACAAAAAATGCAATTTAAAAGTTCTTTTAAAAGTTCTTAAAAACAACAGTTAAAACAATATAGAACCTTCTAGACCACCCTTTACAAACTTTCTGTTTTGAAAGCCTATCTGAATAAAAAGGTTTTAGTCTGCCACTGGAAGGACAAGGACAGGAAGGGAGTCACTAGGGGCAGCCACTGAGAAGGCCCTCCTCTCTCGCACCCCCACAAATTGTGTTTGCGATGGTGGTGGGACTGACAGAAGGGCATCTCCTGATGATCTCAGAGTCTGGTCCAGCTCACATCAGGCAATACACTCTGCCTGGACCTGAGGCACAGAGAGCTTTATAAGTTATAGCCAACACTTTCAGTTGTGCCTGGAAACAAACTGGCAGCCAGTGGAGCTGTTTCAACAGGGGTGTAATATGGTCTCTACAACCTGCCCCAGTTAACAGTCTGGTTGCAGCTCTTTGGAGCAGCTGAATTTTCTGAACAGTTAAAGGAAGCTCCAAATACAACACTTTATAGTAGTCATTGCCAGTAGTTATGTGCCATGAAAGAGCTGTTGTCAATGTTTATAGCATCTTCGCTCCAGAGTCAAGCAGCCAAATTCTTGTGTTTCTTATTTCACTAATCACTGCAATCTATGCTCTTGTTCTAACTATAATAACTTTTTCCAGTGAGATTTTCAGGATATTTTAGTATATTAACTCCCATACCGCCATCTCTCCTTTCGTAATCCAGTGATCAACTGGTAGCAATCTCATAGAGACACCATTCCTGCTGTTCAGTAGCTGAAGTAGGTTACTTAATGAAAGCCAGGTTCTTCAGTTTTTAAGTGGAGGGATGTACTTTCCCAATGCTCAGTGGTTCTAGAAAAGCCTTTAAAGATGTTCATGTAGAACAATCCCTTTCAAATTTCACTGGCTTGAAAAATGTTGGAAGTGACATGCCTTCCTCTAGCCATCAGCTTAGAGAAGCATGTTCAGTAACAAGCAAAACCAAGACCTGATCTAAAAAGGTACACATCAAAGTGTTGGCTCTACCATTAAAACATGAAAATAGGGAGAGAGAATGGTGTATTTGGGTCAGCTCAAGGACCAATTAACAAATAGTCTGAAGCTTTCAAAAGAAAAAGGAAATGAGATGCATTCTCAGAGTAGTTATACTTCATGTGGCATTTGTTTTTTCTGACACAGGTCCATCAGAACTATACTGTAGGGAAGGAGAGAAATTAATTTGATTTGCATTTTAATGCATGCGTACCTAATTTATGAACTGAAATGCAATTACTTCAATACTAGTGATTTTCTAGGTTTTGCAATGCAGTTCTCTAATTAAAATGCACACGAGCAGTCATATTTATGTATCTAAACATGTATGTTTTACTGGAACTGTTCTATACTTTACTGTATGTGAAACCACAGGGAGAGATTATGCCTAAAGAAGTTTGCCTGGCACCTACAACATAATCTTTTTGATGCTTACCCTTCTAGCACCATTTTCTTAGTGCTTTTATATTACCTCAACTTCTGTTTTGCTGATTACTGGTTTTATGTGTGACAAGTGTTTGGTTTTGTTTTGCTGTTTTATCTTAGTTGTCTTTCTTTTGTCCTCCATCTTATTATAATTGTCTCCAGTTGTATATGCAAAGGGATCTTGTAGCACAATTGAGAGGTTGGTAGGATAAGCTTTCATAGACTCAAGTCTACTCGATCAGATGCATACATATATGGTTGTATACGCTTTCCAATCCCAGAGAACTGCCATTATCCAGCAATTTAACAGTTCATCAATACATCCATCAATCAATCAATCAATTAACAAAGTATTATGCAAAAACACACTGTATGTCAGAAAATTCTTTAGAAAAATGTATATTAGGAAAAGTAAATATACATTACATTGATATAGCAGAAAAGTGTATTCAAAAACATAAAAAGTCTTTTATAGGACTAAAACATCTACATATTGATGGGGAAACAGAACATAATGAACTTAATGTTGGAAAAATGAAAAACTGAATGAAACTGAACAGTACAGATTTGTCCTTCACTACTAAAGCAGTTTCTGTAGCAAATATGTGAAGTGTGAAGGACAGGCATGCATTTTTAAGCACATCGAAGAGCCCTGACAAAGCTGAAACTCTCTGAAGTGTAAAAACGTAGATTGTATAGTTCTTCACCCACACTATATACCCCAATCCTATATATATTGACTATTTCAGCTTGAGCCCAATATACTTGGGTTAAGCAGGATCTTAGCCAATGTGAGAAAATAAATTTCATGGAAAGAAGTGGAGCTTACTTTCATGGAACCTGACTGTTAATGTGCTGGTTAAGTTCAAGAAGGCTGATTTAGATTAGGGTTTTATATAACATGGGGCCTTTTCACACGACACAGTTATAACACTATAATTTCACTCTAATTGTCATGGTTTCAGCCTATGGACTCCTGGAATTTGCAGTTTAGGGAGGGGCCTTCAGAATTCCATAATTTTATCATTTTATAAAAAACATATATTATTATAATTTATAAATTATAAGAATATATTTTTTAATTCACAGCACTATAGTTGTACAGTGCAGACTTTCAGAGTGACCTTGTGAAGGTCAAGAAACCTGCAGTCATATTGGCCATAGAGAAACACAGTTGAAAAAGATTATTCTAATATAGTTTCATCTACATTTAGTTTTTAACCTCTTTTCTATGGCTCACATTCAAGTAATCTTTATACTCCTGATTTAGTTTTGGAGGGAAACAGAATGAAAGCTACTGTACCTCTGTACTTTATAAGCTGTAGTATAAACTATCCATCTCTGACTACCCCCAATATTTTTATTTTCTCAAACTGCCTGAATACCCCATTTCCAACATTATAAGTTACTCCAGAAAAGGAAATACAGCTGGTGAGAACATAAGTCAAGGCCTTTTTGGTGGGAGCCCCTCAATTATGGAATTCTCTGTCAAAGGAAGTGCGCTGGCCCAATTCCCGATGCTGGTAGGCAGGTCGTAAGGATATTCTTATTCTGTTTGACACTGAATGTTGTTGTTGATGTTGTGTGCCTTCATGTTGTTTCCAACTTATGGTAACCCTAAGGAGAAACTATCATGGGATTTTCTGCAGTTGAGAGTATGTGATACACCCAAGGGTTACCCCATCGGTTTCCATGGCCAAGTGCCGGAATTGAACCATGGTCTCCAGGTTTGTTGTCCAGCACTCAAACAACTACAACACACTGTCTCTCTGTTGTGTGCCTTCAAATCATTTCCAACTTATGGCAATCCTATCACAGGATTTTCTGGAGGCAGAGAGTGTGTGATGTACCCAAGATCACCCAGTGGGTTCCACAGCCAAGTGGGGAATCAAGCCCTGGCCTCCAGGGTTGTAGTCCAAAGCTGAAAGCACTACACCATGGTAGCTCTCTAAACATTATGTAACTTTTAAAAACTCTACTCCTTTTGATTTTTAGATTTAAATTCTTTTATCTGATGTCGCCTTGTTTGATTTCATTTTGTTATATAAAGACCATTTTGGAGATCATTTTTTAGGAGTATTATACAAATCTGACATTAATAAAGTAAATTTTTAAAGAATCTTGTATAACCACTACTCATGAGGCTGCTATAAAACTATTTGCACTTGTATGAATTAACTCCTTAAACATCATTCATTCCTCACAACCCACAGTGCAAAATCTCATAAAAAAATAAAAATACAGAAGAGGAAAAAAATATACAAGGGAAGAAACTACCAGGATGCAGCAAAATGTAAAATATGTGAGTGAAATGTGTTACTTTGCTAACATTAAAGAAAGAAGGTGCAGAAGGGAAAACCTATAAATCTAATTTACGTTCATTTTATGTTGATTGTAGTTCCTCTTCTAAACACAGTCATCTTGTAATGAGGCCAAAGCATAACTGAGGGCAGTAGAAAACCTATTGAACTCCATTAGGTATTTAACAGATATTTGCATTCCAAACAGGCTGTCTTGATTACAAATTAGATTCTAAATGCAATACCTCTAATAACACCAAGTTGCTAAATAGTAATAGCTTACATGCTGAAACAACCCCTTGAGGGTGAATTCTGACACAGCCAGATTGCAAGTGACAAGCACAAACCATTGATCTTGTAAACAATGAAAGCTGCTATTCAACCACCACCCAAATGATCAGAGGCAGAGCTATTTAATTCCTGTCTACTGTCTTCCTTGGTGGAGCACTGTTCTGCCCAATGGGCAAATATAATTTCCCCCTTCTGACAGCAGAACTATGATGAGTTTCAAGCAGATAATTTGGGGGGAACTAGCACAATCCTTCCCAATAGCCATCTCTCCTGACAGCATAGTTGAATATTTATCTCCTGTATTCTAACTTGACCATTTGCTATTCTGAGGGGGTGGGGAGAGAAATTTGTACTCTGTGTTTGTTAAAGGATATCATTATGCTCCCCTTTGTCTTCATGCACACCAAAAAAACTTACTAGGCTAGGGATAAAAGACTTATAACAGCAGCAGCAGCAGCAGCAGCTTATATGAAAGCAGCAGCATAAGTTAGAGGAAAATATGCACAAAAGGTGGTGAAGAGATGATTTTGGATGGATGGAGGCATTTAGGGCATCTGAATGGTAATAAGTATTTGGTTGGCACAAGGGTAATAAGAAACCTCTCTCCCTGCCTTGGTGTTCTTGGTTCTCTCCTTGAAACCATGGACCTCTTCACTTCCATCTTTCAAATGGGTAATATCTATAACTACAGGAAGAAAAAAGGGGGAAAGCAAAATGGAGAATTTGTTCTGGAGTGTTCATGGATTTGGCCCTTGGAGCCTAAGGCTTACAAAAAGAGGACAATGCTTTAGTGGCATTGGACAAACAACTATGGCTTCTTATAGACAGCCAACACACCGATGGTTTTGCTCCATCATTTCTATTAAAAATGTGGTTTTTGTCATGCATTCTAATATTTAGTTGTGCCTAAGATGCTTACTAAATGATAAGTCACACATTTACCACTTGTAACTTGGCAGCTAGTATTAGTAATTTGTGATAGGCGACACTGAGTGAGAAAGGTATGCCTCTGACCTACACGATGTCTGGCCTAGTTGTCTGATAAGGAATTTTTTTTAAAAAAAATTCTATTCTCTCCACAGTTTCAGATTCTTAGATGTCTGTTTCAAAGGCTGCTCATAGATTTAAAATATTTCATATTTTTAAATATTTGCAGATTCTGTGAGGCATTTTTAAAAGAGCCCCTTACACTTTACTGTATGTGTGTATATGCATATTTGTATACATATATATTTAGGAACACAGTTCAATATAAAACTCTTATCAATTTTATTTCAAACTAAATAATATGAATAGTATGAACAAGATCCTGGGTACCTTGGAACTGTATGGTACTCCATTCATTTTGCCAATTCAGATGCAAAATGGCTAATTGAAATCAGAAGTAAAAACTTATGGATCCTGTTATCATACCGGTGGAAGAGAAAGGGAAAGTGCATACACTGAGGCTTTTGCATGTAACAAGATGATACTGTTTATTCTTATATCTGATCCAGATCACGATATAAAAGGAGGCTACTCGTTTTAGATTTTAAAATGAGACACTGTGGTAACAATTTCTGCATGTAGTGGTATATCTACTGTCACATGTGCCTTTGTGCTTGCTTTTAAGTTTTCTGATTACACTAAATTATAGGCCATTTCCGCACTAGACTGTTATAGCGCTATTACTTCACTTTCAACATCCTATGGAATCCTGGGGCTTACAGTTTAGAGAGGGGCCTTTGAGGCCCCTCCCTTTGAGACCCCTCTCTAAATTGCAAACCCCAGGATTCCATAGGATGTTGAAAATGGAATAATAGTACTATAATAGTCTAGTGCAGAAATGGTCATAGACAGGCTTAAAAGAAACTCTAAGGCCATTTCCACATGGGGTAAAACCCCTTGGGGAGACGACCGGACACGGAGCTCATCCTCACTGCGGGGTGCGCTAGAGTGGTTGGAAGGCCCCACACCTCAAAGGCCCCACACCTCAAACCACTGTAGCGCAGCTGCAGGCGTGGCACTGCGAGTTTTATAAAAACCACCTTCCCAAGTGGTTTTTATGAAACTCGTCCGTGCTGCTCCGTGGTAGCCCCCAGTGAAGAACTGCAGAGACGCAGTAGCGCTTCTCTGCAGATCTGCCCGGGGGCGGGCTTCTGGTTGGTGCGCTGCCCTGACTGGCGGAGCGCCACTGGCCGCCATCTTGGGCGCCGCCGAACATCACGAACGCTACCGAACACCGCTGAATGCGGAGTGGGGAATCTGCGCTCCCTGCAGGGACGGAGCAGGGATGGAGCAACACGCTACCAGGTAATCTCTGCCCCTGCGTGCGCCGCCCCGTTTTGCCCCCCCATGAGGATACGGCCTAAGTCAGACATTCTTCCCAAGGGAGAGAAAAACAACTCTAAAGAAAAGTGCATTTTTGTTACTGACTTATTTGTAACACTCCAACCACCCAACCAATAATCTTTTAACACCTCTTGACTGTGATAACGGATAAACCACATCTTTCCCTAAAGAACAAACCATGGAATAATGGCAAACCATGGAAAAACGATGAAACAAGCATCAGTGAATAAAGAGATAGCTCTTCACTCCACAGCGACCAGCTAGTGGAACAAGAACAACTCACAGGATACTACAGAGGCAGATAATGTGCATAATTATTTCTGCACTTTATCCTCTGTTAGGAAATTAGCATTTTTTCTCACATTTAATGTAGCGTAATATAAATGTCTTCAAGTCACCTGCTGACTTATGGGGACACCATGAATTTCATAGAGTTTTCTTAGGCAAGGAATACTCATGTGGTTTGTCATTGCCTTCCTGTGAAATACAGGCTACAGCCCCTCATGTTCCCTAATGGTCCCTGATCCAAATACTATCCAGGTCTGACTCTGCTTAGCTTCCAAGAGCAGATGGCATCTGGTGCCTGCAGGGTATAGGATTTTAGGCAACTTTCTTCACATTTACCACTTTGGGGGAGAAGTTTTAGAACTCTTAACTGTAATTATTTTGAAAGTAACTTTCCAATGTATATACAAAACTCCTCAATTTCAGTTATAGTTCCAATACCGCTCCTCCAAAGTAGTCAGTTGCCGCTATAGTCATCATTTTAAAAATCAGTTTCATTTTAAAAGCTCTAAAAAGGAAACTGTTCAACAAAATTTTAATGAACACTTTGCTTTATAGTTATTTAAAAAACTCTATCTGATTGCTACAGACTACTGGCTTCTGATACAAAATCTGTTTTCTTCCCATCTATATTGTTATGGACTCAGCATCCACAGCAGAATATGAGGCATCATGAAGGCCACTGCTCAAACCATGTGACATTTGTCTTCCACTATTGCTGTGAGTTGTTAAGTTATAGTTACACTGCAAAAGGAAAGAAGTTATTCATCATTAAGTTAGAATGAGAATATAATGTAGTTATAGATTATTTATTGGGAAAAGGAATTAATTATAAACAAGTAAACATTTGTTACTTCAAAGTTCTGATTTTATCTGCATTTACCCTGTGCCTCAAGACTAAATGAGTGGTTTGGCTGTTGCCAAAACCAGCATCACCACATTGATTTCCTCCTCTTTCCCCTCTATAACATGTAGCATTACTTAGCTAGTGTTGTGATCTAGTGGCTTTTGTGGGTTACTCGGTATCATTTGCTGCTGCTAGCAGCAAAACACATAATAACTAACATGGAAGGGATGGAAAGAAAATTTGAAAATATTCCAAGAAATGGTAAATAAACGGACAACCCCTACCCCCATTTTTTTGAATGTCAAGAAACCCGGACTAATGTCAAGAAACCTGAGAAGAATCCTAGACTAATGAACATTTTTGAAGTTCAGGATTGCATTCAGCATTTTCTACATGGAAAATAACATTTCAATGCAGAAATATAAATTCCTGCACAGAAAATGTCATTGCACATACATAAAAAAAGCTTTAGTTGTTCTGTGTAAACTTGCACATGGTTTATTTGTAAAGAAAACAGCATTTTCTCTGCAGGAATTAATATTTTTGTATTGAAATATTATTTTTCACATTAAAAAATGCCATTTCCTGTGGGGAAAAAATCTGTTTTCTGTGCAAAATAACCACATGTGAATTTGCACAGAAGAAGTCATGAATTGTGAATAGCTTTCAAAAATGGCATGGTTTTTGAAGACTTTCTCACAGAAGGAAGAAAATTGCTGAAGTTACTCACTGTTACCTTCAAGAAGAAATTTAATGAAGAATTACATCCCTAAACTATAGAAGGGAATTAGATCTTGATATGGGGATGCCATGTTTTTATAACTTGAGAGCAACCATGATGAATCAGATGAAATGCTCATTCCAGCCTGGTATTCAATTTCCAAAGCAGTAAGCCAGACAACATGGGGAACCTACAATGATTATTTAAAACATTCTTTTATCCGCCTGTAACCTTATTTACAGGGCTATAGGGAGAATAACAAGGAACAAGTATAAATAATAATAAAGATTCCTAAGTGCTATGTAGAGGATGAGGGATCTGAGGTTGGCCAGTCCATGCTCCTTTAATCATTAGAACGGTTCAAAAGTATCTTGCAAATGTCATTGTTCATGACTTCTCTTGTAGAGGACCAATTTAGATGCATAATATATCCTGTTTCCCAGCATTTTAAACAAACGGATACCAGGTAAGTAAAAGAATACACCTATAAAAAAATACACCAGCATTTAAATGAACAGAAACACTTTATTTGAGGAAGATGAATTGCAAATTTTGTTCCACTTGTCCTCAACAGTGCCATTATATTTTATAGGTACATGGAAGAAGGGAAAAACTGTGAATACAGTTATTACTGAAGAAAACTACCTGTAATTTTACCCATCCTCACACCATAATTGCATCTACAAATGCTTCCTCATTTTGTGGTTTGTGATATACAAGCAGAAATATGTGAGATGCTAAAATGTAAGTCTGGCTACTTTTCCACCTTTATCACATCACCATCATGGATTATAGTGATTGAGAGAATCCTTGTGAGAGGATTCATAGCTTAGCAATGGAATATATGATCTGTCTGCACAAGATGTCAGGTTTAGTTCTGTGTTATGAGGATCTTGAATATCAAGACTGAGAAAGATCCCTCTTGCCCTCTAAATTTGAATTGCTGCTAATCCAAGAAGGCACTATTGTGGTTAGATGCACCAATAGTTAATATTTAGGATAAACCAATTTCTCCAGATAAGATGGAGAATCTGTGTCTACCCAGTTGTTCTTCAACTCCAACCCTCATTAGCCCAGATCAACATGGCCAATATTCAAGGATGATGGGAGTTTGATGTCTGGCAAGATTTGGAGGGCCATATATTAAGGCTCAGTTCCTTCAAATGCAGTCTCTCTAACTTCCCTTAACACTGTGCCTTTGTTTGGACCAGATAGTATTTAAAAATGGGGTGGACAATTCTGGATGGGCCAAGAGCCCCTATTTAATGTAAGTACTTGAGTAGTTTGGTCCTCTTTATGTTATTGTAAAATGATATTATTATTTATTGCTTCATAAAATATTACTAAATATTATTTAATCATTTTATTACATTTACTGTATAATCAGTATGTTAAATGAGCATTACAGTCCTTCCTACGCATTCATGGGTTTGACTTTTGCAAGTTTGATTATTCGTGAGGCACATGTACCTTCCTCCCCATTCTCCTCTCCCATTCTTTTGTGTTTTGCTGGGTGTGGAGAAGGAAGGCAGGTGTCCAGATGAAAGGCAAGGGAACAGGGGGAGGCACACATGTGCCTTCCTTCTCCCCTCCAGAGCTCTTCCTCTCACTTCCTTGCATCTGGCCCTGCTGCTGGGAACTCACACCAAGGCAAAAGGCAAGGGAATGGGGAGGGGGAAGGCTCTTGCGCAGCCTCCTTCTCCCTTCTGGAGTTCCCCCTCTCATCTTCTTGCCTTTGGCCCCTATGCTGAGAAGTCACACCAAGGCAAAACACAAGGGAATGGGGGGAGCCCTAGAAGAGAATGGGAGGGGGATCATATGGGGTGGAGTTATTAACCATTTTTCCACTTTCACAAGGGTTCTGAGCCCTGCATCCTTGAGAAAGGGGGGGGACACTATTGCATTCATTAAAATTAATTCTTTAATTGACTGTGGGATTATTAATTTAATTACACTTTCTCAGGATGGGAGGATAGTAGATTGAGTGGCAGCAGCAGATAAGGCAGCTAGAAGGTGGCTGGAAGCTTTGAGGAAGAATACTCTCTGCCCCCACCTCCCCAGTTGGTTGCTTTAAGGAAGGCAATGGCTTTAGCTCACAAACTGCCCTCCTTCCTTTTTCTAATGGCATCCAAAGCACAGACTCTCTCCCCTTCAAGAGAAATGCACTCCGTGAGGTTTGGAAACCAGTTAAGCAAGCAGCCACTCAGGTGCAAGTGTACCAGTGGCGGCTGCTGCACAGAAATTTGGGATACTTTCTATATCCATATTTTGTTTGTTGAGTTTAAGGAGAAGAGAAGGCTTTTTTGGTGTCTGGACAGCATGTGGTCTCCAGCTTGTGGTAATGAATTGCTTCCCTCTTAAAACCACTTCACTGATCGCCAGCTACAGATTGTGTATTCTCCTTTTGCTCTCTTACACTTTGAAAGGTGTTGGGGGGGGGCTTTGTGTGGAGCTCTGCTTTTGCATTCAAATATCTTTGTGGGGTGGAACTTTAGTTTTTCCAATATTCTTTCCAATGTTGTAGCTCCACAGTCTTTTTGCAATTTGCTGATGAACTTCAGTGGCAAATGTGTTGCTCAGAGAGTATGCTGTCCAATTTCTGAGGTGGTTTATTTTCACTTTCTGGGACTTAGGGAGATGGTATGTGTATGTCTCTGTGTGTGTATGCATCTGCAAAAGGAGAAGCTGCATGTGGCCTGCACTTTTCCCAGCCCAATCTAAAAGCTGAGAGAGAAGGCAAGGTAAATAGATTGTGTGATGTATGATATTTATTTAAGAGAATTACATCCTCACTTTCACTCATGGAATCAGGGAACTTTCACCTGGGCAAAAATCCCTTCCCTTCAAGTTGCCCAAGTCTGTGGGAAACAAAATCACCCCCAGTTTTAAACGACATGCTTCCAACTTACATTTTCACTGTTGACATCAGCCTCACTGGGGCAACCAAAGAGCTCCCGCCTCAGCAAGTTCCCATCGTACTCTAGGAATGTCAGGTAGAGGTTGCGGAAAAACTCAACATGTTTGTTCTTTACTCTGAGCTTTTTTGGTGAGTTCCAGTGGATCACCTAGTAGAGAAAAGAAAGAAGGAATATGAAATTGTACAGAACTGTCAATGCCCAGCCTCACTGGCACACTGCCATTAAAAGCATCCATGTTGTTCTTGCTCCTGTCGTTAGAATAGTAATTTCTCTTCCTTTTTCTTTCTCTCAGTGTTCATAAGGAGGATTTGAATAAGAAGGTGTCATTTAAGGTCCTCATCAGTTATCTTTTCTTAAAAGAAGCAGGGAACACAAGTCATAAAAAAAACCCCTTCCTATCAGATCAGGTAGCAAGCCTGAATCCTAAGGAAAGAGTTACATGTAATATGAATTCATAAATCAATAACAGTATATATGCTGGCTGTGAGCTCATGTCATGATAATCAGGAATCCTTCAGAACTGACTGTTAGCTATCCTCTGTCTGTAAGTTATTTGGTGTGACATACAAACTGAACAAATCAGAGTCATAAGCCCAAAGCCAACCTGGCTTATGATTCTAATATGATAGAGAAGAACAAACCAGAGGTCTTATTTTGGTCATCACATTAAACTGACCATGAATAAAGATCCCCTGGCTTGTTTAGCAGCTCTTACTGGCAGAAAGGTTCAACTAGCAGAAACTGCTCACTGTGCTCATTGAAGCCAGATTAATGGTGAGAGGCCTGGAAGCCATGCCCTATGAGGATAGACTTAGAGAGCTGGGTATGTTTAGTCTGCAGAAGAGAAGGTTAAGAGGGGACATGATAGCCATGTTTAAATATTTGAAGGGATGCCATATAGAGGAAGGAGAGGGCTTGTTTTCTGCTGCTCCAGAGACCAGGACAAGGAGTAATGGATACAAGCTGCAGGAAAGGAGATTCCACTTGAACCTCAGGAAGAACTTCCTGACGGTCAGGACTGTCCGGCAGTGGAATACGCTGCCTCGGAGGGAAGGGAGTCTCCTTCCTTGAAGGTTTTTAAGCTGAGGCTGGATGGCCATCTGTTGGGAGTGCTTTGAGAGTGTTCCTGCATGGCAGGGGGTTGGACTGGATGGCCTGTGTGGTCTCTTCCAACTCTACATTTCTATGATTCTATGATGACTTTTTTCCCCTTACTGTGAAATCTGAACACAACCACAGTTTCTCTTCATAACAAAGTTGAGCTTCCAGATGTTTTGGATTACAACCCCCAGAATGCTTTGCCTTTGGAATGGAGGTAAATTTTAATTTATTACTTCCTTTGAGAAAGGAATGAGGAATTTCAAAAGTTTTCTTCCTGTGAGGTGAGACTATCAGAATCTTTCTGCATTTTTCAATCATTCAAATTTGAGAAAATTCTATTTGTGGAAGCACTGGGTTTTGCATAGAAAATTACTGTGGGCAGAAAAGAGGATATTGCAAAAGAAAGTCCCCTGCTTTATGCAGTAAACATTGTTTTTTTAAAAACTAAAGGCAATGTTTTTCATGTAAATGATTTTTTTCACAATTAATGTCCCAAAATCTTATGGCGGTTAATCATTTTTTTCACTGGGGTGTCTTAGTATGTTGAAACATCCTTTGAGGACATGGAAATGTGCCAATATTCTTAACATCATTAAACCTGGGCTACGCTGGCTGGGGCTTCTAACAGCTGAAGTCCAAAACATCTGGAGGACCAGCGGTTTACCACAGTAAAAGATTATCATCTCATCATTCTCATTCTTTACCACCCAGCCACTGCACTAGCCGTATCAACAAACTAACACTTCTACTTTAGCAATATAAAGGGAGATTATAATAGCGTGAGAATTAAAGACCCTAAAGGAAAAAGCATTGAGGATTGGGAAGTGACAGATTGGAACAAATTTATTTTATGGGGATTACATTTTACGCATAAAAATAGTTCTTTGTTTCAAGCATTCACTTCTACAAATTTCAAAGATGTTCAGACATGTATGTTCCAGGAAAGGAAAAGAAAGGGGATTTTGTCAGTAACTCTTCCACACTGGAAGTCTGGAAGGTTTGTGTGGGTGTATGTGTGTGTATGTGCCTTCACGTTGCCTGTCAACTTATGGGGACCCCATATATTTCATAGGGTTTTCTCAGACAAGGAATACTCAGAGGTGGTTTTGCAAGTTCCTTCCTCTGAAATATAGCCTACAGCAGCTGGTATTTGTTGGTTTTATACATCCATTAAAGAAATTATACGGAAGGTCAGTTGCACTCTGAGCAAAAAATATTTTCTGCTCTCCTGGTTGTCAAGTGCTGAATAATAAGTGGCTGCTGTGCTATGTTATAGCTTTATAAACTTCTCTCTGACATCCTTAATACAAATATGAAAAAATCTTCTTTAGGTGATGATGCCAAATCTATTAGGACTTTCCAAGACCAATTATGTCCTGAGAATAAGCTCAACTGCTGAGGAATAAAATGAACTATATAAACAAAAACAAGAGTTAAAAATTGAATTCTGGAATCAATGAAGTTAGGCAAAATGCTTAGAAGGCGCCTTTAAATCGATGGTTACCTCAAATAGGCAGAAAAAGATATTGGCTAAAATAATCACTGTTTAGAGAAATTGATATTTTTGGTTGTTTATTGTGAAGTGTCTAGTTTTAACTTTCTGAAATATCCTGTCCCTGTGTTGCGCAAAGCGATGTTCAGTTATTAAAGTATCCAGTCTGCACAACATTAGAAGTCTTCAATGAGATTCACTCATGCGCAGGTAGACTGACCTTCATTTTTAGCCCCTTCCATAAAACCTAAAACAAAGAGTGCTAAAGCAAGACTGAAATGAAGTTGCCTTCCCAGAGTAGAAGGCTGAAAAATAAGTTAATAAAAGCCATAAAGCAAAGGACACTAAAGCTCCAGCTAAACAGTTTTAGTGGGATGTAAGTGATTTTATCTAAATGGTAGAGGATAGGAATCATTGATGACTTAAAAAAAAAAGCACTATTTTAACAGATTAGCACAAAGGAAAAAACAGGAGGGAGAAAGTAAGTAAATTGCTATCATTTCAGACTACAGTCTTCTAAACTTCACGATAATTTTCTTTTGAAATTTCCTTTATACATCCTGCCCACCAGCCACAAATTGTCAGTCTGGACTTCTGAATTGTGGCATTTTGTACATGCTAATTATGAACAAAATATCCATTCCTGAAACCAATCTTTCTAATGAGCAATTTCCTGTTACAGGTACTCACTAGGTTTAATGCAGGAAAAGAATCCATGCTTCAGTTGGCCTCTTAGGCATTGTCAAAAAAAGAAATGCATTAGCAAAAGAGGACAAGTATCAAAATAAAAATTACATGTGCTAATTCATTTATATAGATATAATCACTGTAATTTAAATTATTCATTCTGTCTCATGGGGGGAAGAGTATGACCAGGTGACCTGTGTGAATGCTCTGCTTACCATTTAACTGCTGCCAATTCAAGGCCTCTGTATGCCTTTCTTATGGTTGTCTTTAAAACATGCTTGTAATGGACTAACATTCAAATAGAGATGAGTTCAGAGGACTACCATTTCATACTCCTTCAAACAGAGGAATGTTATCTAAAGTTGGACACATAGCTGCACTAATATTTATTTAGCATTTTGAATATATTTTTTTCTGGATCTGTCAAGCTTGTGTTAAAAAGCAATGAGGACTGATAACATCCAATAGAAGGGATGTAGAGAAGAGACAAAGTCTCAAGGTAGTCAAAAAGACAATTTTATTCTTTCAATTACTGGCATGCATTTGGCCTAGTAATATATTTTTATTCATAATTAATATTACTCGGTCAAAATGCGTTGGGCTAATTGGAATAATAAAATCATCTTTTTTAACACCCTGAGACTTCACTTCTTCTCTACAAGCTAGAATTAAAACCAGCAAACAATGCTATATAGGAGAATGTTTTAAGTAAAATGAAAGTTTGCATGATGCTATTTGCAAATACATAATCCATTCCAATGTTTCTGGATCTTCAGAGAAGACCTAGGATTTTGCAGGCTGCTACAAAAGATTGCTTTGACCCAGAGCTTCATGCCATATCTACCCTGCATCCTTGATGATCAATACTATTTCTAAAAGCATGAGACATTTATTGGCTGTTATCCAGTTAAGGACACAAGCATACACATATGAATGTGTATGTCACCACTGTGCAGTGGAGCTAGCAGCAGCGGAAGCAGAGTTGTGCAGATAGCATGTTCCTCTGTGCCTTGTCTTTGCACACTGCAAATGTGCACTGCATATTGCAACACCACATTGTGCACTGCTTGTTGTAGTTGCACATCATGCGTTATGCATGGTGGTTGTGAATGGTGCACTACTCAACTGCACCTAGTCTTTGGCATGTGTTCCACAATATTTCTATTCTGCATGGGGGTTGTTAAATGCTCATGTAGAGCACCTCCACATGTGAATATTTATGCTATGCTGAGACAATTCTGTATTCTAGCCCTTGTTTCAGAAGTAAGTATTGAAAGTATAGCATTGTTCAGATTTGAGGGAGTACCAGGGCAGGTCTAGGCAACTGCATTAATCAGTCTTGACCCTCCAGGCAGCTATAAATGGAAACATTCTTACACGTACAGAGGAACTTGATGTTCATGACTTGATCAGAACAGAACTCTATATAGGAACATATGACAATGGATCCTGGAATGGGCTGAATGAAAATTGGATGGAACTGATTAGTTCCCAGATTCCCCTCCCACTTTTTGCAAAGCACTGGGCAGATGTCAACATGGACAGGAAGAAACAAATGAACAATAAAAATGGGGTATTGCAGAACCCCCCAAGCCATGTCATTCAATACGTCAAATGCACACAAGGAATAGCAGTTTCCACAAACAGAGTATATGTCTTTTGTATATGTGTGCACCTTCGAGTTGCCTGTTCACTTATGGTGACCCCATGAATTTCATAGGGTTCTCTTGGTCTAGAAATATACAGAAGTGGTTCTGCCAATTCCTTCCTTTGAAATGTAGCCTGTTTCACCTGTTATTAGTTGGCAGCCTCCCATCCAAGTAGTAACAAGTGGTGACCAAGATCAGATGGGATCTGGTGTCTTTAGGGTATTTAGGCCATTTTTTAAAATGAATTAGCCACTATTAAAATTGCAGGATGCAAGAGAACAAAATGGAGATAAAAGAACTGCTGCAGAATAATTTAGTACCTGCTGTGTTCAGTTTGAACAGGACAAAGGTAAGTGATCCAGTCACAGAAAGATGCTTGAAAATGCAGTCTACCTCCTTACGTGGAGATCAAAATGTAGGAGATGCAGGTTCTACTCTGTGGCTGGGATCCAGAGTTCAGGCAATCCCAGGGGACTGTGTTTCCCAGTGGAATTTTTTAATGTTATTTTTTCCTTCTACAATAGATGCAGCTGCCATTATCAAACTGCTTTACAAATGCTTCTCCTTCAGAAGTGGTTTGCCAGGAGACAATTTTATTATTTGAGAGATACAAGCCCAGTGCCTATCTGTGACGGAATGTAAGATCAGCCAAACTGAAACAAAGGAGAATCCTCCCTCCCCTTTGCACTTTTCAAGAAGATCAAAAGCATGCCTAATTTCTATTTGTATTTTTCATGTTAACTGCCTTAAAGGGCAAATACAACTTAAAGGTCACATACTGCTTGATTTGAGAAAATAAGGTGGCCTTTTACAATACTGCTGTGTTTTTTTTCCCATCTGAAAATATTCATTCATTCTTTTGCCTGGTATACCTCTTCCTTGAAACTGGGATGAATTTTTGAATTGCATAAAAAATGGATTTTCCGATAGACTGTGATATATATCAGTGATAAATTGTACTGAAATACAACAATAGCTAATTGTAATGCAGCTGATAACAAAATCCATACTGTAAACTCAACCTGTCATACAGATGATCTTTATCTTTCATGGGGTATGCAAGTCAAAATGTCACAGCAAACTTACACTGAAAGTGTGTGGTGTCTGAGAAGTAGCGTAACTCTTATGAACAAAATTACTGACAAACCACCAAAAATAATTTAGAAATCCTGTAGTTCTGGCTTAACCGTGTTACGAATTTGATAAAACTCTCATTTCAAGTAGGATCTACTGCTATTTGAGAAGGTAAACATGCTTTTGGACAATACTGCTTCCACTTGCAAGTGAGTGACTGACATGACTGATTATTTTGCAGTTTTCCCTCCTTCCAAGGTTGGGAAGAGGGCTAACCCTTCTCCCTGATAATTTTCTACAGGTATAGAAAATTGCTCTTTTTGTACAGTGTGATTGTACATTCAAATTTATGAGCCCACACATTGCAGTCTCAAATGGTACAGACAAAGGGACAAGATGGCCCTGTCTATAAACAAGGAATGGCAACTCATGATAAGGAGGAGTGTATTTAAGTGGGACCTAGTTGCACAATGCCCATTTAGTTCAATGCCCATTTTGCTCTTACAATGGCTGATCTGATGCCCATTGGAAGCCCAGAGATTACTACCTCAATACTGGAGGCAATCTATAGTTCTCATGACAAGAAACCACTAACAGTCCTATCCTTTATAAATTTGTCTGATTCCCTTTCAAAGTCATTCATTCTGGTGGCCATCACTATCTCTTATGGTAGCACAGTCCATATTATAATGATGAGCTCTGTGAAAAGGTATTTCTATCCTGTCCTTTTATCTGTTCCAGCTCTCTGATCATTCAGCTTGATTGGATGACCTGGTGATCTGGTATTATGAAGGAGAGATAAAAATTTCTTCCTGTCAATTTTCTCCAAACCATGCATAATTTCTATTTGTGTGGACTATATTCATATGAGAAGGCACCACGTCAGTGGTTTTGCTTGTATAATTCTTTCATATATACATTCCCAGAATGATATGGGATTGCAAGATGGGGGTGCTGCTCTCACCGGGCTATGAGTTTGTGACTGAAACTTCAGGCATAGATGTGTTGCATCTTCCTTCATTCATACAAACCTGCTACTGCCTAGAAGAGGAAGAGTGTATGCATGGGAATAAAACCCACAGTTGCATGTGTAGGGCTGATTGCCATGTCTCTCCATTTTGATTGCCACCCCAGTACAAGGAAGTGTGGAGATCAGGTGATAAAGACCCACACCATAGTTCCAATATACAAACAAGCATTCCACAGTCAGATGAGATTGCATGAAGGAGAAGGTACAATCACCGTACACTGACTTTGAAAGAGAAAGACAATACAAACAACTCTTTTCTGTATCTTTTAATAAGGAAAAAGATGTGTAGCTACCTTATTTGTATCTAGCAAATATCTAGTTTCAACTGTCAGAACAGAGCTTCTTAAACTATCTGATGTGGAGGAACTGTTGTCTCCTTCCCAACCAATTTGCCAGAGACCAAGAGCAGATAACTCAGGAACTGGCACCAATTCACAGACCACCACTTTGAGCAGCAGAGCTTCACAGGAACCTCTAAGATGAAAGCATGGGAAGAAGACCCAGAGTTTGGGGATGGTTCCCCTCTGTGCTGAGGTCTTTGGACATGGGTATGATTCCCCACACAGGAAGTTCTATGGAAATGCCCCTAAGTGATAACTTACCTGGTATGAAAACAGCAACAGTTAGCCAAACCCTCTTCCCAGGGATGTAAGTTTGCATACAAGAATGCAAACACAGAAATATCATCATATATATCAAATGCTTGGCATTCCTAGTTCAAGGTATAGTTCAAGATGGATTAATGGATTACTGACCACATGTACATCCTGTTTCATTTTTTTAAAAAATGCCATGATTCTTTCATTAGGCATTAGGGCTTCTGGGATGCCATTGAAATGAGTCATCTCAGCCTTGAGTTGCAATTGGGCTTGTAAGAAGCACAGCAGGTGAAAAATATTTGAGGTGAATTTGAAATGACTCTTTTGGGTTAAGGCCCTGAAATAATGCAAATATTAACAGACAAGCTTCACAGCATTGTTATGGTTTGAAAAACATGGTTGAGGAAGACAGGGTGACTCATATTCAGCTAGTTCATTTTTCAAAGGGAAAGATTTGATTAGGATCACTATCCAAGCATCTGTTGGTTCAACATAGATTATGTTCAAAGTGATTGTAAAAGTCAGACGAGGTATTTGGGGGCAATTTCTCTTTGTGTTTTCTTTTTAAAATAAAAATCTAATGCCAAATTAATTTCTATTGAACTATCAATTGTTGCTCCTCCTTCCAAACTAAACTATGTCTTCTCCCATGCTTTTCAATGTCCAAAATATCTATGTTGTATCCTTGACAACCAGAACATTTTCCTGCCTGATTCATTTGGGAGGTCACAGTTCATTGTTGAGGAAATCACAATTTATTAAGTTGCTATATAGGATTTCAGTTGCTGTGTGGTCTTTGTAAAAGCGCTATTAACAGAACCACACATAGAAAAACACATTTATTGCTTGCAAAGTGAAGAACCTAATATGAACATGTCTTCTACCAATGCTTGAACTACAGTCTAACCAGCAGGTCAGTGCTGATGGGGGATTCTGAGAGTTATAGTACAAAACAATAATTTTTCTATGCACTGGTTGATATATAGTGTTCAAGTCAGATCTCTAAACTTCTGCACAACTCAGGATTAAAAGGGATCCATTGTAGTCACAGAGCTCTGATACATATATACGACACACATATAAGCTTTGCCAGGGATGAGAGTCATGTACCCCCCCACTGTGTTGGGAGTGGTATTCCCAGCATTTTTCACCATTGGCTGGACTGAGCTGCAGTCCAGTCTAGCGCCTGGACCCACCCCTGCCTTATGCCTATATTTGCTCTATGTTTAGCCTTTATACACAAAAGGATTAAAGGTAATGGAAGGGAAAAACAAATTCCATCTCCAAAATATTCTTACGATAGATTCTTTTGTGGATCTCACTTTGAGCATGGAGGCCTACATTTGTTTGCAAGCATGCTAGGTTGAATTCATTTGCAAATTTCCCCTTGATCAGGAAACCTGACAAGACAGATTTTCCAAACTGTGGGAAGATTGACTGTTCAGTCTGTTACAGGTCATATTATTCAGTTGCCAGCTTTGTGACTCAGGCATGCAATTTTAAAGTACAGAATGTAACTGAGTATAACCTATAGAGAGCCACCATAGTTTAGTGGTTTGAGTGTTGGACTATGACTCTGGAGAGCAGGATTCAATTCCCTGCTTGGCCATGGAAACCCATTGCGTGGCTCTTACCCAGAAAACCCCATGACAGTTTTGCTGTAGGATCACTGTAAGTCAGAAATGACTTGAAGGCACACAACGACATAACCTATAGCATGTAACATATGTAGCATAAGAACTAATATGAGCAGTTAAATCTGTAAAAGTGTGCCTGTGTCATCCAGAATCATTACGAAATGGGCCTTGGCTCCAGTTTGGGAGAAATGCTTAGCCATTGGAATGTAAATTAGGTAAGAAAATGTCTGCACAATTGCAGTCAAGAGAGGACCACATACACTAGCTTGACTGTGAACAAACTTCCTTGTAGAACAATGGTTCTCAACCTGTGGGTCCCCAGATGTGTTTGGACTTCAGCTCCCAGAAGCCCTGAGCATTGACCATAGTGGCTGGGGCTTCTGGGAGCTGAAGTCCACAAACATCTGGGGACGCACAGGTTGAGAACCACTGTTGTAGAAGCTCTGGCTGAAGCAACCCAGAATGGGTAGAACTCCTACTGGACTGCAGTAGAGGTTACGGATACAATCTTCCTTTTAATTGGACAGAGAGGAAGTGCACATCTTTGGAGAACTGACTAGCTTACTAGTTTTAGGAGAAAATAAAAGAAGTTAAGATAGAGCTCAAAAATTAGACCGTGTGGCAGGTGGGTTTCCAACGGGGAAGATGGCTGTCTCAGACTGCCTGTGCTGTTCCTGATAAACTGATAGACTAACAATTGCCTGAAAATACTGCCGAACATGCTGGTGCTGGTAAAGCTAGGCTAAGAATAGGCTCGTATATGCTCATGTGGTAATAGATTCTGTTAAGACTTAACAATGATCAAGAAGATCAACTCTTGAATGCCTGTGTAGACACAGAGATGTGTATATTCTCAACAGGTAAGTATGAAAACTTGAATGAATACATACTAGAGGTATGATTAAGATGTGTGTGAGTATTGTATAAGGGAAAAAAATTCTGCATATGTAGGAGCCTTTATAAAATATCTGTATAATGCCTTTACAGATACTATGAAAAGTATGAAAGAACATGATGATGCTGATCAACAAACCTCTAAAGTAAATGATTTGGAAGGGTCTTGTTTCCATACGTGTTAATTACTACAAAGCCTGTAAAAGAGATATAGAAAGATAAATGCAGTCTTAGGAAAGTCCTTATGAAAGTAAACCTTTTGATAGCTATATGTAATGATAGCTATTACATAATGAATATATGATACCTCACATGCAGTATAATGGAATGTAATGAAACTTAAGTGCCAGACATTAACATGTCTGTGCTTCTCCCTAAAGGATGATGTATATGTTTGTTTATCTATATATTTACATATAATAAATGGACTTAAAAAGTACTACAGAGCTTGCTTATTTCCCATGTAAATATCCTGAAATTCCAGCACTTGAGAATGCTTAAGTGGAATGTTGATGTCAATTCAGCCTGTCTGGTTTAGCCACCATCACAAGCTGGTTATGCAGATGACCAGAAGCTGATATAGTTGAACCCAGACACAATCCAGATTAGGTGACAAGTGGCAAGGACCCTCAAGCTCTCAGTCTAATAGACAGTGGTGGGGGGCCATGTCCATTTCAAGCCAAATGTGCCTGTCCCCTCACCAGGTCTCACAATTAAGAACCTTTATGCTGAAGATCTTTAGAGGTGGCTCCATCTCCAGGGATGTTTGGGATGGGCCTTATACATGTGCACTGTTTTTAACCCTCATATATGCACACTGAATGCTTCTATAAGGATAGATACCATATAGCACAATTAGTCAACCTGGTGCCCTCCAGATATTTGGTGTACAATTCCACATTCCTACTAGCATGACTGAAATTACAGCAGGTGAAGCTGCAAACATGGGGGTGGGAAAACAGGCCAGCCTGTCTACTCCTCCCCTTTAGCAGTTCTTACAGTATAAATTCTAGAGATTTCCAACACCTCTTGCCAATATTTGCCAAATATTTCATCTCACCTTTGTCCTAAGATGCTGAAAACCAAGGGTAGGTACTAGAATGCTATCTAACCAAGGGACATGATAGATATAAATTTACCACCAAATGTTTTATACGACACACAATATAATTGTTAGTCAATCAGCTGTTATTTTATTGAGTAATCCATTATGGGAATTTTCTTTTCCCCTTCCAATCACCTAATTTTAATTAACTTAGCTTAATTCTCCATACAGTTCTGTGTGAATGAAATTCATATATCTTAAAAATACCACTCTTCAATAAAAATCTCAGAGTGGTTAACAATAAAACTTGATTGAAAAAAATTAACATTAAATCTAGATAAAATAAAACCTAAATTAAAAAAAAAATTCTATTTTGTACAGCACTAAACTGTTCTGTTTTATATAGCATTAAACCAACAAAAATACCACTAAAGCACAAGCTGGCATTCTGTCCCCCCTCCATATTATGGTATGGAGGAGGAGATTTTGCTGTACCCATGGAAAAACAGTGGTAAAAATAGGTTAAATAAGAACAAGAAAAACCTTGAGAAGAAAGGGAAAGCCCCTATTTGCTACTGACTCTAAAAAAATGAGCTCATACCCTGCAATACTGAAAGAGGTCTTTCAGAATTTCTCTAGGCCCCCTGAAAATGTTAAATGACCTGAGAATATGACTGAGAAATAGAGAGGGGAAGAATATTCAAAAATATTCAGAAAATGGTTGAAAACTGTGTTTCTCACATGTTAGTCACAAGAACAATCCTGCACCAATGAGAATCTTCAGTTTGGGACCCAGGGCCTTTCAGCCCTACATTGTTATAGTGCTATTATTTCACTTTTAACAACCTGTGGAATTCTGGGGTTTGTAGTTTACTGAGGCTAAAGTGCTCTCTGGCTGAGAATTTTAAATGCCCTTCTCTAAACTGCAAACCCCAGGATTCCATAGGATGTTGAAAGTGGAATAATAGCACTATAACAGTGTAGTGCAGAAATGGCCTTAGTCTATACAAAATTCACGTGAGGTTATTTTGCACAAAAGCAGCATTTTCTGAAGAGGAAACAACATTTTCTCCATATGCAAATTTTCTGCAGAGTACATCTTGCACTGAAAATAATTTTTGAAAAAAGCACAGTTGTTGAAGACTTTCTTGCAGTGAGAATAAGATTGCTAAAAGAAGAAAATAAGCAAATAATTAAAACCCTAAATAGGCGTGTTTTCTTGTTATGTTTTGAAATCAGCCTAAAATTTTACCCAGCATATGGACTGGAATTTCTCATTCTGCTCTGAGAAGCAACAAGAGAAGGAGGAAGAGTTTCTATATTTGTTCAAACTATGACAATAATGAAAGAAGGTCAAAGTACGATAAGCAAGCAAAAGAGGCATGAAAATTGGAGGAAGGAACACCAACAATTTAAGATATGCATATCACACCATATTACTTGGAGAAAATAGGAAATACTTTGAATGCCTGTTGAGGAATGCCAAAGAAGAAAATACAGAAGCAAAAATACTTTGGCTTAGTCATTTATCAAAATGGAGACTGTAGACACAAAATCAGAAGAAGATAAAGACTTGGGAAGACAGCTATGAAGGAACTAGATAAGAGTAAAGCTATACCATTGAATATCAAAGTCAACGGTTGTCCAGGCCATAGTATTTCCAATTTTTACATACCATTGTGAAAGCTGGACAGTGAATAAAGGTGAAAGAAAATAATCAACTTATTTGAAATGTGGAGCTGGAGAAGAGTTCTATACATACTATTGACTGCCAAAAGAGACAAATGAATGGGTCTCTCTTAGAAGCTGTATCATGAAACAATATGATGTATTAGAAAAGATAATAAGGGTCAGCAAAATGGAACGCACCAGGGAAAGAAGATTGTACTACTGCTGGAGGGACTCAATCAAAGAAGCTATGGACCTGAGTCTGCAAGGTCTTAACAGGGATGTTAATAACCAGGTGTCTTTGAGGTCTTTCATTCATGCAGTTTCCATAAATTGAAACTGTTTTGATAATAATTCACAACAAACAAGTAATTTGCCAGGTGGAGAGATGGCTATGTGAGGAGACAGAGTGGTGCCTGGAAGAATTCTCCAGCTACTGGCACCAGTCTTGGCTGCTGGGTAAAGGAATCCTACTTGCTCTTCTGAAGCTTAATAGACAGGATTTGATTACAAGTGTTCATTAAGAAGGCAACGTATCAATAGACCCTAAGTCATCTTAGATCCTGGAATGCAAGCATACAAGAAGTGGATCCTGGAGGACTCCAGATGCTGATGAATCATGACTCTCATCATACCTCTCCATATAAACCTACTGCAGTATTGAGATCCAGCACAAAGCTTTCTTTTGGTTACACCACTACCAAAGGCACATTAGTTGAGGACATTAAAAGGGCGCTCTTGGTGGCTGTTCTGAGGCTGTGGAACTTCTTCCCAAGGAAGGTTAGGTTGGTGCTTTCTTTGATAAATCTTATACTGAGGAAAACTGTTTTGGTGAGGACGGGCTGAGGTACTTTCATCCTCACTGTTACATTTCACATGTTTTTAAAATTAGTGTTACTTACTTTTTTTTTTACCATTACAATAGGCTTTTAGTTATATTTGGTTTCCATCTGTGTTGTGAGCTGCCATTTGTGCCACGCTGGAAGTACAGCAGGGTGAAAATTAATAAATACATTTCTCATTAATGGCCAGGACAGCTAAGGCTGATGAGAACTAGAGTTCACCAGCATCTGGAGGGCCACAGGTATGTTTTAAGGGAGGGAGGGAGGAGATTAATGTATTAATTTTGGGCAGATCACTGAAATTTAACAGGGTTCACTATTGTTTTTCTCCTTAGTTCTGATCTAATAAACGTTTCTCATATGTGACAAAACCCCATTAAAATAGAGCATTTTAAATCAGATGCTTAGGATAAGATTTGCTGATGGGGGCAGGGAAATGGGAAAAAAATACAACACCTTTCTAGCCAGTAAAGCAAGCAACAATAAATTAGAAGGAAAGACACAAAAGAAACATGATTCTGTTTAATGCATATATATAATTTGTGTGTATGTACCTTCAAGTTGCCTGTCGACTTATTGCAATCTCATCAATTTCATAGGGTTTTCTTAGGCAAGGCATATTCAGAGGTGGTTTTGCGAGTTCCCTCCTCTGAAATATAGCACCTGGTAATCACAGGTGGTTTCCCATCCAAGTACTAACCAGAGTTGACTCTAATTAGTTTCCAAGATCAGATGGGATCTTGTACTGTTAGGGTATACTTTCACAAGTCCTACTGGGGGAAAAAAAAGGTCTGTGCTTCTTAGCCACTTATTTTCATGGTCCCAACTGGAAATAATGGGAGATCCTTGATCATATTTGGGGGTCTCTGTCACCTACATAATGGTTAAGATGTCTGTCCATAACCCTGGCTTGTGAATAAAGCAGAAGAAAAGTTGAACAGAAGAAAAACAGAAGAAAAATTGAACAGAAGTCATATATGGGAACTCTCTAAGTTTGAAAAACAGAATTGAGCCACTGTAATGATAACAAATCCCTAAACCCCAGTGATTTTCAGACCAGATGGAGTTAAATTGATGCCGTTTGCATCTGACAAGAATAAGGTAGTTTCATTTGATTTGAAGAATACTAAAGCTTGGTCCAGCTTAGCTTGGAATTTAAAATCTCCTTCTGCGCTTCCTTCTTCCCACACCATTCTTCTTAATCGTCTAACACCAACATGTACAATTCATCTTTTTCTCTCCCACCCCCTAGAGGCTTCTGCTAGATTATTCTTCACTCCAGTCTTATTCAGTATGAAATACAGAATGTGCCAAACACACTCGATCATACCATTTATTTTAAATGTCATGGTAAACACCTAATTTCCAAGTTTTTCCTTTATTTTAAAAATCCAGCCTGCACTAAATACATCAGCCACACAATTCCAACCTAAAGGCCACACATTTACACTGTCTACACAATCAGTTTTAGTGACAGACTTTTTGAAGATAGATATAAAAGTGAGATCAAGCTAGAAAGTAATATCATAACAGCAATCATGTGATAATAGGGGTGTAAACCATCACATATTTCACTCCTATGTGCAAGAACAAATAACTTCAACAAAACTCTCCCCACTTCAAAAGAATATAGGGGATCCTGCACAATTTTCAATTACTATTAATATTTTGGGATTTCATTGGGGAAAATTCATTTGTGTTAAATTTACATGGTTTTCCTGTGTTGAAACTGGTATTATATAGTTAAACTGTTGAGCTCACTGGCACAAGATGCAATAACAGTTGCCATACACAAATTGAAGGAAAATAAGGCTATAAATAGTTACTAGTTTTGGTTTTTATGTACTACCTCCAGTATACCAGAACACCATATTACAGCTGCTGGGAACCTGAGCAAGACCATGCTACTTTCCTGATATCCTACCTAGGCATCTGGTTAGCCACCGTGTGGATAGAATGCTGGGCTAGATAGTCCTTAGAGTTGACCACCATAGTTCTCTGATGTTCTTATTTGTTTTACATATAGGAATAAGTGACTTCTGCTCCACAACTAACATTTGAAGCAATGGCTCCTACTGTTTTCTGGGTCATGGACCTCTCTGAGAATCTGATGGAGGCTTTTGGACTCCCCATCCCTGAAAAACACACTTAAACACAATTTGTGGTGTATGGATGCCCATCACCAGACCCATCCCAGGTTAAGAACCCCCGATTTAAAGCGAAAGCTATGTAATTATGTATTTCCATAATTGTCTACAGTGGTGTGAGGCTAGAATTATATATCAGATTGCAGAGCTATGTCATCAGCTCATCAACCAAACATCCAAACCTGACCTTCTCTATTATAATGGTAGGAGAAAATAATGATAGCTATATGGAAGAGGAGGCACTTTGCACAAGTCCTTATGTCTTACCCTGTACAGAAAAACATCCCGCACAGGCTCCCCACAGCCTTGGAGTGAGGCAGGTAGCAAATAAAATGTATTATTATTACTATTGCTATTGTTATAATATTATTTTAAACAGCTAATTAGAGAATTGTTTAATTTTTTTACAAGCAGCACATTTTCTAATGTGTAATGATTTGCATCACAGACCATTATTTTTTTTTAAATGGAGAGTCCAGGCACATGTATCATATTATCGCTAGTGGTTACAATGACTGAAAATGTGTCTGAGAGCATGTTAGTGATACCACATAAAGCAGCTGTTGCTGTTATGTATGTTTTATTTAAATATACTTATTACTACTAAATGTATTTTATTTAAACCTCTATAACCAGTCCCAGAAGGCAGAAGCACAATAACCTCTAACAGGATAGCCTGAAGGTAATAAGAGGATCAAGATAGTTCTGGTAAATCTCCCATGTGCAGCCACATTTAACAGACTAGGTCTGTAACCTACGTATACTTACCTGGGGGTATGTTCGACTGAACACAGTGAGACTTCATTCTGAGTAAACATGCACAGAATTGAATATGAAAATGTCAAGAGCCAAATTATAAATGTGCTAACTGCTACGTATTGACATTTTTATTATTCACAACTTCCTCTGCTAATGGCAGTGGAATGTGGTGGTAATATTTTAAAAACGACATTTTCTTTCGTCCAGTTTGTGTAAGAGGCATTCCTGATACTTTATGCCATGAACATGTGAATAAATGAGAAGAAGTCTGGGTGCTGTAGCATCTGTCTTCAATGTGTTTGGCTCTAAAATGAATTATTAATATTTTCCTGGGTCCCCAAGTGGACAGACAAAAATGCATACTTCTTTCCTTCACTTTGTTCCTCTCACACAAAAACAATGTATACATAGTTCATAAAATTGTTTAATATTGTTCCTATATGTTGTTCTGTGCAAATTTCTCTTTCATTCTCAACCACATGCAGGCCTTATTAATCATTCGCAGCTTAGTTCAACATTACCTTTAGATCAGACACATCCCGGTAGCACTGTTCCGAGCGGGTATGGTCTGACAGCTGCACATTCCAGAAACAAGGAAGCTGGTACACAAGAAACGGGTTCTGTTTGATGACTGCGTTGAAGATATCCTGGTGGACAAGAGATAACAGAATTGTTTGCATTTGTAGAAAAGCCACCATATTTTCTGGACTATTTTTAGTCCTTCCCTGATGCAGCAAAAAACAGTGAGCCACCAAATCATACAACATCCACACTGAAGTTCAGAACCTTACTTCAGATAAAAATGTTGCCAACCTGGTAGTTGACTTTGGCTTTGAACTGAAACTTTGCTATTGATTTAAAGAATTTGCATGCGACAGTTGCATTTTCAAGAAAGGCTCTGGATACAGAACAAATGTACACAGCTTTTCTTTTTGGCTGTTGATAAAATTTGGTCTACCTATAGGAACTTACTTTATTTTCCAAATTTCTGTACTGCACCTTCATAACCAACAATCCCAGGATGGTAGACACAAACTTAACAAAAGCTACACACATCACAATGATATTTTTCTCCTTAGTGTACGTATGCATAGGAAAAAACAAAAAATGTATATATTCATATATATTCAACTTTATATGAGAATTGTAGTAGTGTATTTAAAAGGAAAGTGTACTACTCTCCCTGTTCTTTCTATGTTTTCAAATACTTCAAAACTGTTTTTAATTTTGTGTTTAACATTAATAAGATAGTTTATTTAATTCTTTTCTAATTGTCCTCTAATTTTAGAATGGATTGTTTTATTTTCTTTTAACCTGTGTTGTAAGCTGCCTTGGGTGCTGTAATGGGAAGAAATACAGGGCAAGCAATAAATAAATAAATAAATAAATAAATAAATATTTAAATTCCACTGTGTGCCCATGCAGCAGAAAAACGTGACTGGTCTCAGCTTCCCAACACGAGGAATGTACTATGAAAAAGTTACCTCCCTGTTCTTCAGAAGTGTTCATGTATATAACTTTCCTGTTCAAAAATAATCTCAATGTAAGAAAAATGAGTGAAGCACAGCAAAGGACATAGCCTACTTGTTTCAGTTTGCTCAGCGGACTGTCAACAGCACTGAGACTATTTTGCATGTGCTCACACAGACAAAACATAGCACATTCATTTAGAAACCATAACTGTCCAACAGAAAGAGATTTAGTTTTGCTTAAATAGCTGGGGTTACCTCATTGGGAATAGCCAACAAATGTTGGGAAAGGGATTTGAGCAGCTGTTACCAAGTCTAGGAAAACACATAAACTTGCCAACATTTTTCTTTAGGGCCCATGGAATTCTACATGCTTCAAAAAAAGGGTATGTTTCAGCCCCAGTGTTTGATGCATTACAAGGTGCCAGATTGTAATTCAGATCTAACAGTATTCATCAAAGGGAAAAAAAATGGAATGCGGAAAAAAAGTCTTGGGAAGTTCTAGCATTAATATAATCCCTTTTTCTATCCCAAGCCAATCTAAGTCTGTGCCCCTGAAATCATATGTACTCCAGAGTAGTCCCAGTAGCTTTCAACATACTGTTCTGAAAGAAATGGATTTGGAATTGCAGCCCAAGCTGGCAGGAGTTTCAAAACGGACTTCAAGAGGTTTTGAAGCAAGACATTAATTGCACCACATCTTTGCATCCCCCCTGCAAAATGAGGGTAATGAATCTGCTCCAACTCCCAGCTGTGCAGCAAGGATAATATCCTTAATGTCTGAGAGGTGTTCAAATTGTATAGCAGGCTATGGAGGAGAGCAAGGTGATTGCAATAGCTGGAGTCAAATGAAATCATAATGACTGTTTCTTGAACTGCAAATGACAAAGCCAGTTGAGAAGGAAATGGTATTTCTAGCTTAGCCTGGAGTCTTTTGTTTCAAAGAGAGAGGACTACTTTTGTCTCTTAAGAAAAGAGTAAGTCAGGTATGTTTGTTCACTGGAGTCACACAGCGGATCTCTTGTCATTCTCTTCACCTTTTTACTCTCAAAAGCAATCTTTATGCCATTACCTTGGAACTACACACGCACCTGGTCAGCCAATGAAGTGGAGAGCATGCTCATTAGCTCTCTCTCAGCTGTGAGCCTCCACATCTGCTCCCATTTCATCTTGCGCAATTTATCCAGAAGTAGCAGAATGACCCCTGGAATCAACAAAGAATGCAAAGAAAACACAAGTTGCAGTGAAAGTGGGTAGAGAAAAGATCTTCAGGCTTCAGTGCTGAATGGCTAGGCTTAAAAGAAGAACTTCTTCTACCCCATCCTGAAATTGTAAGCAGCCCAACATTTTGCTGAAAACATGAAAAAAATATATTATAAACTAGATTTATTCCTTGATAAAGGTGCATCTTTGGGACAAATTATCTATTAAGTTAAACAAATAGTTTTTAACTTTTTTTTTTAATTACTGCTGTGAGTGCACAAGAGAGACTGAGAGTCACTAGCTTTGGAAAGACGTTTTAACAATTCACACAGTAGGGTCCCAGCAAAAATCTCCCAACCTAAAGCTATAATATGCCTTGAGAAAGAAGCTGATACTAACATTCCCCCCCCCGATTCTTTCCCCTTTCCTCACTCAGACTGGGGCATATGGTTTGGGGTGGATTAAGGACCACATAATAGGTACAGATTATACTAATTCGGTAGTGACCATTCCTCATAGAGGACTGAGGTAATAAGAGATATAAAAATTACCAGTATCCTGGCAAACCAGTCATGCTGGACATGTGTGCAAAAACAATTTATCCATATACAAAATGCCTTTTAAAGGGGAACGAATGGTTGTTAAGAGTGAGATGGTCCTGAAATAACAACCAGAGGTCTTGGAAAGGGCAAGTAGTGATGCAACCTTGATTGATGGACCTGAAGCTTATGATGATGGGATGGTGAGTTTTTGTGTCTTGCACAATAACTTAGTTGAACAAGCAGACTATCAAAATCACTGCAGGGCAAATGTCAAGAATATTCATGTTGGAGATAAGGTTATGTATGATAATGCATTTAATTTCCTATATGCATTAAGAATTTAATGTTTATGAAAGAATATCCATGGGGAAGTTGAAGTTATTCACTTTTTTAATCTTACATTTTGGGTAAGATTTTTCAGTAGTTTGTAATTTTTTAATATTTGTGGGGAAAATAGTTAATGCACATTATACAAAGTATATGTTAGTGCTGAAATACCTTGCTAACCTAGGTTGCAGGTGCTGTTGTGGAGTGGAAGGAAGGGCAGCAAGAAGCTGGAGGACAAGGGTATTAGTAGTGTGGCTAGTAGCTCCTGTGGCAGTGGTGCGGGTGTATGTTTGTGTCTCTGTGTGAATTTATGTGGGTTTTAGCTCAGACTTTTGGGTTATTACCAAAATAGATAAAGAGAAAATTGTCTGAGGTAGACTTGAAATGTTTCAGATCTACACCATTAACCTGTGGTTGAACTTTCCAGCCCTCAATTAAATTTGCTTGAAATCTGAGTTCCTTATATATGTCAGAATAAATGGGCAGTAGAATGAAGGAGATATAAGACAGCAGTCCCAAGAATCAACTAAGGAAGCCCAGTATTCAAAAGTTTCTGAAAAGGCAGGAAGTCCAATCTATGTGGTTCTAAGTTTATCCAAGTGTAGCTCCATAATTTCACTTTAACTGTCATGGGTACATCCTATGGAATCCCGGTACCTGTTGTTTGATGAGGAAGTAAAGCTGTCTGAAAATTCTAAATTTCTCTCCCTGAAGTTCAACTCCCCAAATTCCACAGGATGTTAACATGGCAGTTAATATGGAATAATTGTAATACCATTGTGCAGTGTGAAAGCTTCCCCAGTTTGTGAGCCTCACTCAAACCTCCAACTTATTTGCAACATCTTATTTGCAACAAAATAAATTCAGCACCTAGGACAACTCCTTCAAAGTGCTGACTAAAACCTAGAACAGGTTCTCCACCCACCAGCACAGAAGTTATCAGTGGTCACTGTGTGCTGTGTGGTCTGTCATGACACTGCTCATCAAGAGTATCAAGGTAAGATTTAACTGCCAATCTGGTTAGCTTCTGTAAAAGAATGACTATTGGGGCACAATGAAAAGAATCACCATCGTGTCCTATGCCTCAGGCAGGAAATCGTCATGGAGAGGCCCTTTCCTCATCTTTATTGGAAAAACTTTTGAGGGAAAGTGAATTCTCCCTAGGATTAAATGCACATGGAAATGAATCAAAAAGACTATGGTAGTTTAAAGATAAATTAGCATATAAACAACCGCCACTAGCTGTTCTATACATAACTGAAAAACAAAATTTCAAAATGCAGTGGATGAAGGTGATGTAGTACAAACATTATCTCTGTTTTCAGTGAAACCTCTAAGATGGTCTCACAGGGTTTACTCAAACAGGAATACCAGTGGACACAGATAAGAATGTCATTTTGGAGACTGATAACTGCCTGCAACTTGCAGAACAAAAAAGGTACTGATAAATGGCAGCCTAGCATGCAGGCAGAGTTGTCTAGAGGGACTGCTGATAGGCCTTCTCTCACTTAACATCCTCATTAGTATATCACAAAAGAGAGAAGAAAGAGAATATTAATAACTTGAAAGTAAACTGTTAATGCTAGAAAGTGAACACGTCATGAAAATAACCTAAAGGCAATGCAGAGGAGTTGGGTGACCAGCATTTGCGTAATGGGGAAAAACATGTCTGGAGAAAAACTACAGCCTGGAAAAGCTACTTTTTGAAGTATGACTCCCAACATCCCCATCTTAGGAGGGATTCTTGAGTTGTACTTGAAAATGTACCTTCTCCAAGTTCTGAATCAAAACCTAAAGAGCATCTCCACCACCACCATGAGGAAAAAGCAATCTTGAAAAGGAAAGACTTCCATTTAGAATGAAAAAAAAATGTCTTCAGAGGAACATGGTGCCACTTCTACTGCATGACCCTTCCTAAATTGCATTAGGCAATGAAGCAGTAGAGTTGGAAATAATCGATTGCACACTGCCATATCAGCAGATTGATTACACTGTAGGTGACTTCAACAGACACATCCCTATGGCTCATTTGAGGTCCAGTGCCATTTAATGTGGTAGAGAGTTCTAGGTTAAGAGAAAGATTAAGTTTTGAGCTTGTTAATAATTATATGATGTTGTGTGCGTGTGTATATGTGTGTGTGGAGGGAGAGAGAGAGAGAAAGAGAGAGAGAATGGTGAGAGTTCCAAGCTTTTGCCACCAGAAGAACAACAACAAAAAGGTTTTTTGGGAAATTGTGGTATATATCAATATCAATAGCATTTATTTCTATACCGCCTATCAACTAGTGTTATCTAAGCGGTTTACAATGTATTTTAGCTAATTGCTCCCAACAAGCTGGGTACTCATTTTACCGACCTGCGAAAGGATGGAAGGCTGAGTCAACCTTGGAGCCTGGCAGGATCGAACTCACAACCCTGTGGTTGCAGTACTGGCATTTAACCACTGCGCCACCAGGGCAGAAAACATGTTTCAAAACAATAAATCTGGTTTTGACTCATCCCACAATGCCTCAGTTGTTTTATTCTGTCCTTTCTGGTTGCAGGAGGTTGACAGAAAAAGAGAATAAAAACTTGTTCAAAACAAGCTATGATTAAATTCTCAAAAATCTCTTTTTCAACTGGCAGGATTGATTTTGTTAAAACCTGCCCTCTTTAAAAAAAAATGCTTAGGAAAAGGAGCTTTACTGACATCTGGGGTTGCATACACATTTACGGCCAAAAGTATCATTGAGAAATGGTTGGCTGAAGCTCAAGGTCATTGTGAAATGGCATCTTCCCATCACAGATTAGATATAATGACAGTTCCTTTCTCTATTGTGGATTACTTCCAGATGGTAAAGACTGTATAGGGAGAAACGCAGCAGACCTTCCTTAAGTCACCTTCCTTAAGCCACCCTCTTAGATGTCAAAACCATCTAAGATGTGTAAAATAGATGTTATGTTTATGACCATTCTGTTTTTCCAATTCTTCCTCCAGGAAGACAGATTATGGTGTCACAACTAAAGAGATTAAATGGTTATCAACAGAGGCAGCTAAAAAGCAAACACTGGAAGAGGGCCAAAACAAAGTTTAGAAATGCAAAACTGTAAATCATATCACCAGAGATAGTCTAAGACAAGTTCAGAATTTTTTTTTATTTTGTATAATGGCACAGGAATTCATTTATTGTAGTCCTCAAATGAATTTTTTAGGGATTGCCACACTTAATTCAAAGAAAATGTGTTTTAATACAATCACACCTTTGAGGTTTTGCAAACTGAAAATAAGTCTGCTACAAAAAACCAAAACAACAACAACAACAAACAAACCACAAAATAAAAAACACCAGTTTACAATATTTATATTGAATCAGGTCACCTGAATTCCTGAGTATTAGTGAGACTAAAGAAAGTCTGCTGAGGGAACAAATTAATTCTACTCATTTTATACCACTCAGTAGTACAATATAGCCATTAAAATTTGATTAAGTTAACTAGAGTCTGTGTTGTGTTGTTTTGTTTTACTTTCTAGATTCAGGGCTCAAAATGACATTGCTTCCATGAATGCCCCCAGTATTTTCTATAAGGATTTTATTTTTGCCTCACAAGGTTCTTTTTTTCCCCAGGGCCACTCTGAGTATAATTCAGGGTAGATTCAAGATGACAAACAGCAGAATGCATGGGAGAAAGGGATTTGTCCTCATCTGTTTTGCTGGGAGAAAGACTAGAGAGAGGGAGAAATCAAAGGATTTTTTTCCCTTGAACATCTGGCCCCCAGTTGTGGATCCTTTCATCTATCAATGACAGTGTAACAGCATCTTTCCCCTTTTCTCCCAGGCAGAAGGAAAGAAAAACGTTTGCCAAAAAATAAGCATGCGGGGTGAAAGGAAGATGCAAGTGGGTCAAGTGAATTAGCAAGGTCACAACTACTCAGGGAAGAGTTATCTAACAAATAAACAGCAATGTTATAGAGGCATGGAGGTCTCATGTAATTCACATTCAGGCACAGAGCTCAGGGACACGGAAATGTAGTTATAGATAAAAACAGACTCTGCTTTTTAAAAATTCTTTCTGCTCCTTGGATTTCTCTCCAACCATCTTAGGAACTTCACTAGGCTTTAGGGGATTTATTTCATTAATAAAAAATGAAACTCAACATGTTGAATCCTCTGCACTTGACTGTTGAGACAAATGCAGAGAGTGCCTTAAGTTTTAAATCCCAGCAGTGTGAAGGTGAAGGCTACCACCACTACTATAATAGGTTAAATGCATTTTTATCATGTAGACACCATATCTGATTTGAAATCAGCCAAACAAAAACCATTCTGTCACTCTGCTAGAAACCAGTAACTCAAAGTGGATGTCAAATTACCAAAGGAGAGCCCCTGTGTGCTGATATTTCTGTAGTAAGGATACTTGTACAGCTTCTCTCGCATCTGGCAGAAAAATCTGCAAGTCCAAAAGCAAAAGGACATCTAATAAGATGCCACTTCTTTCTCTTCAGTATCCTGCCAGTTTTGCAATGTTATATTCATCCATCATTGCCAGACTAGAAAAGCTTGAGATACAGGTTATGAGAAATGATTCTGTGTACTCTAACCCCAAATATCCAATGTTAGAGAACATTTTACCATGGTAATGCCAAAAGCATAGACTGTTGAATTTTGTCTCTTGATAAATCTATGCACTAGGTCTGTCTTTTCTGATGTAGACCTAAGGCCTTTCTGCATTACACTGTTAGAGTGCTATTATTCCACTTTCAACATCCTATGCAATCCTGGGACTTGCAGTTTAGGGAGGGGCATTTAGAATTCTCAGCCAGAGAATTCTTTGGCCTCAGAAAACTATAAACCCCAGAATTCCACAGTATGTTGAAAGTGGAATAATATCACTATAACAGTGTAGTGCAGAAAGGCCCTTAGTATTGGGACTACATATTTACTGAAACCTTAAGTACTTTCTCTGTCTTCTTTTACCTCCTAACAGTTAATTAACAGCAGTGCTACTATAATTCTCTCCATACAGTTTCCTCAAATACACACCACTAAAACACACCAGGAGACTGGATACCATTGGATTACTTCTAGTATATGCAACAACACTGTCTTATTTCTCACTACGTACAGTACAGCGACATGCTGAGTCCTCTGATGTTCTGTCGCATGCTCATATTCTGGAGCCTCTCATATTACCACCTCCTCCTCCTATCTACTACTGCAAACAAAGCCTGTGATAACAACCCATCAGATTAGGGCTATACCATAACGCAGGACATAGTGATACATGGATCAGAACTCTATCCTATTTGTACCATTTCCACAAAATGCCCATTTTAGTGAGGTGCACATTCAAATATTTGAAGACATTTCAAAGTCTTATAATGACACTTTCATTGAAGTTTACAGTGTTGCATTTGTATGGCACAGTGCAAATTATAAATTTTGATGGTGTCAGTTTACTCACCATTAGATATTGTACAATAGGCATTCTGACAATACTAAAAGCACTGAAATGCTATTTTGCAATAAATGTTCATTATGATTATGATTATGAGGCAAATCTTGCCTAGCTAATAGCAAGGTAACATGCCACAGAGTTTAAAAATCAGGAGTTGATTACAGAGGGATAACTAGGAGGTGCACAGGGTTCAGACTGTACCAGATGACACCATCAATGGGGTGACATCAAAATGACTCTCCCTGCCTTTTTGGTTATGAAGCAGCATGCAACTTCCGCCCCCCAGGAGACATGTTTGTTTGCTTGGTTTCAGCCCAAGTGCACCCAGTGGAGAGGGGACGGAGGTAGCCAAGGTCCTGAGCTCATGTGTGAGGCCCTACCATGGAGCTGTTATGAGGGGGTGGGGCTTCTTGCCTTCCTGCCATGTCCCCCTTCTCCTGATTGGCTGGTCAGGCCACGGTGGGTGGGGCTTTAAGAGGCAGCTGCCACACTGGACTCTGCCAGGACACGCAACACACTGGAGACAGGCCGGTTGCCACAGTAATGAGTGGAAGCAGGGAAAGTATGTCTCTTTCTCTCCCTCCCTCTTCTCCAGACTCCATCTCCATGGCAATGTGCACTCACTGGCCCTCCCCATTCTACTCTCCTCTCCTGCTGCAAGGCACCCCACACCACCTGCTCAGTGACACCATGAGTCACCACACTGGGTGATAACCAACTATAGTGACGCCACTGGTTGGGCATTCAACAGTGGCTGCTTCACTGCGGGCCTGATGTCCTTTATGTCTGGAATCCAAACTTCAGCAAACTGTTATATAAATAATCTGGGAGGCATGAAAAGGAGAAGAAAAGCAACCAAATGGAAAAAAAAAATCTGTACACAGAAAGATTCCATCCTTCATTCTTGATGAGTTACAAAGTTTATTCTTCTTCAAGAGATGCAAATGTTACAATTAAATCAAAATTGCTGCAGTTTATTCAAACTTGTTTCAAAAATGTCTGAATTTCTGAAACAGACTAACTGAATTGGATTTGATTTGATTGTAACATTTACATTCCTGGAAAAAGGAGCATACTTTTGATTGTACTGGGAATAAAATATACAATCTTTTTCAACAAAACTGTTTAGTTTTTCTTGGAGTCTGCAATTCCTGATTCTCTTGTTGCTTTGATATAAAAATCCACTCCTCTCCTTTGCTTTTCCTCTCCCTGCAGACAGACACAAATGCCAGCATTAATTTGTGGCTCCTCAGTGCAAGTTTTCCTGCAAGTGGTGGATTGCACCGAGTATGTGTCTTTGTTTTCTTTCTAAAACATTGGCAGAGGGAAGCTGTGTGCCTCCTTAGTATCTTCTCACAGGACAATACTGATGCAGAAAGATAGATTGGTATTGAAATTTATGCAAGAATATCATGAGAGAAAATTGCAAAATATTGCATCAGCCAAATATGCTGTTAGTCGTATGATATATAGGCTATGTGGGCAGCCTTTCACATTCCAACAATTTATTACACCAGTCATTGTATGATAAGTGTTCATTAAATACGTGCAGATCAAATACTTATATAGAAGTAGACATGCATTACCACCCCCAAAGTTTACTGTACTGCTTTTTTCTTTCCCCAGCTTCAGATACCGCATTTGCATTCTTTCACAAAGAGCACTTGCAAGAAGGTTCTGCTCAGGTCTCCATCCCTCCTAGCTCTTGCCAGATGCATCAAGTCCACCAATTCTCCAAAGTAGATTTTTGGAGTGGGCAGGAATGACCAGGAACTCTCCATTCAGTCACTGAAATACTCTGACAGAATTCTTGATAAAATTCAAAGTAAATTATTTTACCTTAAGTCATATGGATGGGCCAAACTGTTGAACAAGGTGTACAACAAATTTCCTCCTGAGTTCAGTATAAATATACATTTCAGGTGATGGTTAGCAATGACCATCACGAGGCACCATCAGTTAAAAAGCTACAGTCTTCTAATAATTTCTTGATGAATGTACAACTGAATCTTAATGTAAATGTGTGGCTGCTGCCAAGCACTTACAATTGTTCATAAAGCATAGTGAAAAATCATTTATGATGTGACATCTTTGCACTCAGGAGCCCTCTGCTACTTCAACTGGCTGTCAGCAGTGTGCTGTAGTGGTTTGAGCACTGGACTATGACACTGAAGACAAGGTTCTAAATCCTCACTCAGCCACAAAAACCCACTGGGTGACCTTGGGCAAGTCACACTGTCTCATCCTCAGATAGAAGCAGAAAGTGAAATCAAGGGAACAACCCCCTGCAACAACAGAAGGTTATATTTGTAGCTTTTAGTTTAAACATCAAGCAGATAGGGAGAGACATTATGCATGGGATGGAGAAACTGGATCTAAAGGAGTTTTTCTTCCTTTGTCATAACACCAGAACCCATGGTCATCCAGTGAAGCATAATCTTGCAAAATTCATGACAGGCAAAAGACAGTTCTTCTCCAGATAGCAAAAAGTTGAGATATACAAAAAGTGGCAACGATGGCCACCAATTCAGCTTTAGAGGAGGACTCTGCAAATTCATGGATTATAAAGCAGTTGGTATGAGTAATTACAACAATGTGGCACCTCTGGAGTAGAGGAAGGAGCCATGTTGTTGCTGCAGGATAACAGCTGGAGAGGAACAATGCCTTCAAGTAACGCTTGTAGACTATGATTGGCCACTGTGGCAACAACTATGCTGGGCAAGATAGGATTTTAGTTTACTTCAGCAGGCTATTTCTTCAGTTCTTACTGCTGTTCTCTTTTACTCTCATCAATTAAGTAACAATATTATTATTATTATTTAATCACTATAGAAGAGCAACATGACTAAGAGGGATAAAAGCATTCAGCAAGTCAGTATCATGTTCATTATTACTACAACAAGAGCTACTACTACTATGTAGTTTATTGGAATCCCTATTATCTATTATACAGCTTTTGTTCAGCTTTGTCACCAGGACAGCAGTGCTTGCCTTTGAAGTGCATTTCTTCTGCCTGAGCTAAAATTACTGATGAGAGGCTTTGTATCACTAAAAAGAGAAGAACGTTTCTGAGTCCTGCATAACATAATTAGTTATACTCTTTGATTCTTACTTCAAAACGTGTGTGTCCCCTCAATGTCCACAGCAGGATTGAGAGAAACAAGAAATCTTTTGTACAACAGGTAATATGCGGTGCAATACACACATACATGTATCCCTGTGCATTCTTATATTTTGTTAATGGGATCTGAAATAAAACTGCTGTTGCATTCTTTTTTTATTTAATAGAGTAGAAATTGGAATGTTTTGACCTCATAAACGGGATTATTTTGTATTCTGGAGAAGAATAAAGGATGCTAACATGTGCTACAGGCCCACCGAATGCAACAAACCTGATGTGTGTGTGTGTACATGTGTGTGTGTGTGTGTGTGTGTGAGAGAGAGACAGAGAGATACTAGAAATCATACATTTTTGGAGTACAATTGCTAGAAGTCACCGGTCATGTCACCTAGGGGATTGTAAATCCACTTGCTACTTGCTAGTCCCTACTAGAGTAGGGCCAGTGTGATGTAGTGGTTTGAGTTTTGGATTATGATCCTGGAAACCAGGGTTTAATTCCCTACTTGGCCATGGAAATCCACTGCGTGACCATGAATGTGTCACATACATACACAACCCCCAGAAAACCTTATGATAACTTCATCTTAGGGTTCCCATAAATTGGAAATGACTGAAGGCACATCACCACCACCACAACAGCAATAAAGTAAACCCACCAAATCTGTTGTTAAATGTTACAGTGACATAACATAAATCTCACTGTTTCAATAGTCCTGCACTATTGAGGATCAGCAACTGGATTTAGGCTTCAAAGAGCAACTTTTGAAAGTTCTGTGTCAAACACATGATGTGCATATCTTCTTCCACAGCATATCTTTCTCACCAATTGCAGTAAGAGAGTACCATCTGGGATACTTTCTTATATGCTCAGATGATAACTGCAATAATTTTGTTAACAATAAAACATGCCAGGCGCCCGCAGCTAATCACCAGCAGGTACAGTGTTTGAACAATTTGCATATTAATGAAAACAGATCTCAGATGTACAACACAGACCATTAGATTTATTATTAAAAGATGTCATGTTAAAGCAGTGCGCTAAGAATCTTCAGCTATCACTGCCACTTGTACAGATTTTCTCTTGCCAGCATGCCATAGACAGACTTAAAGATGATCCATAAAAAAAGCCTACTGGTGGCAACACTAGCAAAATGAATAGGGCTTTTTGTAGAGGAGTCCTCTGAGGGTCAAACTGTCTTTTGATGAAGCTCCACACTGTGTTTCATTTGGACAAAGCACAGAAGAAATGAGAGTACAGCAGTTACAACTGCTTATTAAGGGAAATATTGGCTCAGATACTAGAAATACAGAGCAGCTGTCAATAAGAATCTTCTTGGCATGAATGAAGATACCATACTGTGTCCTGTCTCCCTGCCTTGTACTTTGTTGTAGGTGTTGAGGGAAGAAGGAGATATGTGGGTGGAGAGAGTGGTTTCTACCACTGAACAACATCTTATTGCTTCCAGATTTTTCTAAAGCAAATAAAAATGTAACAATTTTAGTTCCTTCTGAAAAATGGGAAAGCAGAGTTATGCTTCAAGAACCAAAAACATAGTGGTAGTTTGTAATTTTCTTGGATCTTGGTGTTCAACTGTAACTCATTATGGTTTCAGAATAAGTTCCCTAAGCTTTACCACTGCGTCAAGTTTTTTTCTTATGCTTTTTGCAGAAAATGTTGTCTTCAACCACATCCAAATTTTTTATGGCCCAATTGCTGAATTTTCTGAACATAATAAATATTATTTTCTGAATGGAAAATGCTGTTTCCTGCATAGAAAATATTGTTTTTTTCTGGGAATTTTCCACAGAATAAAACCCAAGCTGTGAAAGTGCTCATCAATCCAGTATTTTTCTTGTCAACTTTCTTGATACTTAAAAAACATGTTTTTCTACTATTTTTTGAATATTTTTGAATATGTTTTCCATCCCTAATCTAAGCTCCATTGATTCAATGGGTCTGTTCTAGTTGGGACTAAAAGGTGGATGTAGGCCTTGTTTACAGTGCAATGCACGTTATGGGATGGTGGTGAGAGCACATGGCCTTACACATACCAGTTCTTCTCCTCAGCAAAGAGGTCTGTCCTCACCAAGAGGTCTGTCACCTGAAGACATAGATAGTCACCAATTTGGAAGCCCCACCCCACTAATGGGGTAGGTATGTGAAACAGGTTCAGTCATGACACTACCAGAAAAGGCTGGAGAAAATTCTACCTGAAATCCTGGAGAGGTGATGTAGTCAGAAGAGAGAGTACTGTGACAGTTCTATGATATGACTTGTCTTAAAGAGTCTTCCCATGTCTATGCCTAATTTCTGTTCTTCACTTGCACCTGGGCAGTTTTCCAACGGCAGCCTTTGGATCTGCATGTGTAGTTTCATATTTTGGGTTCAAAAGATGGCTCTTAGAGGCATGTAACTCTGGAAGGGCTCTTAGAGGGATATAACTCTGGAATGGCTGCTTGTGTAATGTTAAAAGACTGATAAATGTGCGAATATATGCTTCATTTACTGCACAGGCTAGGAAAAAAAAGGGTGGCTACCATAATAAGTTGAAGTGGTTGTATGACACGGTTCCCAAATTTGGTCCTTCAAATGCTATTCAATTATAGTTCCCAGAAGCCCAGTCCATTGACTATACTGGCTCGGTCTTTTGAGAGCCAGTGTGAGTGTAGTGCTTTGACCAACGGACTATGATCCTTGAGACCAGGGTTTGATTGCCTGCTTGGCCATGGAAACCCACTGGATGACTCTGGGCACATCACACTCTCTTAGCCCCAGGGGGAAAAAATGATAATTTCCTCTTAGAGTCACCATAAGTTGGAAACAATTTGAAGGCACACAACAACAATAACAACAATGACAGATAATATCTGAGGACTCAAGTTTGATTTAAGACATGAAAGCAAATTAGTCCTGTAATGATTTAGTCTATTTTATGGGATTTCAGTGACGTGCTCCATTTACTCAAATGTTATCTATTAACTAGAGAAAAACATTCCTGAGAATTGACTTCTTTCTCACAAAACCAGAGCTCAATGGAAAGCATGGAACAAAGCACAACATAGTCAATGGTGAAGGATGATGAGACTGCTGTTCACCATCTTTTGTGGGGCAGCACACTCCTCATTCTTACTTTAAAAGTTATTTTTCAAACTAAAGAATTGAAGAGGTTGGTCCACAAGCTCCCCTCTTCCCTATCCAGTTATCATGATTGATTTCTTTACGGCTTTCTTCTTTTCTTCTGCCATTTTCAAGACACCTCTGTGTCCCTTCTGTTCCCAGGGTTGTGCTATTTGATAGATATTTGAATTCACTCAGCAGGTATCTGATAAGACTTGAGCTTCCTTTAGTACTTTTTTTTTTACCCTCCTCAAGAGATTTATGTCTTTGTTCTCCCCTCAAGGAACACTGAGTCAAACAATACATTTCAATTTTTTAGCAGTTTTCTTTACAGCAACATATGCTGACTCTGTCAATAATCCATCATTTGCTGTCTTTGAGGGGTTGAACTATCTTACTCAATGACCTATTGTTCCACGTTTTTGAAAAATGTTGTTCCATTTACTGCAAGAATCTATCCAATCTTCTTTTCATTCACTAGCTTTTCCAACTCATCTTTCCACCTCTTTTCGTATCTTTTAACTATATAAGTTGGAAAAGGGCTGAGGCTTAATAGATTTTTCCAGAGACAATTGAAAAATTGGAGTAAGAGTAGAATAAAATCTGCAAGAATAATGCTTGAGTATGTAAATTTGGAACTATGAGCAACCTGTCAATAATTACTATGCAAAGTATACGTCAATTGTTTTATTTCACCTCCAGATTTGAGCAATACCTGAAGCTGCCATATAATATATTCGGACTCACTGAAAAACTGTTCCTAGTTGCATCTCTCCACCGCTGTTGCAGCTACTTGGTAGGTGTTTAACTCTTTGCTAACCTCATTCTCAAAGGAAGCAGTAAGTAATTTCAGCAATTTTCTTCCTGCTTTGTGAAAGTCTTCCAAAACTGGTAGTTCAGATTTTATTGTATGCAAAATTTGCATGTGGATTTTTTGTGTGTGAGCAGAAAACAGCACAAAATATTGTGATGCACAGAATATTGTTGCCTGTGCTGAAAATGCTGTTCTCTGTGCTAAGCAACCAAGTGTAAATTTTGCTCAGAATTAGTCTCAAACAGTGAAGATTCTTGTCAGTTCAGGATTCTCCTCATCAGGGTTTTCTAGCACTGAAGAACATATTTCTTTGACCATTTTCCAACTTTTTCAGCATACTGCTTCTATTTCTACTACTTGGCCACTGTGAAAGAAGATGAGGAAAGAGTGGAATGGTTCATGTCTTCACCTGACTGATGAGCCATTTCACATTTATGCTGCCTCTCCTTCCTTCCCTCCCCCTTTTTTCCTTGGTGAGGGAGATGGAGAAGCTGCAAGGAAATGGGTTTCCATGTGAAGCATCTGTGGCACACATTACTCTATGGGTTCCAAACTCACTTCCACCAAGGGGAATCTGTTGTTAAGCATTACATTATATACAAGAGTACATTCTTGCTCTTCTACCAAAGAATATTGTTTGGCAGGCATTAATGAGATTGGTGATAAGCAAAAGCAAATCCACCACGCTGTACTGAGCGTTTTGTTTGCCTTTTCTCAGGACTCAGCCCAAATTGGCTGATGGAACCAAAAATACTTCTAATTCAGTTTGATGTAATATATTCATCCCAGTTCAGTCTTCCATGCAATAATGCAACAAACAGAAAGGTGATAAGCTGCAAGATAGTATTCCATGATTTGTCTCTTGAGATATAATCTGCTCAATGTCTACCTATTGGTGGCAACTTCAAAATATGCAAACTAGAGATATGACAACCTCAATCTTGACTTTCTTCTGCTTCTCTCAGTCCATTCGTTTTGTTTCCTCGCTGTACTGAAATTTGTCCTTTAAAAATGATTTTTCCTTATTTGTGCATTTACTTTGTACAATTTATCTAATTTATTCAGTTTTCTCGATCAATTAATACCTGTTTGAACCCACAGTTCCCCTTCATTTCTCTAATCATAGGAGTTTAATTCTGTAAAGGTTAAGAGCACATTCATATTCTAGAAAACCCCCAGGGATATCAAACTCAATTTCATCTTGGGCCGCATCAGCATTATGGCTGCCCTCAAAGGGCTGGCTGTATTTGTAAGATACTGTAAGATTTCTGTTCCTCCCTCTCCTCTGTGCCTCTTTCTGCCCCCCCCATGGCTCTTTCTGCTCCCCCGCCCCTCTCTGTATCTGGTGAGCTGGATCCTCACATTTCGGGCCTCCGGCTGCCAGTATTCTGAAGAGGGGCCCAGCAGCCAGCACTCGCAATGTACCTCTACTTTTGACTGCTCCTCTGTCCAACTCTCATGAGCTGCTGCAGCATTGCCATGGCAAACCACGGCAATGCTCTGATGTTGAGACTTGGACAGAGGAGCAATCAGAAGTAGAAGTGCTGGCTGCTAGGCCCCTCTTCAGAATACTGGCAGCAGGGGGCCCACAATGTGAGGATTAGGCTTGGCAGGAGAGGATAGTGCCGCAGCTGCAGGTGCGAGGGCCACTTGAAGTGGGCTGGATTTGGCCCGTGGGCCCTGTGTTTGACACCTGTGCCCCACAATGTCACCAACATTTCTGTCAAAATACAAACACAGAGTAGGAAAGCCTGTGGCCTGCCATATTTTGTGGGAACTTCAGTTTCCATCAGTCCCAGACTGCTTGGCCAGTGATGATGTATTACAGGAGTTCTTTTTCAACTACTATCTTGATAGCCACAGGTTCCCCACCCTAATATAAACTATGCCCCAGATGAAATAAGTGTGGCTTTTTTATGTCTTTTCAAAATAAGCAATTTGCTTCATAGTGATATAAATATTTATTTAGTAGCCTTCTGGGCAGGATGGCAGACTGTCATTTCTTGCTGGCTCTCAGAAGAGCTTTCACAGTGAAAGTGCTGGCCAAAGGGATCTCTGGCTGGTGATACTTGCATTGGATTAAAGGAGGAGTGAGGGATTGCAGAGTTTGATGGAAATAATGAACTCTAAATATAATGGAAATTCTAGAGTTATAGGAGAGTTTAGAATTAGAATGGATTTGGTGATGCTGTATAACATATAATATGTAAGAAATTTACAGCTATACTTAGTAAGGATTGGTATTATGAAATTTGCTTAGTAGGTTATCGTTATCTTCAAAAGAGAGAAAATGGAATATTATTATGAGGCAATATTTGGATGTTTGATGGGATTATAGAAAAATACTGATTTTTATTTTAATGCTAGATATGTCAACTTAGGGAAGAAGGAAAATATTTTTGGCTGTGGAAAAATAATGTAATGGGATGGAAAAAATAGATCTGTTAGTTTTTTTATTTAGAGAGGCTTGAAATAACTTAAATGCTATTTACTTTCAAAAGGAAGAAACGAAGTAATCTTTTTCTTCACTCTCTAATCTTTCCCTTTTCTTTTTCCCCCTTTCTTGTTCTTTTTTTTTCCTTTTTGTGTATCTGTAGAATTTTAGTGTACTTGACAACTTTCAATAAATAAATTAAGAAATAGATTTACTTGGTGCAAAAGTTCTGCTGCCATGAAGGACTGGTTGCTGAGCCTTCTCCATCTGCTCTCTTCTTTTATTTAAGCTGCCAGCAGAACATAAGTCATTATCTTACCACATAAAGGAGGAGACAGCACTGATTTAGATGCATGTGTGCATGTTCTTTATGAACCTGGTATGTCTACTCACACTTCACACACAAATCAGCAGCAAAACCTGTCCTTCCTAATATAATAAATTCATAGCCTGTGCTTCTTTGTTTGCTTGCGGAAGAACATTTGACAGCAAGTTTTTTTATTATGATTATATAAGGATAATTATAACTGCTTTGTTGTCTTGATTGAATAGTATCTTCAGTGCTTTGATGCTTGTGGTTTTGTTTGCCTCTTCAGAGGCAAAAATAAACTTCTCCTTCTCTAGCTGGATCTATATATGCTTAAGAACCATTCCAGAGGTGACAAATTGACTGATTGTGGAGAGTGATGGGCAATTTATTTAAGAGCTTTCCAGTTTTTCAAAAAGTGACACTTAAAAAGGCACCAAGCTTGCTTCATGCTCAGAAAGAATTAAACAAAACAAGCACATTTAAAAGTCTATTCTGGATCATTATTTACAACAGTTTCATCCCACTCTGCCTCAAGGTAGCATGCTAGATACACCACTACTGCCACACAGCAACCATAAGAATAGAGCTTAGAAAAGTTTCTTTTTGGGGACTACAATTCCCAGTTTACCACATCATGAGACTCTTAGCTGTTCATAAGAACATAAGATGAGCTTTGCTGCATGAGACTAAAGACTACCTAATACAGTATTCTGCTCCACAACAGTCAACTAGATGCCTGTGGGAAACCAACAAATAGACATGAGTGTAATGGAACTATTACTTTTGTTTCCTAGTAAGTGGTATTGACATGCATCCTATTTCTGTGACTGGAAACATTGGCCCTTTCCACACGGGGGACGGGGAAACAGGGCAGCGCACGCAGGGACGGATCTTACCTGAAAACGGGTTGCTCCGTCCCTGCGGGGAGTGTGTGTTCGCCGCTCCACACGCTGGCAAATTTCGGCGGCGTTCGGCGGCGCCCAAAATGGCGGTCGGCGACTTCCGGCGGCGCTCCGCCAATCAGGGCAGCGCACCAGCCGGAAGCCTGCCCCCGGGCAGCTCTGCAGGGACGTGCAAACGGGGCACTGCAACGGGTTAGCGTGCTCACGTTTTTTAAAAACCACATGAAATGTGGTTTTTAAAAAACGTGCCGCTACCCCTTGCGGCCGCGCTAGGGCGGTTTGAGGTGTGGAACCTCCACTTTTCAAACCGCCCTAGCGCACCCCACGGTGTGGACGACCTCCTGATGAGGTCGCCCTAAGCCCTTTTTTTTACCCCGTGTGGAAAGGGCCATAGTGGAGCAGCCATGTTACTGACAGGGTTAACCTGAATGATTGAAGGTAAATGAGGTAAAAATGTAGGTGGGGTAAGGAAGGTGAGGCCTGGTGCATGATAGTCTAAGATAGATTTATTTATTCAATTTTTACTATCTTGCCCCATATCTGAAGATCTCAGGGCAGCTTACAATAAAATCAATTCAAAAACAATAAATAATAATTAAATAGTTTCTCTATTAAAACCAGATGATTTAAAACATCTTTAAAAACAATTCTAAATAGTAGATCTATAGGCAGCCAGCCAGCCAGCCAGTGGGGTTTGTGCATTGGACTACGACTCTGGAGGCCAGAGTTTCAATACTCACTCAGTCATGGAAACCCACTGGGTCACCCTAGGCAAGTCACACTTTCTCAGCCTCAGAGAAAGGCAAAGACAAACCTCCTCTGAACAAATCTTTCCAAGAAAACTCTGTGCTAGGTTCGCCTTAGAGCTGCTATAAGTCAGAAAGGACTTGAAAGCAAACACCAATCACAACCATAAGGATTACGTATCTTGGATAAAATCAGAAAACGTATTTAGAGTAGCTGTGTTGGTCATGCAGCAAAAGACAACAAAATACAAAACCCACAAAAGGGTGATACATTTTTAGGACAACATATAATGCACAAAATATCAGGCAAGCTGTTAGAGCTTCAGTGCCTCCTTAATTGGACAAAGATGTTAAAAAACATACAGAAGGAGAAAAGTGATGATGTTAGAGTCACAGGCCTACTTTTTGTCCAGATGTTATGTCTGTTAGTTAAAATGGTCTGGAGGGATATCAATGCAGGCAGAGGCCACTCCACCTCTGATTTTAACTGCACAGTGTAGTGGTCCGAACATTGGGCTATTGACTCTGGAGACCAAGGTTCAAATCCCTGCTCAGCCATGGGAACCTAGTGGGTGGCCTTGGGCCTTAGAGGAAGGCAAAGGTAACTCCCCTCTGAACAAATCTTGCCAAGAAAAGGCCTTGATAGGTTTGCCTTAGGGTCACCATAGGTCAGAAGCAACTTGAAGGCACAAAACAACAACAAATGAGGCAGAAAGATCACAGTTGATCTAAGATTCTGCAGAGTTAAATCAGAATTGGAATCTGATCAAAATCTCTTTTCTACAATCACTTACTAAGCTGTTTCTTGTCCCAGCTCCCAAAGCCTAGACCAGGCCATCAGAGTCAAACCAAGCAGAACAACCTTACAGTCATTTCAAAATATATGAAGAACAATCCAATTCCAGGCAAAAGCTGGTTCCAGAGTCTAGAGACTGCTCTGAGATTATTTATCTACATGTCCTGGCAGTATGGACTGACTATTAAGCTAGTATAAAGCAGAAGGGGTCAACATTTCATGTTAAGAAGGAATGGAACAGAACATATTAAATTTAGGATAGAAGTAAAATTTTAAAACTATAAGTGTCGTGCTTAGATGTAGAACACTGATATATTCAGCAAAATGTAGCAGACTCAGAAATGAAGAACTAAGAGAAAAGGATAGAGAATTCTTTTTAAAATTAATTGATTTGGAAAGGCAAGGAGATAAAATTAAATTGTGATGGTCAAAACAAAATTTCCTCATCTCAAAGGCTCAAATTTTAACATTTTAACTGCAAAGACAAACCTAAGAATTCAATTTTTGTGTACACAAACAAGATTTTTTCCTCTATAACTTTGCTGCACTTGGCTTTTCCCAGATTGTATTTTTCCAATCTCAGTTAAAAACCGCTGAAACTGTGTACAGACTAAACAAGATATTATGGCATCAGAGTATGAGAAACAAAATGACAGGCTATTATTGATTTGCTAGAGTGCGGCCATGCTGATCTTCCAGTGTGCTGATATCTCCTGCCTTCTAGCAGAAGTGCCATGCAGTGGAAGAATCAATGTGAAATACAGGGGAGGGGGCGTCACTCCTTCTAGAACCCATTAGAGGCAGTGGCAGAAGGTGTCCTGTTTTTGTGGTGTGTCTCACAGGCCTTTATTGACAGAGACATTAAGGCCATTTCCGCACTACACTCTTATAGTGCAATTATTCCATTTTCAACATCCTATGGAATCCTGAGGTTTGCAGTTTCGGGAGGGGCTGGCTGGCCCCTGCTGAAACTGCAAACCCCAGGATCCATAGGATGTTGAAAGTGGAATAATCATGCTATAAGAGTGTAGTGCGGAAATGGCCTAAACCATAAACCTTAGGTCAATTCTTAGTCCCAGCTGTAGTAGATTTGTGGAACAGATGGAACTTATACAAACATTGGGTTACCAAGTTGCCACTGATCACATGGATATATTCTAGTTGGAATTTAGGCTATAGGTTTGGATGAAGAAATGGATTTAGGCCAGCTCTCTCATCTCTGTTTTACAGAAATGGGTATTTCATTAGTCAGAAAAAAATCGATGTGGCTCAGCCTACCTGTGTTGTAACCTCTCCCAAGAGCTGGCCAGGGACGGTGGTTCTTCCAGAGATTTCCCAGATACCAATCACTCTGGTTCTCTACCAAACCAAGAACCTGCTGGCCTGGAAAACAAAAACCAAAGAGGCTCTTAGACATAAGATCAACTCTTGATTCTTTGATTTATTTTATTTTATTGATTGGATTATTTCCCCAGAATGGAATTCAAGGCAGCTCACAATAACATTAGTCAAAATACTATTAAAACACAGGCAGCTGGAACATCAAGACATGTCTCAATTAAAATCATATTTTAACACTACACTGTTATAGTGTTATTATTCCACTTTCAACATCTGTGGAATTCTGGGGTTTGTAATTTACTGAGGCCAAAGAGCAATCTGGCTAGGATTCTAAATGCCCCTTCCTAAACATTTTAAATGTCCCTCCCCAGGATTCCATAGGATGCTGGAAGTGGAATAATAACACTATAACAGTGTAGTATGGAAATGGTCATAGTTTAAAATACATCAATAAACAAAAATAAAGAACAAATGAGAAAACATATTGTTAAAAATACATAAGATAAAAAAAGTTAAAATAAGATTAAATGAACAAACAAAAATTAACACCAGATTAAAGCATATAAACACACACACACACACACACACAGCACAAAGAATAGCAACATTCAGCACAATGTTTTGGTAGTTAAAAAATATTTAACCAAACATTTCTATTTTTCAAAAAGGATTGTATTTGTAAATACTGAAGTTTATAAGGTTTTCCCACAACCTGGTCTGTTATTTTGGAAAGTAGAATCACAGGGTTTCTTAGTATGATGTCACATAGGTCTGTTGTGTTATGCTGTTCCCTAAAGAAATCTCCCATTGATTTTGCTGTCTTAAACTCAGCATGATAACTAATTGGCAACAGCAGTGAAACGTCTGGACTTAATTTGTTTCTATAAGCATCCCAGACTCTTAATAAGTGTGGGATTCATATTTTCTCTTTAATTGAACTTTTTTTAAAAAATGCCAACATGATATGTTAAATTAGAAGTTTATTTTAGGGATGCCTTTCTGAACTTCAAGATCAAATCAATGTTACCAATTCTGTTGTTCATGAAAGCTTATAGTGCAATTGTACTGCTCTAGTTAAACAGGTCTGGCCCTACAATCTGTTTGGAATATTCTACCAGCAATAGCAATAGCAATAGCATTTATTTCTATACCGCCTATCAACTAGTGTTATCTAAGCGGTTTACAATGTATTTTAGCTAATTGCCCCCAACAAGCTGGGTACTCATTTTACCGACCTGCGAAAGGATAGAAGGCTGAGTCAACCTTGGAGCCTGGCAGGATCGAACTCACAACCTTGTGGTTGCAGTACTGGCATTTAACCACTGCGCCACCAGGGCTCCATAGCAATAGCATTTATTTCTATACCGCGTATCAACTAGTGTTATCTAAGCGGTTTACAATGTATTTTTAGCTAATTGCCCCCAACAAGCTGGGTACTCATTTTACCGACCTGCGAAAGGATGGAAGGCTGAGTCAACCTTGGAGCCTGGCAGGATCGAACTCACAACCTTGTGGTTGCAGTACTGGCATTTAACCACTGCGCCACCAGGGCTCCTATGCAAAGGGCCATATGCAAGGCATATTGAACTATTTGGGGAAGACTGGAATAAATCAAATTATAGTAAAGTTGAGTTTGTTGGTAATGTTCCTCTGCCTTTAACTACACATTTTGCATAGCTGCTTTTTCATAACTGTTCCTTTTTTGTAAGAGCATTTTGCTTTTTTAAAAACCGAAAAACCAAACAAGAGTAACAAGCCTGGAACAATATTTCATCTTTAATCATGCATTTCACCAATACATGTTTACTTTAGTTCAGGCGGGAATGCAATTTATTTCTTCAGCAGAATTTCATAATTATATTTGAATAGATTCTCATTGTTTGCAGCACAAATCTATACTTAGCTGTTTTGTCTCTTTTTATTTCCAGGGGCGCTTATTGACAATTGTTCAACAATGAGGATACGACTTTGCTCCTTGTGACTAATTGAACTGGAATCCCATTTACACACAATATTTCAATCAAATTAAAAAGAGATTATACATCTCCACAATGACTTCCATTTGTGGTCTACCACTCCCTAGATGATGGTGAGGATCAGCCTCAAGTCTGTACTTGAATCTCAACATACCTGACCTCGCTAATTTCATAACTAGAAATCCTACTGACACAATGAATAAAAAAACAAAAACAGTTTGCTTAAACATAAATCCTGTTCATATATTAGTAATCGGTAAATGTTGATGGAAGATGGGATGGGTGGGCTAGCTCTCCCCTTCACCCCCAACTGCCTCTGTTAGTTTGGAAGATATGCAGCAATGCTGTAAACATTTGGCTACAATTTTCCAAGAGAAGGACACCTATACACTGCAGTTATATGCTATGGATCTTCACCATCATGCATGGAGGCCAGGAATGGAGTTGGCATGTGATTCTGACCACCTCCTGTGTTTACACACGGAAGATAAATCACTGTGCATTGTTTAGAGAAATAACTGTGCCTTATTTCTTAAAGCTGTACTGGCAACTCCTATGAAGGCAGATTTAAGAGCTTCATGGAATAATCAATAATAGAATGGTGCTCCTGCTGAACAATAAACATATGAAATTGGTTTACACTGGTGAGTCCATCTTGCACAGTTCAGCCTGCTTTCCTCACAGAGGGACTTTTCTTGGCTTGTTGCTTCTCCTTTTAAATAAAGATGCTGGTTTGAAGCTCGGAGTTTGTTTATGCATGCAAAACACCTGCTGAGCTACTGTTACCTAAACCATAATCCTCCTCATTGCATCTTCTTCATTTTAATTTTTGCTATTTTATTTCAAAAACAAAAGAAAGACATCTCTGTTATGATATGAATACTATTCCCTTCAACTCTGAAACCTAGCATTTTAGCATAGACTGTTTTGCAACATAAATTCATATTCTCCTGAACATATTTCACTTATTTCCTTTTGACAGTGTTAATATTATTACACACTGGCAATCCCACCCTAAGCATGTTGGTATTTTCATATACTTTTTACTTGGGAGAAACCCACACAACAAGAAAGAGAAGGAAAATATAAAAAACATAGTATAGATCTCAGGAGAAGCCTATGGGTGGGCATCCATCTTGCACAGAAAGTTGTTTTCAGAATTTCAACCCTTGCTTCTCCTTACAAACAACCCAGTGTGCACACAGTATTATAGATGATGTAGAGTAAATCAAGACAGAATGAAGTCCTAATTGGCACAGGTTGGCATTGCTAGAGGGTGGCTCAGGTGGAACAAAATATTATCGGTGATAAGAACAAGGTGACCCTGTCTAATGTCCAGCAATGCATTTCACAACTCAGCAGTCTAGAGAGGCTTCTTAGGAAACTACATCTTGGCATCAAAGGAAAATGTGAGAATCCCATTTGCAAGAAACCAGCACTGAATTCCCTCTCTGCAGACCACCAGTCTACTTTCATTATACTGTCCCAAATTCAAGTCAGTCCTCAAATTGATTTATAACAGGTAATGCACAAAGCTTGTTGTTTGTTAATGGATTTGTTTTCACACTTGGAATCCACATTCAAGCATGTTGTTTTTTAAATACACATCCTATTCTCTTGTTTTAGTCAATTTTACCATGCATACAAAAAAAATATTAAGAGAGAGAAATGGGACCTGAAAGAAAATGCTGCAGTGTGGAATGCATCTGTTCATTGCTTAACTCACTCAGCTGTGTCCCTTTTTACAATTCCACATGTCATCCTCCCTGCTCTCAAAACAGCCAGCCAGTATTATTTCTCCATAGGGCAGGATTGGTCTTTCTGGGACAATTTTTGCTATCACTCTGCTACATTCTCTCTCCAATGCATTTAGCACCCCCACTCCAAGATTTTTTTGTATTTCTACAAATCTCGGCTTCCCTCTGATCTTGCTGATGTTTCCATCTTGTGCATGAGTGATGCAATTTTGGTTCACAACAGCAACAACACCCGTGTCAGTATCACAAATAGAAAATAGGACTAGACTGGAATCTTTATATTAAGTAGGGTGCTGGTCCTGTACAGTAGGGTGCAGGTTCTGAATTTGAAGAGTAAAGAGAAAGATTTTCCTAGAAAATAAAATCTGAATTTCTTGCTGAAGGGCCCTGTTTCTAAACTGTCATCATATTGGCTGTTTTTCAGGAAAAAGACTTTCCCACTAAAGTAAGAAAAGATTATTCTATATTTTCTGAGAGCACCATCAAAGGTATTTATTTAATTTATATCTAACTTTTCTACAAAAACTGGAATCCAAGGCAGCTCACAGCACATTTAAAAAGGAGTAGAGATAAAAACACAACAAATTAGTATGGAACACAATTAAAACAGTATTAAAAAACAATGATACTTTCAAAAAGTTTAAGAAGAACAATAGTTAGTAAATTTAACAGTCAAAAGTACAATAAATGCCCATTTAAATCCCCTAGCAGCTAGTCAGTTATTAAATTCCTTCCCAAATAGGAAGGTATTTGACTGCTGGTGGAAGGACAACAAGGAGGAAAACATTTCAGTCTCCCTTAGAAAGGAGTTCCACAGCTTTACTGTCTTTGGTGCCAAATAATATAGCCAAGACTAAATGTAATCTTGCTTAAGTTGTTTCATACAATTACAAAACTATGTGCATGTGCCCATAGATCATACTGCGTACACTGTAGCTGATGCTGCTCGCCCACTTCTGAGGAAATCTGTGCTGGTGCTATATTTTGCTACTGGACAATACCACTTTCCTTCTGAGTCTTTCTGCTGGAAGTAGAGCAGAGTCTCACACTGCAGCCAACTTCATTATTTCCATCAGAAGTTATAACATGCACAACAGCTTATCAGTGTGCAATTCAACATGAGAGCGTTGTATTAACGCATTTTGCATTATTTCATGCCATTAGCTTTATAGCACAAACAAAAAAGTACTAAGGCAAGATGGATACTGAAAAGATTTGGCATCTCAGCTACCCAATGTGGACATGCCATGGACTGCACTTGGGATGCCAGACAATGGATGCAAAATATATGCTTTGCCACTGCAGATCACATTTCTGGACTGTCAGTGAAAAGTTTTCAAGGAGCAGTGATTTGTTTAGGAAAAAAAATATCCTGCATATCCTTATTGTTGTTATTGTATGCCTTCAAGTCATTTCAAACCTAACGCAACCCTGAGGCTAACCTATCATGAGGTTTTCTTGACAAGATTTATTCACAGGGCGGTTGCCTTTCCATTCCTCTCAGGCTGTGAGAGTATGACTTGCCCAAGGTCACCCAGTAGGTTTCCATGGATGAGTGGAGATTTGAACCTTAGTCTCCATAGTTGTAGTACAACACTTCAACCACTACACTATGCTGGCTCTCTCTGCATTAAATATGCCTGATTAAAATATGCCTGATTAAGAATTCTCCCATTTGATCCACTGGTTGATCTTTGCAGGCCACCACTTAATAGCAGTGATCAGTGTTGTCTTGCCAAAATAAGCACAACATTTCATATTAACATTTAACGTCACTTTTTATTAAACGCAAACAAGCAAGATATTTGAATGGTCAGTGAACCATTAATATGCTGGAAGGTGTGGGTGCAGCAAGGACACAAATTAGTGGCAAAAATTAACTGAACAGTTTTTATGATGAGATCTTATGCTTTGGGAGAACCTCTCCCAACTGAGGTGTTTGGAGACATGTTGAATTCCCACCATCCTCAATGAACAATCATATTAGGTGATTTCTAGTCTATATGAAAAAAAGTCCATACAGGGGAATTTTGGGAAAGGCAACTTTAAAATTACAAGAAGATCACTCTTGAAGGAGCTAATCATATGCCCTGAAAAATCAAAAGTGATAATTCTCATATCACTTTCCTGTGAATCCCATATTTTTTTAAAAATCAACAATTTAACCAACAAATCAATCAATACAATTCAACTAATTGAATGATGCAATTATCAACATTAATAGCTGGTAATTCATCTCCCCAAATCTAATGAGCAGCATTAAGCCTCAGTTTCCCTGAACACTTAGGACAAAATTTGCTGTAGTCTGGGACAGTGTAATACAAGCTGAAAAGAGTATTTATCAAAATAAGCTAGCTAGCTTTTGTAAAGCTACTATAGACTTTTAGCTTCAGCCATTTATACACAGTTCTGTCAAAAAACAGCATCTATCCTCAGGGCTCTCCTTAGTAGAAATCACAGCAATAACCTTCTGGGAGTTCTGTTCTATTTGTGATCAATCCTCCAACCAGGCACTTCCCCAAACTCATTTTGGTTCTCACTGTGTTGGCATTTCAGACCCAGATCTCCTGAGGTGAAGAATTAGTTCCTCTAATCTTTTGCACCCCTGGAAAAGGGGATGAATTTTTTTTTTCAAAAGACAAAGTAAACATTGCAAGTCTTTGCTCAATGAGAGTACAGCAGCTACCACAATGCGTTTCAATTGCTTGGTATTCTATGCTGCTTGTCTCTCTTTTTAAGAGTTATTATAGTAAAATACCGTGACTAACAGCAAAAGCTTTGTCATTGTTTTCTGCTCTGGCCCTACAGTTATGATTAAGTGCACTCTCCTCGCTCTTTGCTACTCCAGGCACAAGCTTAGCTTATGAAAATGAAGCTGTCTTCTATACTTATTCATACATCATTATTAACAGCCAGACAACAAGGGGAAGAACAACAACAAGGGCTGCAGTGCAGGCATGACCACATAGTGAATTTATCAATGTAGGGTGAATTAGACTGGGTTATCCCAAACAGGGTAGCATCTCTGTGACTAAAGAAATGAGGCTTCCACTGTAAGAGGGGAAACTTCTGGATTTTAGAAGGAATAAGAGCCCAACATTTCATATCATAATCTCCCCCCTTTTTTGCATTCAAGTTCTCCACACTTTTAGTAACAGGAGATTTTGGTGGAAAATATACAGTATGAAAAACTATACGGTGGTTTCATTTCAATTTGTGGCACAAGGGGAAAAAAAGGAATACTGCACTCAAAAGATTATTGGACTGGGAATCAGAAGAATGATCATATCAATACAGTGCAGTGGTTAAAATGGAGGCCTTGGATCTAGGCAATTAATACCTGCTCACTAGTTTGATAATTTCACAGCCTAACCCAGCTCATGGGGTTGCTTCTTAGTATTTGGAGGTTTTTGAACAGAGTCTGGATGACTATTCATTGGGAGTGCTTTGATAGCATGTTCCTGCATAATAGGGGGTTGGACTTGATGGCCCCTGTGGTCGTTTCCAACTCTATGAGTCCATGATTTCTTGGGAGCAGGAAAAAAAAGGAAATTTATTCTATATTCTGCCTTGCTCTCGGCAAGCGAATAAGATCCACATTAATACTTCCTTAGATGCTGGAAACAGGCTTTTTTTTTTCATTTGAGTGTGCATATACAAGGAAGAAACTGTCATTAGACTTCCAAGGTATTAATAATATTTCATGGTTTGCAATTCCTGGCTATGTGCTCTTTCGTACACCTCATGATATCTGTTTGAAACACATACATACTTTGAAGAACATTTGCATCCCAAGGCTTCTTCCTCTAACACAACATATCCTATACTGAACTTCCTATTTCTTATTGCTTATGGTAAATGGACTGCACTTCTGGTAAGTGGACTTCAAGTGGACTCCTTGGAAAAAAGCATTGAAGAAATACTACTAACACTCCTTAAAAATAATTATGAGAAGGAGAAAGAGAAAATGGTTTCCATGTGACTTGATGCTACGTTTCACCAAGGTAACGTAAGTATCAACTTCAGCATGCTCCTTACCTTATATGCAAGAAAATGCAATGTCACAGTCTGAAATCACATTTACTTATTTTGAAATTCAATAAACTGTGAAGTGGTATAAGAGACTACACACTAAAACTGCAGATGGTTATCATTTAACATTGTAATAATATCACATACCATTCAGAGTTTAAAATACCATCCTTCTTTCTAGGATCTTATTTCTAACAGGAGACATTAAGGTAAGAAACTAACTGGGGGAGCAAGGACTTTTTTGTTTTAATCCCAAACCCGCAGAAGTTTTCTTACATGTAGATGTCATTTGGGATTATATAATTTCATAGGATTCATAATTTCTCCTTTAATAAAGTCATTTTGCATGCATGAGATTAGCATCAATATGTACCAAAAATATAACCAGAAATGATTGCCAGGTTACCTATCTTAATTACTTTCCAGTCTTTCAAATCAAACTCTGTCCTTGTTGTTTATTGGTTTTACTTGTTTAGATTTCAGGACCTCTGTGTACAGAGTTCCATGCCTGACCTTGTGTTAGTCACTACAGTTGGCCCTCCACATTTGCTAGGGTGGGGGGCACAAGGCTCCCGCAAAGTGGAAAAATTGCAAATATCAAAATGTGTGCGTGTATTGTGTGTGTGGGAAGGGGGCCAAGGAACAGTGGGGAGAAGAGAAACCCAGGATCCAAACCATGTCAGGGAAAGGAGAGGGAAAGGGGGTGGGTTAGCGTGGTGACTCTAGATTTCCTCTCTTGCCCATCTCCTTCCTTGGGTGTGGAGGGGCATCAGGAGAGGTTTTGTAGTGGTGAGAAATTAGTCTGTGAGCCATAATTAGCAGGCCAGGCAGTGGCTGGTGGAGGAAGAAGAGAACCAGAAGCAGGTTTTTAAAGGGCTGCACAGCCTGATTAGAGTCACCAAGAGGGAAGTTTCCCTTGGAAAAGAAGCACTTGAGGTGGGGGACAGGGGTTGGAGAACTTGTAAATAATCAAATTTGTGAAAGTGAAACCCATAAATGTGGAGGGCCAATTGTGTCTCCTAGACTTGATATTCCTCACTTGTAAAGCAGTTCCCTGTGACCAGTGCTTGGAAATAACATGTTACTTTTGAGGGATAATGAAAGAATACAATATGGTTAACTCTACATAATAAAGTAACAAACTGTATGTAGTTTCTGTGCATCCTACAAGTATCACACATTTGTTACTTCCAAAGCATTTGAGGGAGGATTGGGATGATTTGGACATTTTCCTATGCCTCATTTTTTTAGAAGATAATATTAAAAAGTAAAATGTTTGTGACTAATATGTCACTCTTCAAATAATGAGAAAAGGCTAACACATTAGTTTGTGCACGTGGAGGGCATTTAAGATAACACTTAATATGTTCCTATTTTTTCAAGCTCTCATTTTGGAACTGTGTTAGAATCTTTGATTCATATCAATTCAAGTTATAGATTTTTACACACACACACACACACACACACACACACATACACAGGTAGCTTATATTACACAAATCATTCCAGTCTATGCCCCATGTGCTGCAATAGATAACGGGGTCCATTCCTTTAATGAGAATTCTGCATGTAACTCTTTACGCCATATCCATTTTGTACCTGATTCTGGTCAGTGTACTCTGAGGTACCAATAAAGCACACAGTAGATCCAATAATCTTGAAGTCTGCCCACTTTTGCTGTACAGTAGCATCTGACAAACACATATTTAACATTACTAATACAAATAAAGTTGAATTATACACTAGATTTACACACACACGTGTATTAAAAAAGACAGCGAACATTCTACAAGCCAGAGCTAACACATGACTACTGTTCATTTCATCAGATTTCATCAGCCTGGTGTGTTAAGCCTACTGTAATGAACAAAGATTACACAAGAGCTGCACATAGTGCATTGAAAGATAGTATATATTTGTACCATGAAGAAATGTGATTATGGGATAAAGGTTCCCCCACTCTCATTCTGTCTTGTTGCTAAGTGATAATGTAGTGAAATGATCTTGAAGGAATATGCTAAAGGCATGAAAGTAATTGCTCATGCACCATAACTGTGTCTTTCACAGATGCATTATTTTATTATTCAGGGGGATAAAACTCTCTGATAAGCCAGGTAGTTAGCACAAGTCTTGTCAGGAGAATACATCCAAATAATGGAGAACACAGCAGTTTCTATGTTCTGTTCAGTCAACAGTATTATCCCAACTATCTTCTGATAACCACGTAATAAAATTCTAAATATGATGGGGTTACTGTATTTTAGCAATGCTAGATATTTCTTATCAGTTTACTAGGGAACTAGTAATTATGTTTGGCACTCCAAATATCAGTGCTTTGTTTTGTGCAGACATTATACCGCAATAGTTGGCAAATGAGCTATTTAACCCTTGAAAAATACAGCCCCACAAAGGATACCCCTATCTTTATTCCAGTTGTGTGCTAGAGAGGGAGGAAGTCTCACTTCTGCCTTTAAAATGATTGGAGCACTTTCACAGTTGCTTCCATTGCATAATCTTTGATTTGTTGTAGTGTTTGGGGAATCTGTGGCCCTATAGATATTGCTGAGCCATGATTCCCATATTACTTTATCATTGGCAGTTCTGACTGAAACTAATGGAAGCTGCAGTCTAACAATATCTGGAGGGCCTAAGTTATCTACCACTGATTTTTTTGCAATTTGGAATAGGGCTGTCTGGAGAAAGGAGCTGAGTGACTTCCAAGGCTGGATTGGTTCAGAAAGTATTTGCAACTATTTCCATCTTTGGAGGAAACAGCTCTGCTTCCCAGCCAATCTAGAGAGTCCCATGGATGTGAAATGCTTTCTTTCACATCCCAAGGATGTGAAACGCTTTCTTTCATTCAATAGGTATGTAAGGTTCTCTCTGTTGTGTGTGGATGTGCCTTCAAGTTGCCAGTAGGATTTTCTAAGGCAAGGAACACTCAGAGATGGTTTTGCCAGTTCCTTCCTTTGAAATACAGCCTGCAGCATCTCGTATTCATTGGCAGTCTCCCATTTTAGTACTAACCTGGGCTGATCCTGCTTGGCTTATAAGATCAGATGGGATCTGAGTTAGGACTACAATGAGAATATTTCCATTCTAGAACTTGTTCAAGAATTTGTCCTAAGAGTGGACCAATGGTTGGAAAAGACATTGGGCTCCACATTCTTCTTATGAAGCAGTCACCTCCTTCAAGAAATCTGACTTTCAATGGGGAAGTTATTTGGCAGATATACAAGATGTTGTTCTTGTGATTTTTTTTTTTTATATTCATTATTGTCATCTGGAGAGCCACTTGTAGACACATGAAGAATGAAAACACCAACAAATCTTCTGGTGGCTGGACTATGATGCTTTGCATGTGTCGAGGGCTTTCAGTTCAGTGCCTGTATACTCAAGATAAGTAGGTCTTTTCCCCTTTAAATGCACACTTAAACTATACTACAACCAAACCTTCAATTTAAACACACATATAGAAAAAGTGAGTCCTGCAAAGTCCATTACATCTGTTGACTCATGTCGCATTCACAAAGGCAAAAATATGTCTGGGAGCATATGTTAGGGAGACATGTACATTTAAAAAAAGAAAGAAAAGTTAAGAAATAAATTTATGATAGTATAAACACAATCTTAAGAAAGGCGGAACATGAGAAACAGAAGAAAGAGTGGGAAAATGGCTGAAATGGGTTTGGATATCTGAACGTGCCCCTCCCTTCATATCACCCTGCTTGTCTACTATGAACAATACAGCAGGCTCTTCTGTGTGCTTTCTACAAAAGAAATGCACTTACTATCTACAAAAGAAAGTATTTTCAGTGGTGGCACTCTGATTTTGGAACAGCTATATACAGGAAGTTTGCCTGGCCTTAGTACTGTATTTTTTTCAGAACATTTGAAAAGGAATATTTGAAAATGTTTGAAAAATTTTCTCTTCTCAACAAGAAGATTCCTGGGTTGAAGAGAATCTTTGTAGTCAGGGACTTTTTTCGTGAAAAATTCACACATTTGTTGTATGTTCAGAAAATAGCATTTTCCTTTACAGAACATACTATTTTCTACCGAAAAAAATACCACAGGCAAATTTTGCACAGAATAAGTCTTGCACTACAGTATTTTCTGTGGAGAAGCTTTTTTTGTCCAGAAGTATTATTTTCTGTACAGAAAATTCTGTTTTCTGTGCAAAACAACCACTTGCAAATTTTGTGCATAACAAGAAACAACTGAGAATAGTCTTTGAAAACTACATATTCCTGTAGCAAGAAGATAATTACTCAAATGATCTGTTGCTTCCTTCAAGAATAACTACTTTTAAGTGCAAGGTCAAAAACTAATGCAACAGTTGAGTAAGTGACTGAACAGCAGTGAATCTTGATTTAAGAAGCAAACTGTAAATAACAGAATTAAAAAAATTCTGGATCTCTAGACTCAATACCTTGATGCTATATAGTCTTAACTTAGATGATAATAACACTCTTACCTCCAGGAGCATTCTTTGAATTCTTTGCTTAGATTCTGGGAATTCTGTTTACTGCTACTGGATGCTGTTTGTCATTTCTATTCCAAGTGACATTGTCAAGGAAGGCAGGAGCCCAAATGTCTTATGCTGTATTCATGCAAATATCCGTTTTCAATAATTTTATTTTAAACACACAAACCCCTATGATGCTAGGTGACATTTTTAAAACTTTGTATTATCTGATTTTGAATTTTTAATGGCAGTTGATATATTTTGAATCTTGTCTGTTTTACAATTTATTGATCATTTTAAGTTGTGTTATTATATTTTAAGTTGTCTTAAGTTTAGATAACACTGAAATCTTCTCTGGAATGGAGACCCAGTGTTCAGTTTTTTTTAAAAATAAATAAATGAAGTGCACTGTGAATGATGCTTGTCCAGCACCACAAACTGGGATCCAGATCCGCTATCATCAAGTTCCATGAACATTTTGATTGTTGCTGCCAGGAAGCAGGCAAATTAAAGGCCTTATGTTTGGCCTCTGAGTATCTACAGATGGGTCCACCATGAAGAATTATTAGACTAGGAGGCACTAGAGACAGAGCCTTTCCTCTGGTAGCCCAGGTTCATGGAATTCTCTCTCATGGAGATATGTGCTCTTGGTTTTTAAACCGGAACAGACCACATAAGGGAAGCTGTCTGTTGCTAGCAAAGCTATGTGATTTGCTTAGTCACCACTACAGCAAGTGTATCTTAAGTGCATCTGGACATCAATTTTTCATGGCAAATAAAAATTCCTGCACATCTCTGGGTTGGTCTGTCATGTGAATCCATCCAATAAGTGAGCTTCAGTTGGGGCAGATGATCAGAGCAGGCGTAGACTTTATACCCTATGCTACTGGCTAATAGAAGATTTTTGACAACTGACTGGTTCCAGAGATATCCTAACTATTCTCTGGATTTACAGAATAAAATCTGAAGGGCCTATTTCTTCAGAGGTAGTCATGAACATGCAGAGATGAATACATAAAATATTCCTGCCTCCAGCTGACACAGACTGCTATTTGTAAAGATATATATATATTGCTTCTTGCAGGGACAATTGATTTGTTTTTATGCAGAAGCCAATTCACATTGTCAATGTTAGGCTTCCAGACAAGTTATAGATCCACATTGTTGTTAGAAAGAAAGATTTAAATGCTAGTAGTAGAAGGAACTAAGAATTCTGAACGTGTAAATGACTGTCTATTTATAAGACTCAGACACTGAATTAGTCATATATATCATGTAGAGATAAGGATAAAACTTAATGTTTTGAGTAGAATTCAGCCACATGCTTGATTTGGATTTGACTGGAGCCCAACAGAACACCCAGCTATGGCAAGGGAGCTCTCTACGTAATATGGAAGAATTACATAGAAAGATCTAGTTTTTATAGTACAGGGTATGTTCCAGTTCATCCAGCATTTGCCCTGGATCTCCATCCAGTGGTAGTGCTTACACTATATTATATGATGTTATATTAAAAAAGAATGAAAACACGAATGTCTGTCGGATACCTACTTACCCATAGCATCCAATGTGTACAACTGCTGAGATTACAGTCTGTTCCATACAGAAACTTTTATCTGATGGTTGATAATAATCTTTTCTATCTGCTTTTTTGAAAATCTTGAAAATGGGCTTTATTGCTAAAATGTGGCCCAAACCAGTAAACCATCAGTGTGTCATCTCATTTGGGTACATGTGGAGTGGTAAGATCAATCTCATCACAGACTAACCACAAGTAGCCATGCAAATTTAGGAAGAGATATAATGCCTGTCATTACAAGGGTCAATCAGCTGTATTTCATTGGTGTGGATTTGGTTTACAAGCCCTAGGTTCAAGTTTCACCTCTTTCAATTGATTGACAGTGTTCTCCTAAATGAGTAGTGTGCCTTTCCCACCCTCTCCATAAGGAGGAGCACATCATAGCCCTCTGGCTCTACCATCTATCAAGGAGAGACAGTCAAGAATTGTGCTGGACAGAAGCTTGTTGACTCCAAAGTGTTACTCAGCTCAAAAGCTAGTTCTTCACAACTCTGAGATTAGCCATCCCCCTTGAGCACCATGCAGGACAAACATTCTTTAAGCTACACCATGTTTGGCCACTGTGCACAATCAGACTTCCACTGGTCTCAAGTCCCATGGAGGAGGGTAAGTCCACACAGGTTCAAGCTCTCAGGATCACACACCACTACCGATGCAGGCCCATTCCCTAAACTCTTAAGAGCTAATTTGGAGAGTAGGGAAGCTGGCCAAATTGTGGCTCATGAGGCTGGGATCCAAGCCCTTGGGGAAAACCTACAACAGAGCTCTTCCTTTGCTTCTCCCTCTCTCTCTGGGAAAGCTTTCTACTTTCTTAACAGCTGTTTGGCTATTTTTTTAAAAAATCCCTCTGCCCTTGACTCTTCCTGTGGCAGTCTGCCCAGACTGAGAGAAATCCAGCAAAACTCTCATTCTCATTTTTTTTTCTCCTACTTTCTCTCCATCTTGGCTACAATGCCAGTTTTTATTTCTGCGTTGTTCCTCCCCCTCACCCCCATTGAGTTTCTAGCATCTTCCTGATGCGAGGTGACCGATCACTGCTCATCTCATCACTGGCCAGTGTAGCAGCTGGCAGCTTCCCCAGCCTGTGAGAAGTAGCAGAAGAAGATGGCTGTGAGGCAGTCCCTGACACCCTCTCACACTTAGTCTCAGAATGCCACCTGGCCTGCCTGTCAGAGTTCCTGTGAGGACGCGCAAACCAAGTCATTGCAAGGCACTTTCCAAATTAAAAGTGCTATATAAATGCAATAAAACATTAGCAGTAGTATGCTGCTGCCTTGGCATAAGGGGTTACATTTGATGACCTTTATATTTCTGCCAGTTCTTCCATTCTATGATTATTTATAAGCTACCACCCAGGAGACCATCCTAGGTAAGACAAAATGCTAATAGCAAAACAGAGACAATAAAACTTGTTTGCAGATAAAAAGAATAAGGCAGCATTTTTGCAACTTTTGCTGATAGAAAAAGATTTTTCTGGGAAGGGGTAAATTGAAGGCCATTTTATTGTGGGCATTTTTCATTCCACATCGTTTGTTTACATAAAGCTGAAGAATGCCGCTGCAGCAAAAGAGATGGAATACCAAACAAAACCAACAGAGTAACAGAGGGGAAAGGGAGGAAAAGAGCCATAATAATCTGTCCAATATCTCTTCTTAATTATTCAATTAATACTGTGATTGCTTCAATTAAGTTGAGCATAGGACAAATATCTCACAAATTCAGAGGCTTCCAAATCATTGTTCTGAACCAGAGATGTCTGTCTTAAATCTTGGGAAAGGGTTAAAGTTGAAAAGTATTGAAGGAGGAGATTAACAAGAGGATGAAGATTTTCATTAAGGAAATATAGGTTGGGTGATAAAGAAAAGAAGTTGGAGAGGAGCTGAGATTTTGCTGGAGCACAAGCTGTCTCCATTATTAATTCTGCGCACCACCTCTTTCACTTCTATAATATTTCACTCATTGATTTTATTGTCAAATGAAAAGGTGCTTGTTCCAAGTGGCATTTAGTGAGACAGATGGGGAGAGACTCAGACTTCATTACTTGGAGTTTGAACGCTAGATAATGTTGATATTATATGGGCTGAAGGCAATGGGATGCAAAAAGTCTCCATGTCTTGAAAACCACTTAGAAAACCACTATGGGTTTACTTTTCAGTAGATAAGGGGTGGGAATTGCATAGTTCTCCAGATGTCTTTGGGTTGTAACTCCTAACATTCCTCCTCATTGACTATGCTAGCTATGGCTCTTGGGAGTTGCTGTCAAACAATATCTGCTGGGCTACATAATTCCCACACCTGAAGTAAGTTAAGGGCTCCATCTTTCCCCACTCCTGCCTTGTTCTGCCCCTGGTTGCACCCGTCTTGAGTCAGTTACAGAGATCTCTCAAAGAATGCTTCCTAGTCAGTCCTCAAGTTATATCTGAATATAATTTGAGGACTGATTAAGGAAGCATATTTTTGAGAGAAAATTTATCTGAATACATTACCAGTGAAACATTTGAGAGACATAATTTTCTGCAGAGCATTCAGCATCTGTTTTCTAACCATGGTGAAATACTTTCTGTATTTGCACACAGTGGCCTGGGTGTGATCGTAGATTGTTGATGCCTGTGCGTATGTGGGACTAGCGGTATATTTGGTAACTGGCTATGTCAGGTGGGGGATTCTACAGATTAAAAAAGTAATTTTCCATAATTTCAATGGATTATCCTGCAATGTAATGTTACAAGTGATCAAGAAAAAACTTTCTTTACATCATGCACCATTTTATAAACCACTATCATGGTGACTCCTTCTGGACAGCCTGCTTAAATTTTTGTTCTAAACTAAAAACAAAAACAACAAGCATCTTATACAAACCCACCACTTCAGCTTCTAAAAATAAGGAACATGCTTCAGTCCCCTGATGGTTTGGTTGTCCTTTTCCATACTTCAATATATAGCTACCATACCTGAAAAATAGTTGTCAGAAGTGTGTAAAGTATACCTAATGCAGCCCCATTGCTAGACTATATAAAAATATTATGATACTGGCAAGTTTATTTATGTTCCCTTTCCAAGTGCTCCCTTTCAAGAAATTTACCCTTTTTCAAAACAGTGGCTGCACTAGCTGAGTTGACATTTTCATCAAGCTATTCAATGCAACACCAAGATTGCCAGTGCAAATCCCATCAGCGCATATGAGAAGTTAGGAGGGGCCCTTTTTGCCCCATATGCATCATTTAACACTTATCTGGGCTAAGGTCTATAGCAACACTTTATTTTATGAGCTCCAGTTAAAGACCTAAAAACTGAGCTTACACTGAGTCTGACCTTTACCCAAACCAGACATTAATCAAACCTGCCCATAATTTCCTGGACCTGTCCAGATGACCCCTTTCTAAGATAAAAAAAGTAAGAAAGAAACAGAAAAACAGCTTTATGTTTAACACTTCTGAATCTTCTGGCATGGAAGCCAATCATTTGTTACAAGATCAGCAACTTCACATTTCAGAAAAAAAACCTGGAATCTAGATAAAAAACTATTGCAAATAAAATGTCTGAAAAGCAAAGAGCTACTGTATCAATTAATCCTCTTGTTCTTTACTAATGCATGCAATGGAAGCAGCATCCGCCTTTATAGAGCAGTAAAACAATTTTTATAGGTTTTTCATCCATCTCATGTCTTGATGTATATTTTAATCAAAAAGGATAAGAACAAAGAGTCAAGTGAGCATAAATCTCTCTCTTTGCTTACTGTGACAAAGAACCTCTTTTTCAGATATATTTTAATGCCCCAGCTGTCCATAAATTAAACCTGACCTTCTCTAAGAGAGCAAACAACTAAGTCACATTGTAGGAAACAGCCAGTGAGTCCCAGAAAGTTGTCTCAGACCTGTAATCTTTTCAAGCATACTTGTCATTCTACCCATCTGATAAGCACCTATTAATGGTAATAATTAAGGAATGTTACAAAGCTTCCTACAAATGCTGGGTAGGGTAGGCTAGTTATGCATGGTTTTACCTGGATAGTACATTTCTGCTGCCACCTCCCTTTTTCTTCTAACACTAGTAACGGAAGAAGCTCTATGACCGGTGTGGTAAACATTTTTGCCCACCCCATGACTTGTTCCTGTCTGCAACCCCTCCAAAAAATGCACATTCCACATTTTTTTTAAAAAAACTGGAAGTGACCAGAAAGTTAGTTCAGCCCAACAAGGACTAATTTCATTTATGCTCAGGCTAAGATGGGATGTCTGGTTTGTTGGGACACTGTGAGAAACTGACTAGGGCTGCTTGCATAATCAATTGCTTTCTGGATTTCTGAGAAGAGAACTGAGGAGAAACATAGACCTCCTTTTGAGCTTCACCAGCCATGCTGGCTAAAAAATTGCCAGTCACCAGGAGCATTGGCTTCCATTTGATTCAAAGTGCGGGTTTCTCTATGTTAGCTGGGGGGATATGGGGAGCAGTACTTCAAAGAGTAGGATTTCCGAGCTCTATGTATTGCCAGTTGACACTTAAAAAAAATGTTATCTCCCTAAATGAGCCTGCCCATGCTCTAATCTTCAAGAGAATGCTTTCTTTCAACTCCACTGTCATCTCAGGCACTTTTGGTGGGGACACAAAAAGTTGTTCTCAAGTTGTGGAACTCCCTTCCCTGGGAGGTCTGGAAGGTCCCCTCCTTGATTTCTTTCTGCCGGCAAGACCTTTTTACTTAAGAAGGCATTTTTTAAAATGTAATTAGTGGTAGATAAAGCTTTGAAAGAGGGGCCTAGTGTTTTAATTTATTAAGTTTTAAATGTCTTTTTAATGATATTTTAAATTGGTTTTTAAATTACATATTTTAAACTAAGGTTTAATTTAATTGTATTTTAGCTTCCGAACTAAGAGTTTTGACTGTATTCTGCTTTTTTAAAACATTGTACACTACCTTGAATCTCACGCTCGGAAAAAGCCATGATATTAAATAAATGAATTAATAAATAAATGAGTAAAAATTGGGCTTGGTGAGAATGCCAATGAAATGATCCATGCTGTCTTTCCTCAAGGAGAAGTTCCTCTTTTGCTCAGGTTTCCACCTTAGAATGGGAAAGTCTGGAAGTATGAGTCAAGCTGGCTGACAGTACAATAGTTTAAAAGTCCTCCACCTGGTGAAGGGGGAAAAGAAGGAACAAATTGTACAGTATGGCTTGCAAGCGGGTTTGATGTCTGAAGATGTCTTCATGTGGACATCTGTCCTAGGGCAGATCAGTTTATTGCCTGGCTGCTCTTCTGCATACATTGTGGAACACGCTGAGATCCTCCACTTAACAGCAACACCAGGGTAGGGATAGATGAGAAACTTTCTGATCTCATGTTTTAACATGAACATATCCAGTTCACACTTTCAGGATATGAACATGGACCTGAATACAGTTGAAAATGGGTATATTTTCAAGCGAGTGATGCTATTTGCATTAGAAAAATGTGTGCAAACATGCTTTATTCTACAGGAGAATCAGAGCTAGGAAAAGTTACCACTTTGGACAACCCAACCCAACCCAACCCAACCCAAGATGGCTATCTTGGGAGTTGTATTCAAAAGTGTAACTTCTGCCACCTCTGGATATGCACAAAATTAATATATCTGAAAAACATATACAAAAGAAGGTACACATTAAAAAATGGGTACAGATATCCAAATTTCTGTGCAGAAAGAAAGGAAGATGCTCATAAATTGACCAAGACCTAAACTTGGAGGTGAAATATAGCAAACCTCAACAAGATTGAATTTGACCATCCCTGTTCCACTGACTGCAGCCTTAATACAGGATCTGTCACAGAGAATCACTCAGACCCTTGTCAGATTACTACTACTAGTGTTACAGAGTAACAACTTCTGAGGCTACAGTACTTTTGTTGTGACTTCATGAAATGAAGTTTACAGGGCATCATATACTAAAGGGGGTGAGAGATTTAAAATAATGGCAAAAGGCGGCAAGAACAGTGAAGGAGCTTGAAGTGTGGAGGGGCGGGGCTATGGTGCAAGGGGTGTGGCCACTGTGCAGGCGTATGGCTGTGTAGTGTGGGGGCGTGGTCAGGGCATGCTGGGCCAGGGCGCGCGGGGGCATGGCCACAGGCCAGGACACCCCAGAAACATTGTGAGCAGGGGCAAATCATTCCTTCGCTACTGTGCAGGAAGCAGAAGGGGCACAGAACTACAGAGAAACTAGTTTCACCAGGCTCTTTCCTTAACTGACTGAGATCTGGTTGCAACAAGTCTGAGACAGCAGGGCTACTCCATCAGCTCTGCTAAAAAAACTAGCTGTATTTGCCTGTTCTCCATTAAATGTTTCTATTCAGTTTGCTCATTTTTTTTAAAGTAATACATGAGTATGCTTTTTTCTCTTCCTTCTTAAGTCCTTTTCTTTCTGCATTTAATTCTTTAGATTGGAACCCCGAGAACAGGAATTGGCTCATTACTGATCTTGTAATTTGTCCTGGGAACCATTTTTTTCTTGAAGAATGAAGTAAAAATTTCCCTTCTTTTTTTTAGCTGTGTGTGTAGGAGGGAGGTCAGTTTTATAGATTGTATCTTATATATACAACAGTTTACCATAAATCACAAATGAATTTGAATGCAAGTCCCACTTTTTCACCTACCATTTTTCTTGGATCTTTCCCTAGTTCTTCCAAACATATTTTTATATGTAATTTTAAGGACATATCTGATGAGAGAATTAAGAAGCAGGTAAGGTAGAATATCTGAAGACAATGAAAAGCCCGAAAAACCTCTATGTAAATGATTTATGGTCAGGATGATTAATTAAATTCTGTTATGTAGATAACAGAAAATTATTTTCAGCACTGCAGTAAAAGAACAAAAAAGCATGGTTTTGTTCTTAGGTTTTCTTATCAGCTTACAAAACTGAGACACATTTAATGACTTTTAAGAGCTTTAAGAGTAAATCTTTGCTTTGTGGGATTTTTCATTTTGTGGGTGTTGTTCCTAGCTAATCCTTTCTATAGAAACTACAATAGTCTATTGAGGCATTCAATGATTGCATCCATGGAGAGGATCAGAATGTGTATGGTGGCCATGACCTCTCCACCCACAACTTTCCTGTGTTTACCATAAAAGTATGAAGAGAAAAATGTCCACACACATTTGGGCTAAGGAAGTTACAGAGCTCCATGAAACAGGGAACCATGTCTTATCAGGCATCCTAAATCAGCAGAGTTCTGAAATCACATTTGTCTGAGAACAGCTACATTTTCTTCTTCATACTTACCAAGAACAATGAAGTTGCTGTTGGAAGTAGTGATTTACTTCTTCAGCCTGTAAATCCCAGAACCCCCTAGTGCCCATGCTCTGACCAAAGAAGTAACACTTCCATACTCTGCCATAGAGCCACAGTGCCTGGCATTCTATTGGGGATATATGCACTTGCAAGTCACTTTTAGGCAGGAAGATATCCTTTTTCAGGTGTCGAAGGGGCCGGTATTCCCTTCCTACTTCCACCTAAAGCCACACCCAAACTTACTGTAAAGTCCCTGAAGCTGCCCTGCATAGCCGTTCCATGTTTCATAGCGAGCAGGCAGGCAGGGTCAGAGAAGTATCTGGCTACATCCCTGTTTGTTGTTGTGTGCCTTCAAGTCATTTCCAACATATGGTGACTCTAAGAGAAAGCCATCTTGGGGGCTTCTTAGCAACATCTGTTCAGAGGGAGGTTTGCCTTTGCCTCCCCTTGAGGCTGAGAGAGTGTGACTTGCCCAAGGTCACCCAGAGAGTTTCCATGTTTCTAGTTTGGTTTCCAGAGTTATAGTCCAACTCTCAAACCACTATATCCTGCTGGCAGTCTACAGCCATGTAGCCAGACACAAAATCATGTCTCCTTCAGTGTAGAGATCTGCCAGGTCCTCCAGTAGTCTCAGTGTTGCTGTAATCAGTTTGTGTCTAGCTATGAGGACACAGCCAGATACTTCTCTGATCCTACCTGCTTGCTGCAAAGCTCAAAATGCCAGACCAGAATGGTTACTTCAGGTGCTTTGCAATAAGTTGGAGGGAAGATACATGGCTCAGCATGGTGAAGGACTGCATACAGATATTTATGCTATGCCGAGATGGTGTTGGATTGAGGTCAGTGTGTGTTCATGCTGCATTCCACAGATTTAAGTACTAAATATGTGAAGATGTCTGTTATTACAGTTTGCCTGCACTGAGAGATATCTGGTTCCTAAGACTCCTAGGAAAAATGAGGCTGATGGAGTTCAGGCCAAATAACATGTTCTGGACAAACAATTTTCATGGATTCTTAGGGCAAGGGATGTGTCTTCAAATAGTCAAACAATCACACACAGAAGATTTGCTTCTGATAAGGGCACTGAGAGGATCAGATGATCAGAAATAGTGCTCTCAGGAATGTGGACTATCAGCACAAGTAAATGAGTAACTTTACATGAAAGTCTTGCTGTAAAGCTAGAATTCAGCATTATTATTTTTTATGTGACAAAGCCAGGTTGATGAGAGTCAGATTTCAATGGTATACCACACTGGACACACTAGTTTCCTGCAAATCATTGTTTGTAAACTGGAGCCAGTCTGAAGGACATGTGCTACCTCCTCCCACCACTTTTTTTTTTAGAGCAATTCCCTTCTTTGCTTACCAGCACTAAGTACATTTTCATGTGTGCTATTATATACCATGGTTGGCACAAAACAAGTCTCTCTTAACTACAGTTTGCAAACCTGCTTCAGATACAGTTTCTCTGGTTTATAATGGAATCACAATTGGGCTCAATGCAATATAAATTATAATTAGAGGCAGAAAGAAAAGCAGAAAATTGCTGTGGAGGATAGAGAAAAGGAGGTATGCTTTGGTCATCTTACATAGCCACTAGGGTATCTTCCGAAGAAAATCTCTGTTTCTCTTAAAGGCAGATTCAGCAGTTGAGAAAAGGAAGGAAAGAAAAACAGAACACCCACTGTTTTCTGGAAGGGCAGAAATTACTGCCCCAGAAATCTGTTTTGAAACTGTAATCTGTTAAAAGACAAGAAAAGCTTTAGTGCTCCACATTGGCTTAGTGACCTTAGCTACAACCTTGTAGGGCAGAGGGTGGTAGTAGGGGGGATCAGTAAAACTCCTGGATCCAAATAATCTATAATTCCCAAATCTCATTAATTAAAAAGCATATAACACAAGCTTTATATTCATGGGCCATATGTACAAGTGAGCTGTGGACAAACAAATGAGAGATGAAGAGAACAAAAGAACTGGATCTGTGTCAGCCTGGACAGTCATCCTGATGAAGGTAGTTAAGAAGATTAATGTCTGCTCTAAACTCAGCTCCCCCAGCTGGCTAGCACTCAAGTTTAAAAGACAACATCAGAACCTTCACTTCAAGGTGATAGAAAATTCTGATGATGAAAGAGGCGGCTGAAAACTTACTTTTAATTAAAGAGCAAGTAGGCTGAAACTCCCCTGTGCCTTGTAGGATGCAAAACCATTTAGGCTATAGTGGTGGGACACGATTATTTATTTAGTTGGTTTTATTAACTAAGGGAATAAAAGAGATCCAATCAATACTCTTCCTTCACAAGATCCCTAATAATACAAGGCTATTACTCACAAACATAATGAGAAAATAAAAGAAAGGAGATTAGGGACAAGAGAGAGCAATTAGGCAGACAGATATGCAGCTACAAAACATAGGTGTAATGACCCACAGAATGAATGGTACAGGTGGGTCAGAGGCCCAAAGGATCTTATGAAATGAGAAGGCAAGATAATAATGAAGACAGGCAACTAGAAGGTGGCAAAAATACAAAGTATGTTTAGAAAAGCAAAAACAAAAATGAGTACCGAAATCAGAGCTTGAGAAAAGTTCCTTTTTGGGACTACAACCCCAGCACAACTCAGCCAGCATGGCCAGTGAGAGTTCTAGCTGAGGAATTTTGGGAGCTGTAGTTCAAAACAGGAACTTTGCTAAGGTGGATTCCTATCATCAGGGAGAAGATGGTCAGATGGCTACTCACACAGCAGTGCTGCTGAAGCTTGCCTTTAGCTTTGAAGAGAACAATACACATAACTCCACCAGTCTGATATGGTAAGATAAGAGTATTAAGGAATTACAAGCGGTAAGGGCAAATCATTTCTCCACAGGCCTCATTGAGTCACTGTGGCCTCAGGAAACCTTGCATAATTGCAAAAGTACCCACCAGTTCTGAATGGCCGTTCTTCATCTTCACACTCGCCAATAATATTCTGCTGACTTGCTCTGTCCTTTCTCCACAGTTAAACACAGTCAGCATGAGCAACAATAGCCAAACAGAAAAGAAAAAATGTGCATACAGGTTTCCTTTCAATTTCTGTGGAAGAATTTGGGAAATAGAGCAGAGGAGAAATGACAGCTACATTTTATGTCATTTTATATCAGACAGGAGTCGTCAGGATTAGAGAACATATCTAATTGAACAGCAGAGGTGTATCTAGCATGGGGAAACTGGGGTGCATACCCTGGGCACCAATGCCAGGGGGGTGCAAAAAGCAAACCCCCTTTCCCAGACCTGGCCCAGTGCCACCCCCCTCTCCCTGCCAGTGTCATTCTTGGCCTGGGGTGGCAGCAGCAAGAGAAGCAGCACCTAAGGGAGTAACTGCCACACTTGCTCTAGGCACTGCTGATCCTAGATATGCCACGGTTGAACAGCTATGGGTTTTGTCCAGATTGAGCCCAGTTTATATATTATTATATTCATGCATGTACTTAAGCATGAAATCAGTGTATATAATCTACAGGCCCTATGTAGCTGGAGACTTGTGAAATAGGAATCTGGGTTTCTCTAACCGTGGAAGTGTGGAGATATTTTAGTCCATTCGTTTCTCACTACATTACGAGTGGAAAACCTGAGATGTTTCAGATGTTGTTGGACTCAAAGTCTCATCATCATCAGGCGGCATGACTAATGCCTGTGACTGTGAGGATTAGAGTCCAGCAAAGTCCCTTGCTCAAAGGGCAATGGAGGGTGATTTCACAGAACAAGCATTTTTGAGATGACCGACTGTTAATATACACATTTATTTCCCACCTTTCCATAACATACATCCAAGGCAGCTAAGAGCAATAAGCTCTGCAGCTTAAGAACAATGTAAGAAACCATATAAAGCCATTAAAAACATATCAAAATGGAACACATGGATATATTTTAAATACAGCAGTGAGATAAAATTAATGATTAATGAGGTTCTACCTTGGCCTCCTTAACTGTTGCTAAGGCTGCTTCTCTCAGTCTTTCTCTTCTCCTTGTTCTACAGCTATTTATGCATCCTGATCCTTGCAGCTCCCTCCTTACACTGATAGCTTGGGAACATTAATTTTTGGACTACATCTTCCAGAGTTCCTCAACTAATATGACTGGGGGAATTCGAGGAGTGGTAATATTTCCAAGCTTTCTGAATATGGATAGGAACTAGTTGACTAGAAATGCTAGAACATGAAGGCTGTGTGCACAATGACTTGACTACATGCTTCAAGGCATTATTTTATTTTATTGCTTTACTTTTTCCCCAGCCTTTCTGCCAAAAAGATGTTCAGCCCTACCTAGCCCTATGATTTAGGAATTCTAGAACGTTTCCCCATATATATTTGATTGTTTCTTGAGAGAGTTTTAATATGACACACAGAATTCATGGGAACTGATATCAATTTGTCCAAGAAGCAAAATATATGTAAGAAAAGAGAAAGAAGCCAACACAGCAGTTATCAGAGTATTCACTGGGCAATCCTCCCTTCTTACTCCCCACAGCTTCCCCCACAATCCTCCCCCACTGTTTTAAAAACCCGAATAGGCCCCATCTATCATACAGCAGATATGGAACGCAGGAACAGTTCATTGAATACTTGGATAAAGACACTAAACACATTCCATTAATCACCACACAAACTAGATCTAAACCCACACCCTCTCAAACTCAAAAGGTTTATAACAGTAGCACTGTGCTCATCTCCCATGGTTATCACTGAATGAGGAATTCTTGGGAAGCACCATGGGGTTACTCCTCTTACCTGCTTGAGAGAAAGCAGCCTGGACTTTACTTGGCTTTTCTTCTCTACATTAACTTACTAGAGATCCATGCAGTACATTCTCAGTTTACTATATGAACAATCAAGCTATATAAAGAAAGGAGAGTTGGATGTCAAGAACAGCTTTTGTATTCCTTCTCACTGGGAAAAAAATGTCACACACACTCTCCATCTATTTTGAGCCCAAAGAGCAAGATATAATTTAGAAACCTAACTGATCTTCACAGAAGCCCAGATTTATGTTTCAATGTTGGACCCATGGGGCAAATAATTTTTAAACTCTACTCCCCATTTAACTATGCTTAAACTCCAGGTTTTTTTGCAGCAGCAATTCCACACATTCAGCACAGATTTAAAAGCTAGTACCAGTGTTATAAGGTACCTATCTTTTCAATGGCTGAGCAAAAACAGAGAGCAAGGCACAGATATACAGTTAAACCCACTGCTAGGGTAACTTAAAATATCTGTGTAGGGAGGAATAACCATGTTACTGTGTTGCAGCAACATGGCATAATTTTTTATAGGCTGCAATCCACTTACTTTATCAGGTGTATGTGACTAGCCTCAGTAGTCAGATGTTTATACATATCACCACCAACATTGTTGTGGTTCACAGTCTACCAGGTATTACTGATGGAAATGTTGTACCAAAAATGATTCCAATTCCATCCAAAAAAGGAGGAATCAGTGGGGTGTTGTGTAGCATGTTCCAACCAGTGATGCTATTTGTAATTGTGTTACTGTGATCCTATCTATGGAGATTTCATTTGGATGTTTTGTCAGTCTATTTGGAATTGCTTCCAGACCACTTATCTCTACTGGAATGACAACTGTTTTCTTTTATCAGAGACAATGGATATCAATTTGTAGCTCTCAATATTTCATAATGTTTCTCTCTTGTTGTCTTTGATTTTGCTGTTCCTTGGAATTGTCATATCTATTATCTTTTTCTCAATCCAAGTAATATTTCGCATGTTATATTTTAATGGCTGGGCTGTTTGAATCTTAAAGTGGATTTTAACATCAACATTTTTTGGATTTTAAAGTAGATTTTAACATCAACACTTTCAACACATTTTTTCAGGCTCATTTATGTCCCCATGAGTTCTTTGCATATGGCAAATCATATTTTTCATGGCAGGCATTGTATCATGGTGGTTTTTATTTTCAGTCTGTGTGATCTTGCTGCCTGTCCTGAAGAAGTGGTGAACACTTTTAATCTTTTTCTTTACAGATATGACATTTACTGTCTGTAGTTATTTTTTCAATTTTTGCTTGATGCTATTTGTTTGAAGTGCTGTTCTTGAGCCACAGTATAAGTGCTCCAGTTTCTTTTTTCTATGTTCTGTAACCACTCCCAAATGTTTCCTTCTCACCTTTTCCCTCTGTCTTCTTAATGAACTGGCCACGCACATTATTTGTTTTGCCAGGCTTCAAGTCAATTTTTCATCATTTTCTTTCTACACATGTCTTCAGTGTTCAATATACTCTCTGTATGTATATATGTATGTATGTATGTATATGTATATATATATGTGTGTATGTGTATATATATATATATATATATCTCAACTTTTTTCTTTGCTTTCTTTGATGCATTCTTTTCTCATCTTCCACAGTTAGCTTCACTTATAGTAACCTCCAACCACCAATATTATGTGCTAGATATAATTAATATCACATTGAGACCATAAGGCATGGTGTGCTGTCATAATTTCCAGGTGTTTCCTATGTGGTGTATCTAGTTCTTCAGCAGCACATATATTTAAAAAGTTGTTGTTGCTGCCATTATTATTATTATTAGTATTATTATTAATATCCTGCCCTGTCCCCAGTCCCAGACAAATTTTAAAAAGACAGCATAGATAACAGCACATAGAACGATATAAGTAAAGACAGGAGTTATTCTTAAAATCCAATTATATTGTATATAGCATTAAAAAATTCAAAACAAATACCCTAAAAAGACAAAAGAAGAAAGTCAAAGAAGCTGTCTGTCTGTCAGAACAGAAAAGTTTTCACTTGTTCATGGAAAGACAAGAGGGAAAGAATCATTCTAGTGTTCCAAGGGAGGGAGTTCCAAAGCCTGTGAGCAACCACTGAGAAAACCATCTCCTGTGTTCCTACCATACATGCTTGTGCAAGTTTTGTGATGGAGAGAAGGGCATCCTACAAAGTTCTAAGAGCCTGAACAAGCTAATATAGCTCAATACAGTTCTTCAGATACCCTGGAAATGAGTTGTATGGGGCTTTATAATTCATAACCAGCATTTTGAATTGTGTCTGGATATAAACTGTTCACTCCCACAGTTCCTGTAACAAGGATGTTGTGTTTGGGGAAGAAGTAAAATGTGAGTGAGTGGGGGAGCTAAAACACATATTGGGTGAGGGAGGTAGTGAAATGCAATGGAAATTAAAATGGTACTAGCATGGTGACAGAGGGCCTAAATACCTTAAAAGCACCAGATCCTGCCTGATCTTGAAAGCTAAGCAGGGTCAGCCCTGGTTACTACTTGGTTGGGAGAACACAAACAAATACCAGATGCTGTAGGTTATATTTAAGAGGAAGGAACCGGGAAAATTATGTTTGAGTATTCCTTGTCTTAAAAATGCCTATGGAACTTTACAGAGTGGCCATAAGTTTACAGGTGCCTTGAAGACATATGCACGCACACACACACACAGACATACACAGCATAGGGATAATCCACCAGACTCTTTTTAGTTAAAACAAACAAACCAATATACATACATCTGAGTTTAGGAAGTGGAGACGCCTTCATAACAGCCCCATTACCCAAAGATAGTCGCAGAATACAGACAGCTATGTTGATCTGTATCCACAAACTAACATTACCACACAACTCTCTTGCGGCATCAGTTTCACAGGCTGTCAGTTTGTTTCCACTAGCAACCAATTTATCACCAGGTACAACTCAAAGTGCTGGTTTATGACCTTTAAAGTCCTATACAGCTCACATGCAGGTTATCTGAAGGATTGCATTCTCCCTTATGAACCTGCCCGTGTTTCAAGATCTTCTGCAGAAAGTCTTCTGTCTGTCCCATCATCCTCACAGGTCTATCTGGTGGGGACATGGAAGAGGGCCTTCTTGGTGGCTGCTCACAAGCTCTGGAACTCCCTTCCAAGAAAGCTTAGACAGGCTTGCCTTGCTCTCCTTCTACAGGAAAGAGCGTCACAACAAAATGAGACATCTTATCTGGTCAATGATCATGTGATTCTTTATAATTCGAGATTTTTAAATGCATTTTTTTGCAAGCATGAGAGTTTTATGCCAATTTTTTTTTGCAAAAAAACTTTGCACACAAAATAGTGTTCTTTGCACAAAATATAGTTTTCTGTTCACAAATATTTGTTCTATGGTGCAACCCCACATTTTTTTTCTTGAAAACATTCTAAGGTACCAAAAAAATAAAATAAAATAAAAAATTAAAACCCACCACATTTTTCACAAACATATTTGTATTTTCACATTTTCTTGCTGAGCGGGTAGAATCTTTTTGAAATTATTCATTCTGGTATGCCCAAAAAGTAAGAGAAAATTAAAGGTCTCTGTGCTTTGACCTTGCAAGCTCTGCTTCACTATAACGCTGGTCAGTCAACATTGGCCTCATTGGGTATGCAGAAGGGGGCTTGTATTTTTGAATCTATAGTAGGACTAAAGAGATAAAACACAAGCAGCTGCTCTTCTGAGATGGGAGGATGCCCACTGGGGTCTCTGAATTCCTCTGAGCTGTTGACCCTGTCAACCAATAGAACTGTCTGACTTGGCTTTCAGGTGGAATGCTTTTCTGTCTAAAAAGCTCCTGGGTTGTTTTGATCAGCATCTGTTTTTTCAGCTTTGAAGAATGAAAGGTACTTATCTGCAAATGTATTTTTGTCCTGGTGCATTTGCTGCTATTCTGTAGGTATTTCTTTTATCTTATTATTGGTTGATATTAGTATGTTGCTATTTTATTGCTGTTAGCTAGTATCAGTATTTTAAATATGTTGTTATGCTATTCTCCTCTGATATTCTTAAACAAACTGCATCATTTTTATCTGAAGGAATTGTTCTATTTATTGTCTCTGAATTTTATTGTGATAGGATATAATTTCACAGTTTGAACATTGTACTGATGATTAGAATTTTATCCTGCTCTGGAATTTATTTATTTATTCATTTATTGGATGAAGATGTGGTATATACACCTGTAAAATAAATTACTAATGCTCAATTCTCATAGCCACCCATATAAATGGCTTGAAAGATGGATTTAGAAGAACACACTTTCCACATACAGGATCTGAATAGATATTGAAAGAAGAGCTGTATTCTGAGCTATGTACCTAGGATAGTTTGCTGATCATGACTGGGCAAGTAAGGACACTCGTCTTTGGGTAGTTATGAGCAGAGGGAGATGTAGTGCCCAAGAAAAGGGAATTACTTGTTCTACCTTCTTGTTCATCCTTCAATCACAGAGCTGTGACTATCCTTGCCCACTTGTGAGGGGTGTAAGTCTTTGCACACAGCAACAACAAATCCAAAGATTTTCTTCTGTTAGGTAAGCGTACAAGAGTTTTCATGCATTTTTCAGTTTTTTTTTCATTTTTGAACTTTTTTTGGAAAAATCTTTCAGATTTCTGTGCAAAACACTTGGTTTCTGTGTAAAATATCCCCCCTCACACAATATATTTGCACCAAAAATAGCTAAAATGAAAAGAAAGCACTTCATTTTTTTTCTCTTTATATATGGGCAAAAAATCTCATAGTGATTGACAAGTTTTTTTTTCCTCACTGTGGTTGGAGTGGAGATTTTTGAATGTTCTTTATAACCCTACGAGTTCATAGCCCTACAATCCTCCACTCTTTTAAGCTGCTTAATTTCAGGATGATACATTAAAAACATTTCTTAACTATTAGGTCATCGACTGTGTTGACCAACTTAAATCACAGAATTGGAGTGGGATCTTCTCCCACAACCTCCTTGATGTAGGAAACCCTGGAATAAAAACATTCTCAACAGAATCGTTAGTCTAAGATTGTAGCCCTACAGGTAGAGTCCATCACCCCTCTAATTAATCAGTAGACATACATATTTCTCTTAGCTTTGCCTACTTGCATTCTTGATATAATACCAATGGATTTGTAGACTCCTGCTGTGTGTCACTGTAGTCTATAGAGATTCCATCTTTCTCCCCAATATCCCTGTTAGTACTAGTTTCAAGGAATGTAAAGAAAGTACATCGCAATCTGTTTACTAAGACTAAAGATATTATTTCTCTCACTCTGGATGTTTTACAGTCCTACACATTCTCTTTTCCTTTTATGTAGGATGTGCAATTTTGAATGTTTGTGTCCTGAAGAGGCATGCAAAGTTCCGCCTTCCCCAAATCAATCAAATTCCCTGAGTATTCCTGTGGAACTCAGATTCCGAAGCCTACCTCAGTCTTTATTGGTGTAAATCAGCTGTCAGCACTGTTTGACCTTCCAGATATTATTGGACCGCAACTCCCTGCAGCCCTAGGCAGAATAGCCAATGATGAGGAATGGTGGGAGCTGTAATCCAACAACATCTGGAGGTCTGTACTTTACTTTTCTGTAGGCTAAATCCAATTGTAAGTCGCATATAAGCTAGTCATACTAAATCAATGGATATTTAATAAGTCAACATGTTAACATGTCTACCAATTAATTTGTTAACATATCAACCTATCTAAGTCCTGTAGATGAAATGGGACCACTTTAGGTGGGACTAAACAACCAAATGGCCCAAGCTCATTAAACATCAGCTTTCAATATTCCAAGAAAAACATGAAATAGAGTAAAAAAACTCATTCAGTGTTGGAAAGACAAGGGGCCAGAATGCAGTTATTATATTCAGACTGGATGAAGGCAGAGGGGAAGGAAATGATTTCCAAATCCACCACTACGAAGAAGCCCTAAAAAAGTAAAAAGGATGCCCCAGGTTAATCCAATCCTGTTTGTGGTGGGAAGATATTTGTATATGTCTAATTTGTTTCCAATATTTCTGACAAAAACTACTGGTCAAGCTGGTTAACAGTGCTCAGTTGCCCCTTAGAGCTTTAAAGTTGGTTCCCATATCAAGAGCTGGCAGAGATGCATCCTAGAACTTTTGTGTCTTTTCACCAACAGATTATCTGAAACCAGGAAAATGGTTAAGAGAGCACAGTGAAACAACAGCTCAGTCTTTCCTTTAAAAATGTTATCCTTTATAACGAATTGTTAGGTTTCGGTGTTTATCAATGATTTCCCAGTCCACATCTAAGGAGAACCAGCAGGTTCGTTCCTTCCTGCTGAATAATTGGTAAGTTAAAACACTTACATGCCAAGTATATCTGTTTAACCCCTGCTGACCCAGCATGCCTCCCTTCAGCTGATACACAGGCTGCGTTTTTTCCCTTTTCTTTTTAGAAAAAAAAGGGCTGGGAGGTACACTTTCAACTCAATTCTGTCCTCCTCAACAAAACTGGGCACACAGCCACATTGCTAAAGCAACTGCCAGATAACCATCATTTGAAACCACTTAAAAATATCACAAATGTATATATAGTGTCTTCATGCATTTAAAAGCAGTACAGTCCTAGGGGGCTTTAAATGAAAACAACATTCAAGGAAAAGTACCAGGAAGAAATAAGCATGGACAATAAGCACAGCATAAGTACAAAAGAAGGATTAACTCTGAATGCAGAGGCACTGATGAAAAGAATCTTGAGATTATGGGAGAAAACAAAATAAACGTGGAGTAAGGCATTTGATGCAGTTTTTGAAAAAAGGCAAATACCCTTGTGGTCTGCATTATCCAAAGTAGTTATCCTTTTACTCAGAATTGTTTAGTGCTTAGCAAGACTGACACGTTTTCTACACTGGGGATAAAAATTTAGGAGCAGAAGCCTAAGTACGGGTAGAAATATCAACTGGAGGAATGCCTTCGCCATGGAAAGGATACGAACAATGTGACTTGCATATAGAATAGGAAATTAACTACAGTTCTGCAGCTCATGATATGTGGAGTACAGCTTACTTCCTAGATATGATTTCAAATCTAAAGTGAGCAAAGGAACTCCCAAATGTGCTTTAATCCAATCCTGATCACGGCTGTGCGATTCCAATGTGATTCTGGAGAACTGTCACCTCTGCCCCCAAGTTCACCGAGAACTGCAGAATACAGCTTTACTGATATAACAGACTAGAGGTCAGAGAAATCATTTCCCAGCTTAGCACTCCCCAGGTTCCTGTAACTTGTGGGGAAATAAAAATAACACATCCAAATTCATGCCCTTTGATATTTAATGCATGCCTTGGGAAATTTTTCAAACCTTCTAACACCTACATCTGTTACAAAGATCCAGCTAAAAAGGAGACACTTCCACAGAAACAATAGATTTTGTGCTATATTTCCCCAGTAATGTGCAGAGAACTCTGACCTTCCCATACAACTGCATGAGCATGATGTGTTTTGTGGCAAAGGATGGAAATGTGCCTTAGAATGGTAAAGATGAAATTGTTTTAAGATGAATTCTGAGTATTTCAGCTGTTTTGGTTGCTTTGACACAAAATGATGCACTAGGTTTAAAAGGATTTCAAGGGGAAGAAAATGCAACATAGCAATGAAAGAAGGAGGGAGAAAGGGGGGGAGAGAAATACGCATGGCTCTTCATTGTTTGTCACTCCTTGACTCTGGAACACCAATAATCAGGAATGACCCAAGATATTTTGCTGTTTGAGTTGATGGACAAAATAGTGTGCCCCTCCATCTCATAGACAAGGACCAAGGAGACAGGCAGTCAAATCTTACTTCAGTACTGGCAATGGTTTGATGTAACCCACTACACTTGAGGTAGCATCCTGGTGTTGGGGTCTCAGGACAGTTGTGTGACATACAGACTTCTGCCTTCAAACAGAGAGGAAGAGTTATGAAATGCAGGAGGACCGGCCACAAGGCTGCCTGTGTTGTTCCTGAGCATTTGCTGCCTAAGGTGATTGTCTCACTTTGCCTAATGGCAGGACCAGCTGTGCCAATACACAGATTTATAAGACAGTGAAGAATGGTACAAACTGATACAGCTGCAGTGACATCCTAAAGAAGTCACACAGCGTGTCCAGAGGAGGGTGAGCAAAATGGTGAAGGGTCTGGAAGCCATGTCCATATATGTTGATATTACAACTCTCATTATTCCAAGGTAGCATTAGCTTATCAGCCATATAAAATAGCAGTGGTGGACTAGACAAATACCTATTTCTGTTTGTCACTTGAGACTGCAACACTATGAATCACAGAGTTGGAAGAAACCACAAAGGTAATCTAATCCAACCCCCTGACATGTAGAAATGGATAATCAAAGTACTCTTGACAGATGGCTATCCAGTCTCTGTTTAAAACCTCCAAACAACAGGACTCCACCACACTGTGAGGCAGCTTATTCCATTGTCCAACTGCTTTTTCATCAGAAAGTTCTTCCTAATGTTTAGGTGGAATTTATTTTCTTCAAATTTGAAGACATTGCTCCATGTCCTGGTCTCTGAGGCAGCAGAAAACAAGCTTGCTCCATCTTCCATATGACATCTTTTAAAATATTTAAATGTAGCTGTCATGTCACCTCTTAACCTTCTCTTTTCCAGGCTAAACATACCCAACTCTCTAAGCCATTCTTCATAGGGTATGGTTTCCAGGACTTTTATCATTTTGATTACCCTCTTCTGGACACGTTCTAACTTGTCAATATCCTTCTTGAACTGTGGTGCCCAAAACTGGAGACAGTATTCCAGGTGAGGTCTGACTCAAGCAAAAGTAAAGTGGCACTGGTTCTTGTGGGTTTTTCGGGCTCTGAGACTGTGTTCTGGTTGCATTTTCTCCTGACATTTTGCCTGCATCTGTGGCTGGCATTATCAGGAGAAAATACAACCAGAACACGGAGTCAAAGCCCGAAAAACCCACAAGAACCAATGGATTCTGGCCGTGAAAGCCTTCGACTCTATAAAGTGGCACTATTACTTCCCTTGACTTAGACACTATAATCGCATTGACGCAGCCTAGAATCACATCAGCTTTTTTAACTGCTGCATCACTCTGTTGACTCATGTTGAGCTTGTGGTCTACCAGGACTCCTAGATCTCTTTCACATGTACTGTGATCAATGCAGGTGCCACTCATCCTATATCTGCGCATTTCATTTTTTCTGCTTAAGTGTAGTACCTGACATTTTTTCCCTACTGAACTTCCTTTTGCTACTTTTAGCCCAACTCTAACAAAACAAAGGTTTTCAAGAATCTAGCTGGCCACAGTGAGGATGTAAATGTTCAACCATTTTGTTCTTGCAGATAAGAACAAATAATTTAACCATTTTTCTCCTTGCTGTGTGAAAATTTCCTCCTCACTATGCTATGCAGTTTTTAAAGAATATTTGGAGTTTGCGCCTTATTCTATGCATTTTCTGCAAATAAAATGATTTTTCTGAGAACTTGTTTTGGGTTCAGAAAATACTTTTTCTGAGTAATAATCTGGTTTTCAGTTTCCCACTAACACACATTTTTCAAGCAGAATAGATTGCAAGCCGCAAAAATTTGCACTCTTCTAGGATTCTCCTCATTAGGGATGGGATGAATCCAGAATTTTCCAAATCCAAATCTGGATCCAAATCCCTGGAAGATTCTGGAAATCCACAAATCTCATGAATCTCGAATCTTTCCAATGCTTTTTTAAAAAAGAGTTTAAAATGCAAGGGAAAAAAATATAATCTTGGGCAAGACACATTCTCTCAGCCTTAGCAAAAGCCTAGGCAAAGGCAAACCTTCCTCTGAAGAAATCTGGCTAAGACAATTGTCATAGTTTTGCCTCAGGATCTCCCCAGATTGAAAACGACATGAAGACCCTTTCTACACAGGCAGGAAAATGTGGATTTTCCTGCCTGTGTAAACAGGGCCACATAGTACAGTAGAGAGATAATCCAGGTCAAAACTGGCTTTTCTTTGCATAGCTCCTTCTGGCATTGTGGGGTTTGTAGTTTGATGATGCACCAGTACACTTTGGCAGAGAAGTCTGTGACACCTTGTAAAACTCCAAACCCCAGAATTGTGTCTGAAAGAGGTTTGCAAGGGAGCTATGCAAAGGAATATTTCAGCTGTCCTTGAAATCTCAAGCTTGTAGCTTCCAGTCAAACACTGAACTTAAATATGAAATGTTCAATTTAAATATCTTAGAATACAAGCCCAGATGTAATTTCTGAAATTGTTAGCAAAGGCCATTATTATTCCAAGGGAAAAACCTCACCTACTTAATACCTTCCCTAGTATGTATGGTCTCTCAGGTTTTCAGGTGTCCCGGTCTCCAACAATCTATTTAGTTGACAGATTCGAAAGATTTGGTCTGCCTATTTTGGCACAGGGATTTGGATTCGGGAATCTTGAATCCTTATCCAGGATTCGAGGATTCGGTTGGCCCATCCCTACTCCCCATCAAAGTATACCAACACTAAAGAAAGTCATTTTCCAATCATGTTTTAGAGTATTTTGGAATATTCTTTTCACCCCTATCCAAAGGAAAACAAAGCATTGGTAATTTGAAACAAAGAAAAAGGAAACTACACCACATTAAAACTCTTGATAGGACCAATAACACTCATTGTTGTTATCTTGGATTGTAGAACAAATATTTTCCTCAGAGCTGCCTGTCATCTGCAGGTTAACTAACACTCTTATGTAAGACTGATGGCTGCTAACCAGCTACAATCCATCATTCTCTTTATAAGGACATAACATTCCTGAAAACAGACTGTCAGGCTTGAGGCAAAACAAGGCTCTGGTTGCCGTTGCATGAGGAGTTATGTTATGATTAAACATGAAGAACAGACTCATTGATGCTCAGACCAATTTAAAAAAAAATACAGAAATTAACATTAGTAGCTGATAGCTGGTTGAACTTGAAATAATCTAACACCTGGATGTTTATCAACAGTTTGATTTAGGATTGTCTAAAAGAGAAGAATTTGGTTCTAAGTCTCTGAAGAGAAGTCATAGCTGAGTGGAAATGTGAACGAGGGGCTCTGATATCCAAGTCAAATATTTTATCCATTCCATCACACCGACACCAAATAAATTAAGACCATTAACTTTCTATATCTATAAATGCCAATTTTTTTTTAAGGCACAACTGGGCAGTTTTTGTAGGAATATTTGGTACCTATATTAAACAGAGCATAGCAGGGCTAGTGCAACATAACTTTGTGCTAGAAGCAGGAAAATGTATTTTGATGCTCTGGGAAGTTAAAAAAGAGAAAAAAAAGCCTCATATTTATTGTCTGAGGAAATCTATTATAGGATAAGCAAAAGAATTAGATGAAAGAAATTGGTTACAAGACCCCCTAAAAGCTAGCTATCATATGTGGGTGTAAGCTAGTATTTATTACTGGGCTTGGAGCCTCCTGTATGCTCCTTCCCAGACACAGGAACAAAAAGACTAACTACTTGAGAGAAGGAGAAAATGACCTCTGAAAGTAAGAAGGAAGCAAAAGGCTTGAATATACAGACCAAAGAAGGTGCAGAGAGGTGAAAACAAAGGACAGGAGGCATTATCTGGACTCTGTTTTTTCACTGATCACTTTATACAAGTGTTCATGTCTCTTTGCTTTCAATGGAGTTCTTTTCAGTCATGGAGTTTAAGCTCATATTGCTCCAAAAGAGAAGGATAATTTCTTCCCCTCTATATGTTTTCTATGAATGAGCTCAAATTCCAGATTTCAGCATAGTTATACAGCCAGAAGTGGGAACCAAACAAGAAAAAAATTGCAGTTTGTCAGTTATTCTAGCACTTTTTATATTATACTGATCAGACAGTGTGGGGAAAAGATGGATCCTTCTCTGCCCTTCCACAGAGGCTAAGATGTGAGAAGCTGTGAAGATTCAGGGGAAAAAGGGGCCCTCCACCCTCTCAATGCTGACCTCTGCCTTGAATAGGAGCTAGGGATTTCCCCCAAATTCTCTTAATTCTGAGCTGCCACCACCCACTGATTTAGCCCACTCTACAGCAACGCAGTGGGAATGCACAATCTCTATGTTCAAAGATCCTTTCCCTCCCCTCCCCTCCCCTCCCCTCCCCCTTCTGAGTGAGAGGAATCCTATCTATGCATGCACCGAACAATGTGTGGGAAAGGAGAAGGAACTGAGAAAAAGTATTTCTTTTAAACATGCAAGGTAAACAAGAAAATAATACCCATGAAAGGCTCCCCCCCAGGTACTCTTGATAGTTACAAGTAGTTATAAGCATAGATGGATTCTCCAGATCAGCCAAACTATCCAAAATAGCAAGGTTCTAACGTCGCTAACTAAACACATTCTAAGCTACTCACAGCAGCTGGTCATTTCTGAGACGGTATTTTGGGGCAGGCCAGGAGATGGCCTTATCTTCCTCACCCTCCTCGTGGTCTCTTGAGGATTTTATTTTTTTACTTCTCATTGAAGCATCTAGAAGATTCTCTCCTTTCTTCTCCCTGATTGGGCAACTATCTCATTTAACCTCCAATCAATGTAACCTAATCCTAGCAGTCCATTAATCCTTTATATGTCTGAGGGAGAACTATCTCCCTTAAGATCTGTTACCTAGATAATGGGGAAACCCCATTATCACAGAAGTGCCTTTGCTTCATGACTTATTCAAGTGATAGTGTAAGAAAAGAAAAAGCATTAAGTAGCATTGAGCAAAATGAGAGGGGCATGCCTTCCTTCCCTAAGAAAATGCTCTCCCCATTTTTTGAAATCTTTGTACACCCTGGAAAAGGATGTAAAGCTGTTGTTTAGGAAGGAGTGCACAGTTTTTGTGGGTATTGTGGCAAGGAGGGGAACACAGTGGCTCCATCCCTTAATGCTGTTCCTTGTCATGTGCCAAAATTTGGTGAAACAGAGGCAACAGTCAAGAAACCTGCTCCCAAGCGGTATATCATTACAAAAAGGCTTATGGGCAGTGAGTGTCTTGTTTCCCCATTAGTTGGCACTCCTACAGTCCTCCCAGAAGCACCAATCAGTTGGGAAACAAGGCATACTCCACACACAGTTTACTTGCATTCTTCATAACTGCTGCCATGCCATCAAATGTTCACAGTACAGCAGCAGCAGAGAAGGTAGGGGAGTTTCTCAGCTGTGGTTTCCCAGTTGTAGAATGCCCTTCACTTAATGGTCCAACATGGGTGTCACTCTGGTACTAAGGAAAAGAAAAAAAAAATAGACAACCTTCAAACATGGCATTTCACTGAAGCTTTTGGGGTCCTGACGATTTCACCAGGATCTGCACATGTGCTTGACTTTAAATTGCTTTATATTGTTTTACCTGACTTTAAATTGTCTTGTTTAACTTGTCAAATTGTTTGGTAGGCTTTTAGTTTGTTTAAACCATTCTTACTGTTATAACTTATCTAAAATGATTTTATTGCAGAGTATAAATATTTTAATTTTAAAAATCCAAAACAAAACTACTTTTGCCTTTGAAACATGGCGTATGTTTGCTTCTCAGATCATTACTAATTTCAGAAGGCATTTGGAAACACTCATTAACATGGACCAACCAGATTGGGGGTCATCACAGCTACAAAAACAGTTGAAAGTGCAGGGGCTTCATGTGGCTGACCACCTGGTGTAGGATATAGGTATGCTCATAGGACATGTTCCCAATTTCAGAGCACCAACATAACACTTACTGATTCAAAATCTGATTGTATTTAGTTGATTAGTGGGGGCAGAATGTGGATCAAATGTATCTGAATGCACATTTAACAGCATATCCTATTGACGTGAATGCATTATGAATGGACAATAGTACCCATATCTGAAGAAACATCCAAATGCATCTTGGAATGCACACTTCATTGATTGATTTCCACAGGATGCACATCCAGATTGCATCCAAATTCTGTCCTGGATATTCATGACTATGTTTTGTTCAAGCTGGATTGGTGCAAAGCCCTACCATGCATAGCTTGCAGGCAATGAAAATGTCCACACAGTGTCTCAAGGCAGAAAACATCAGCCTTGATTGCTGAACAGAAGAGATGAACTGTCTCTCAAGCAATAAATGGGAGGGGGGGAATCAAGACTTGCAAACATTCACAAAACAAATGCACAAAGAACAGGAACTAAATTCTTCTGTATTTCATGATTATCTACATTCAGAAGTACCTAAAGTTGGTATCTATGGAGGTTTCATTTTGATTTATGTTTTTTTTCAGGATGCTGAAAAGAAATCTGGTTTCTAGACAAGATGAATGTTGTAAGAGTCAACAGTAAAAAAATGAATGTGGTAAGAGTCAACAGTAAAAAGATGAATGCAGAATCATATTTCGCATCAAATATATTAACTACTAACTGGAACTAATGAAGCTCCTGTTAATAATAAACTGTCTTAGGTCTCTTTTCTTTTCTTTGAGCATCAAAGGAACTTGATTTACGAGAAACAAATGTGTCAAAGCCACTTGTCGTGATTATCATTATACCAAAGACCCAAATGCTGGAAGAACCAAAATCAGCATGGAATGAAATGATCTGTGAAATTTCAGCAAAAATAAACACAAAGCAAAAACACTTTGAAGGAAGACTGCTAAACAATATGCATCCCCCAGGCTGAAATAGCACATGGAAGGCTGTTATATAAAATTAAAACTTTTAAAGCTCACTATTTGCCATATATCTTGCTCTTCTATTCCTTGTCCCATATACAGTGATTTGAAAAGACTCCAGTGCTTGGTACAGAGTGTGCATGGATCGCCAATTAGTGTGATCAGAAAGGGACACTTCCATAAGAGTTAGTGATGAATATTCCATCAGCATTTTCTCAAGGCCAAGGGAAAGACAAGGATTTTTATTTAATCCCAGAGGGCCAGTCTGGAGTTATTTTTCACTGCAAAAGTAGCTGAATTTTTAATAGGAGAGAACAGACAGAGTCAGGTGTAATTCTGCATATTTATAGGTATCAGAATCTGATCCAGTGTGAGCCCAAGTCCCCAAGCAAATTATATTGTCTTTGCTTTCATTCTGTTTCTGCAAGTACATTTGGGGGAGGGGGGATTACCATACTGCCATAAATTGCAAAGATACTGATGAAAATTAGGTGAAGCCTATAAGGCATTGAAAAGATAAGTGCTAAGTATTGTATTATTTGATAGTGGGTAGCAAATCAGGCATGAATTTGCAAGGGGATATAGAAACAAACAAAAAGGCTAGTACATTCTCCTGCACGGATAACCATGGCACTGGCCCTCTAAAATGAGACAAGAGGGTTTTAATAATCTCTAGGGTAGAAAATGTTTATGTAGCTGGATAGGTCTTTTAGGAGTTCGACTGGGAATGAGGATTTTTGTTTCTTCTTCCTAGCCTTATCTTGCTTTGCCTGGGAATTTTTGCATGACCCCGCTTGACTTGTTCTACCTTTCTTGCTGCCAGCAAAATGTTAGCAATAATATGTTCAGGGTTTGTGCTAATTAATTCATTAATATCCCTGAAGTACCACTGGCTCCTTCGAGAGATAGCGCTTACATAACTGTACAACTTATTTTGTTATTAATTTGAGAAGCATTGTATCAGGGTGAACCAGACAGTTGAATCTGTCTCCTCCTTCATGCAGAACTATGAAACTAACAGTATTCAGAAGGGGATATTCATGTATTGGGGTAACCAAAAGAAAGGCAAATTATGGTTAATGGCAGCCTCAAGCAATTATTTCTACCATGAGAATATCACCCACCTTCTCTTCCAGGTACATCAAGTACATTTTGTAACTTCTTTCTTCAAGGAAGGAGGATTTTGAAGAGCCAACTGCTTATAAGCAACCCCGCAGAAGTCTAATGAGGGTTTTTCAAGACTGAGGTGTCTATATGGATATGTTTTGATATCCATTCTGACCTCACTATCCCAAGGTCGAAATTCATTAAACTACTTAAGAACCGCCACAATTTCCCCATTCTAAACCTGTCAAAAATGCATTTATTAATAACATCAGATGTGAAGACTTGGTGGTTAGATCTGAAGTTCTAGGAGACATCCCACTTGTGCGCACTTATAACTAACACTGAACAGAAATAAAAACAAGTAATATACATATATATATATATAGAGAGAGAGAGAGAGAGAGATGAGCTGGGGAAGAGATTTATCAGGACCAAGCAAAATGTTACAAGCACAAGCTTTTGAGTTCTCCAAAGACAGGAGAAGAAAAAGAAAAGTCCAAAAATTATGCCATAAGATCTGCAGTTTAGTCCCAGTCTCAAAATAGAGATTTGAAGCCTGAATGAATTGATTATTGGTAGGTGTTACAGGCCAGAAGGAGGTTAGGTTATCCCTGACTATAAACCAACTGTTTATTAGTTTTCTGCAAAGTCAAAATATAATGGTATTCAATTACTATCAAATTCAACCAAACAAGAAGACTGTCAGGGCCTCGGGTGTTGCCACGCTGGCGGGCGCCGCGGAGGCCGCCGCCGCCGTTACCTCCGAGGAGGAGGAGGCGGGGCCGGGCCTGTCGGAGGTCGCAGCCGATGACGAGGGCCACGCGGCTGCCACGGAGGGCTCCGCCGCTGGGGGGATCGCCGGGACGCCGCGGCGGATGCCGATCCTGGCGAGGGTCTCCCCGGCGCGACGGAGGCCGACGACGACGACGAGGATCGTCCTGGCGCTGTGGAGGCCGCCAGCCCGGCTCCCGGGCCGTGGGGCGTGGCGGACGAGGACCCATGGGAGGAGGCGGGCCCCGGGCCCGATCCCGGGGCACCACCTACTCGTGAGGCTGCCTCGGAAGAGGCTGAGGCCACCGCGCCGCCGCCGACGTTCCAGCGGCGGCGCCGGCTCAAGGAGGCCAGCCGCCGCTCCCGGCGGCTGCAGGAGAAACACCTGGGGGCAGGGAGCTCCCAGCTGTAGCACAGCTGCGAGCCCGGCCACGTGCTCGGTGCGGATTGGCCGTGGCCCGGCCCGCAGGCCTTTTTAGGCAGGCGCGGGGCTGGGGAAGGCACGGAGCAACAACCGTTGGCTTCCCGTGCGTCTGTCGCCCATGCCTTGTTCCAGTCCAGCCCGTGTCTGCGTTCCGCTGCCTGGCTCTACCAAGACCCTACCCTGCGTTAAAGGTGCAGTAACCATTTTGTGTTCGGGGTGAGGCAACCCCTTGTTATTTCCCTGACACCTGCTGTTAAGGGAAACCTCAGTTCAAGGCCCCTTGCTGGCTGTCCCCTGTGGGACTGATTGGGATGCTGCAGGCAGCCGCCTCCGGCCCGGCCCCTGCTTGACCTCAGCCCGCGCTGACAAAGACTCTGGGGCACTTTCCAGGATGTATATCCAGTTGAAATGCAGGCTAGGTCCATTGGCTCTTATCAATCTCTTGTTAGGAGTTACTGTCTGACCCAGAGCAAATCCAACAGTGTTCTATATAGCGGGTAAGCTGGTTATTTTTAGGAGATGTTGTTAACCCCTGATACTGCTCTCATTGGCTTATGAGAAAGCTCAGGGTTTTCCAGAATATAGTTTTGAGGAGCACATCTGAATCACTGATTATATGCATTCTTTTTTGGGAAAAAAAACTTAAATATTTACTTATTTATATAACACATTTACATATCACCTTTTACCCTCCTGGGTTTCAGGAAAAGCAATAACAAAACAACAATAGATTACAATGACTTGGAAAATATCTCAGCCTTGTGAACAAAGACTATAATGGGGGGGCATGTTCTATAACCAAGTTCCTACTTTTTCTATATTACGCCCACATGATTTATCTTATGCTATACTAATTATATAGAACATTATGTTGAGCAATTCTGCGTTTGCCAAAGTGGAGTGAAATGCATGTTAATGATAATACAATTCCAAGACAAAAACATTCCAAATCTACATTCCATCCTCAAAACTTCTGGAACTGAGTGCCTGTGTAAGGGGAATCTGAAGAAACCATTTAGTGGGTTCCCACATTTTTTCACCTTCTTATTGCTGCTTCTTATTTTCAACAGATTTCTCTTGCTTTCTCTATGGTTTTATACTCAGAATATATGCAAAGCTTTTATTTTAAATCCAGTTTAAAAAGGTCATATAAAAATTACAGTGGCAGTTGCTTTAGCTCTATATGTAGAGATATCAAAACCTTACATTACTTTATTGTAATTTTTCCTGTTGCCACTCTGGAAAAGTTTGCAAAGATATTCTTCTAAAGTAAGAGGTAAACAGGAGGTAAACAGGAAAGTGATCCTAATCTCCCTTGCCACTTCTTTTTGGTTGTGATTAAACATTGCACCTTATTCTAACACTTCTTTTATATCTATACAACTTTAGTTGCAACAGCACCTTTTTTATGATTCCCAAAGCTTCATTTCAATTTCGTTTTACACTTGAGAAAAAGAAGCTAGTGCATGTTTCATCTAAGCTATTTTCCTTCATAAAGTCATCATTAGTACTAATTACATCTTCATTAAGAGACTGAACAGTAACTGGCAGTTATTGAACTACTAATTGCTTTTAATTTAGAATCCCTGCTTGTGCCAAAGGAAGCAGGACTTTTCAGAGTTTTACAGAAACTTCCCTAAATGAGAGTAGAAAAGAACAGCATTTCTGAATTTTGTTTTAAGAAGTAAGGGCTCCTACTCCCTGGCAAAAATATACAAAAATTAAGAGGTTCTTTTTAACATTTCTTATTGTTAAAGATCTCAGAAGAAAAGAATCCAGTCATTGTTTACGTTAGACCAAACCGGGAAGAAACAACTTATCCATGACAAACTCCCTCTTTGAAGATTATAATAGACTTACATTTCAAAAAGAGAAACAATATTACTTTGGGGAGCTATTATTGTTGTTGTACGTCTTCAAGTCATTTCTGACTTACGACCACCTTAAGGTGAACATTTTTACAGATATTTTGAGAAGAATTTGTCAACTTTTACAGCATTCTTCAACAGTTCTAAACCATCCCCAAGTAACACATAAGTAATAAAAAAGCAAACAGCAAGAGAACAACTTAAACATTTACAACTCCTGAAATCATAACAAAAACATTACTTGGGAGGGAGAGAATTTTGTAGGAAGTTACATATATCTGTCCAGGCTCCACATAAGATACAGCCATATTCACAGTAATAGAGTTGAATGCAGACCTAGGTTGAAATCCTACTCAGTTATAAAACTCTCCAATGGCCTCAAAGATGTCACTTCAGCTAAGCTGAACTTACTCTCAGAGAGCTGTTATGGGCTTATATGAGGTAAAACAATGAGCTATGTCTAGTTTTATATGGTCAGAACAGGGAAAAAAAACCAGTCTTGAACAGGTTTCTCTAGCTTTTTTGATTTGGAGAAGTATGTAAACCCATGGGTGCTTATTTTGCAGTTGGCGCTTTAACTCAGAAGATCCGAATCATCAGACTGTTCATATGAAATTCAAAAGATCAAAATCCTCAGGCATCTTTATGTCTGGCAAATATCAGTTCATGCACCAGAGTACTTAGGAGTCGGGGGAAAGTCTCACTACAATTTGGATTTAACAAACGGGGTGTCTAATCCCAATACAGCACAGAAGGCCACAGATGCAGCAAATAAATGCTGAATAAAATAAGTGAATTGTTTCCCCCTGCTACATCTGCAAAGTGCTCTTACCTTGATTTTCACGTTGTGGCTACAAATGGCATTTCAAAAACCCCATGCATTCTATGACATGTCCACCTATGACTATATCACAACGAACATATGGATAGAAAGAGAGGGAAACAGCTATCTGGATTTGTGCTGAGCTGTCCACTAAATAAAGATCTATGGATGCCAGCAAGAAAACACCACTATCTTTTAACAAATTAAAGTGTAAGAAAAGAGGCTGCTAATAGAATGCAAGAATGGGCTGACACATGCAGTTCTAAATTACAGGTGGGAGGACAATGTGGGGAAAGGATCTGTATTCAATGCAGCCAGTTAGTAAGATTAATGAGGGCAGAAATCACATTGCACGGTGGTCAATCTTCAATAATTTAAGGGTAATAGAAACTAATTTCAAGGTGATTTTTTTTTTTTTTAAAAAAAACCCTCTCTGAATTTAGGACCAGACTACTTCATGCTGCAAAGTTCCCACTGTGTAAAATCAGAATGCTGCCAACTATGAAGAGAACCAAGAAACACTGCATCAATAATAAATAGTACAAGTACTTATCCTAGAAAGCCCAATAATCAGGGGCACAATTGGGGACAAAACACAAATAATTTTATGGATTTAATTTTGGGAAGCAGTGGGGAATTCATAGTAAAGATAAAGGACCATTCTTGAACACACTAAAGTGAAAAACAGCAGTCTTCTAAAAAATATTTGTTGAGAGTTTGCATTTTATACCTTAAAACTGAATTCTATGTACTAGGATAAGCCAGAATTAAAAAGCAAACATGGGTAAAAATGAGCTATACACTTAATATTATCAAGTTGAATAAAGATTCTGTTTGAAAGTCAAACTGATTTCCTCCTTTAGCATGGATATATCTCACTCTGCTTTAATTATAATCATTCAGTGGGTCAAACTAGTGACCTGACCAGAGAAACAGACAGTCTGACTTCTAAAAAGCTAGCAAAAATGAATCCCCCATCTCACCAAGTTGTTCCCCAACCTATATCTGCACACAAAGAATGCAATCTAAAATCTCCAGAGAAATATGGCAATTAAGTTCTCCTTGGCGAGCTACTGGCCACCTATTCCTGTTTTTAATTTTTTAAAATTCTGAAGTTTAAAATGTATAATTGAATATGAAAGTTAGAATTGTCCATGTCATCATATTTTGAATTTCTATATATGATTGTGGAACTGGAAAGTGAAGAAAGCTGATGGGAAGAAAATCAACTAAGTTGAAAAATGGTCTTGGAGAAGAGTTTTATGAATACCCCGGACTGCTAAAAAGACAAATAAAAGGATCACAGAAAAAAAGGACCAAGCCTGAACTCTCCCTAGAAGCTATGACTAAACTGAGACTGTTGTACTTTGGACATATCATGAAAAGGCATGACTCACTGGAAAAGACAATATTGCTTGGCAAGGTAGAAGGCAGTAGGATAAGAGGAAGATAGCATTACAGATGAATAGACTCAATTAAGGAATCCATGGCCCTGAGCCTGCAAGATCTGAGCAAGGCTGTTGGTAATAGGATGACTTGGAGGTCTCTGAGTCACGTGCAATAAATCAGAGTAGTTAACAATAGCAACAGCAATTAACAACAGGACCTTAGATGTGCTTGCCAAACTGTCAAACAAGGGCTGTAGCAGGGATGGAAAGGATATTTGCCATTATTGGCTTCCTGGTCAAAAAATGGGTTTCCAAACATTGGGAATATGCTTGAGAGGAACAAAATGCAGGTGGGAATTCTGTGTCGTTTTTTCACTCAGTATTCACACATCCCAAAATAGTTGAGGAAATTATTCTGTGCAGAAATATGTGCATTTGTGCCAGATTTCTAAGGGATTTTGCCCACACACAAAATAGCTATCTGTAAACATTGTTTTTGCATTACAAAATGTGAGTTTTCCACAAAATGTGTTTTTTTCCCCATGAAATCCCCACCATTTTCATGTAATCCCAGCCATACATTTCTGTGGTGAATAATCTCCTGAAACACTTTAGGATGTGTGAATACCAGGTAAGAACTGTGGAGAAATATTTATTTTATTTCAAAGCAGAGAAACTGTTGAACTGATTGAAATACTCAAATATTTATATTTCTAATCTTTAGTACTGGCCATCACTACTAGGGATAGGACAAAACAAACCTAAGCCTGTCTGCTCTGAAATAAATACCACTGAGTCCAATGGGTTTTAAAGCCTGATAAACAGATAGAGAATTGCAGTTTACCTTCACGTATTTGTGAACACTGTTATGGCATATCATGATTTCTCTTCAGCAATAAATACCATCTTGATGGTATCCTCTAGGCCAGTGGTAGGTGAAAATTTCATTCAGTTTGCATTTCAATGGAAGTTTACCTACTTTGCACATTTCAAACCACTACATGAATCAAAATGCCATTGTACTACGATACTGATACTTTTCTAAATTTTGCAATGCAGTTGCTCAATTTAAAAAATCATACAAATTTATATTAGTTAAGGAAAGTATAAAATGTTAGATTAGGAGAAACTGTTCTCAAAAATGAGTCAGTAAGGGAGAAGATTACAAAAATTGAGTATAATTGAAGAAAAATATGTGAAAATGGTAATCAATTCCCCTGCAGACCCTTTTTTTAAAAGGCAAAATAATGCAGCACTGGGGGGAAATTAATTTGAGAGAGCCTTCTTGGTGGCTGCTCCCACCCTGGGGAACACTCTTCCACAGGAGGGTAGGCGGTCCCTCTCCCTGCTCTTCTTTTGCCAGCAAGGGAAATTTTTTCTTTTTAAACAGGCTTTTATGTAAGCCAGGGGAGCTTTATTTATTAACTTGTTTTAATCGAATATTATGATTTTGTACGTTTTTAATGTTTTAATTGTTTTGATGTTTTAATTTGTTGTTGGAAACTACCTTGGGTCCCATACTGGGAGAAAAGCAGCATACAAATATAATAAACAAACAAACAAACAAATAAATATTTTGAGTTTGGAAAATAGGATCCTGAGCAAAAGCAACCCTACCCGAGATTAGTTTAGCCTTATTCTACGTAAACAAACTGAAAAATGAAGACACTGAATAGATATTCTGGGTGGCTGAAACTCAAGTCCAAAAAACTCTGTGCTTTGGAGGAAACATTTTAAGAAACTCGTCTTGCATACCAGCAACTCTTTTCATTTTTATATACAATCCTTATAATACTTTTCAGTCCCCTGACCTTTTACCGGTTCTCTTTTACTACTTAAATTTCATTGGAAGGGTTTTCTTTTTAGATTCAAGATTAACTGTTTTATACTGTAATTCTCAACACACTTTTCTAGGAGTAAGTACCATAGAGTCCATGGGACTCAACAGACATACTATTGTGCTGCAAAGTTACGTGAGCTTCTGTGCTCCAAGTTCAGTCAGATAGTCGCTGTGATCCAAAGTCAATGGAGGAGCAGGAGGCAAAAAGTAGACTGGTATGTTTTATTGTTCCATTTTCTGCTACCCAGAATAAATAAAAATAACATGGAATGACTGCTCGATTTGTATTCTTGACTCCTTAATATTGATTTTATACATAGCGCTGAACTGAAAGCACGGAAGCATTTTTGGTAGCATCAAAAATCAGCTTCCTTTAATGTTTCCTCAAGAAACGTTTGTTTGATTAATGCATTTATTAGATAAAATATAAATAGGCGTTCATTAATTCCATCTCATTAAAACAACAGAACTGGATTGATCTTAAAGTGCATTGCCATATCCCCACATTGTTTTGATACTTCTCTCTCTTAATCTTAATAGCTGATGACAGAAATTTAGCAACTTATAGGGTCACGTTTCGACATATGTCCTCCAACAGGATTTTTACATAGAATTTTTCTGAACAGTCTGGCATACAGTTCAATAAGGGAGAGATCAAATGACAGCAACTCTGACTATAAAAATACAATACCTAATAATCCATGTCATCTATGATTTTAGTTTACTTCATGCATTTTATAGTATTTTATACTATTTTATGCATTTATGTCCTATTTTATGCTTTTATATTCTGTTTATCACCTATCTTACTTACATATTTACATCCTGTTTTTAATTGGTGTACTTTCTATATACCACGCCATTGGATGGTTAACTATGTTGGGTCTCTGGACTGTAAATAAAGTTTGATTTGATTAATTCACTTATTCTGGAAGCATGTTAAATCAGTATACAAAGAGAGGAATCCTGCCTCCTTCATGTCCAGTTCCATTGCTATCCTTACATGAAGAGTGGTAAATCTGCACAGGAGATAGGTCTCCAAACCCACAGTACCCCAAGCCCTGGAAAGCACCCACACATACAGAAGCTCTCCTTTAGATGCTCCATATGAGGAGAGAAAACTGGAGACAGAAGGAGCAGGGCCAGTATGCTTCCCCTTTGTGTTTGTATGCTTCCTGAGTGAATGGGACAGGTTTTGCTTATATACCTCCTGGTTCTCTGTCATTCCTGATTGGTTGGGATAATCTCTTGACTAATCCAGTAGAGAAGAGGAGGAATAAGTAGAAAACAGCACCAACACAGCAGCTAGTTGCTAAAATAAAGACAGTGAATAGCACTGGGAAAATGGAGATTAAGTGTTCTGTCAGAAAATAACTTTCTCCTATGGCTCATTCCTGAAAAACATTTTCAACCCTAAAAACAAAATGGGTAGAAAATTTGGAATGGACTTAGTTAAGAGATGTTTGTTTTCCTTCAGTCATAACCCAGTTTCCTTTTTTTGGATATATTAATAACTCCCATTTTTTTCTGTCACTTGTTACATAACTCCAGTCTTATGAAATCTCTACAGTGGTGTGGTATGCTTGCAAAAATGTAATTATATAAAATCAAGTAATGCACTGTTATGAAGTATCCCCTTCCCCCAAAAAGGCATGGGAGAGGAGAGTCAATGATAGTTTCCATGGTAATGTAAAAGAATACCTCATGTTGTGGTGGACACTAGCTCTCTGAAAAGCAATAAACCCAAAAGGAGAGAATAATGGAACCCAGATACCACCACACTGGGCAATTTCCAGTCACCCAAGAATGAATTACAATTATTCTTTCCACCCAACCCTAAAGACATATTTGGGGAGAATGTGGGATCCATATAATTAAACATGCTTAATCATCAAAAAGATCTCCATTGCTAACGCAAGATCCCACAGAAGCTAACTGGACTGGGAGTTGAATCTTATTTCCATGCTAGTAACAGGACAATATCTTCCACTGCTGGCTGGCCTGTTGGGGGTGGGTGGGTTGGATGAGTGTGTACTCATGTAATATACATTACATGGCACACACACTGTCCATTGCCTATCTATGCTGTTTCCTCCTCAGCATCTTCTACCTGTGACAATTGCACCACTTTTCCCAGTAGCTAAGCTGGATTTAATGATATCCACTCAAGCATATAAAACTTTATGTTGGCTGGAAAAAATATCATGTGGGCATAGCAATACCTTCTGAGAAAGACTCAGGAAGAATCCTATGTTTGCTCAGGGAATGTCTCTGCTCCCTGAAATGAAGTTAAATCACATATACAAAAAATGTGGCATACACTGAAACATTCAGTCAGTACTCAACAGTCAGTACCCATTATTCAGTCCTCCCTCCCTCCCTTCTTTCCTTCCTTCCTTCCTTCTCTCTCTCTCTGTCTCTCTCTCACACACACACTCAATTTCCTTTGTGGGAACCAGGGAACCTGACAAGAGATCTGGAGGGAAGGCTATTCCCTACCTCCCAAACAACACAAACCACAAGTGAGACCCAGTAGCACCAGTGGCCTCTAAGAATTCTATCTGTTAGTCTTTTATCTACCCCAGCCTCCTGGCTTCTCATGAATGCATGAAACGCCTATAGCGATGTGACAGGCAACAGCAAGGAGGTGGAGTGGTGGAGTCAGCTCTATATGTTATTTGCTTGCTCTTTGCATAGTTGTAGTGTCACAGGGTTATGTATCATTGCAACAATATTCCTCTGTGGTGCAACTAAACTAATTTTATCCCGGCTGATATTCAGTAAATGCTGTAACAGATTCAGCTGTTTCCACTGTACTCGACACATTGGTCCTTGTTGATTTACCTCAATTGTTCTCAGCTACCGGAAGAGAAACCAAGATCCTCCATGACGTACCAGCACTTGAGCTTTGCTCTGAGCCACAACTGGAATTCCAAATCATTATCTTCCCAAATTCCTAAGTGCACAATAAGCTAAGCAGTGGATGGCAAATATTACTGGAATGAGACCTGCCAGGACAATAGCCAGTACAGACAGAAAACAAACTGAATGAACACATGAAGTTGTGGCTGGATGGGATGAAGGGGGCTGGGCCAAAAAATTCCTGACCGCAGATCCATATATTATTCCCTTTGGCTAGCTAAGGCCCTGCAATGTCTCAGGTGCACGGCTGTCTTTCTTTCCAGCCTTTTCTTGTGGGTTCCAGAACTCAGTGTAGTTTCAAGCCTCCTCAACAGTTTTTTCTTTACTGGTGGCAAATGATGCAGTAGGTGGTACTTAGCAAAGAAGCATCCCAATCTTTTCACTGATGGGGACCAGTTTTCCCACACAGCCAGTGTACAATTGGTCCATCAAACCAAGTCTATCTAGACTACCCTTCAACTAGCAATCAATTTCTGCATCACTGCATATAGGGGGAGCTTGGGTTGGGATGCACACTCTTAAGCCACAGCTGATGGAAGATACACTCTCAAGGGTTACATAGTGCAGAAGTAGACAAAGAAAACCAAAATATAAAAACATGACTCATCTGCCCCCTCCATAGCTAGAAAAGCTATGCAAACAAGTTATCAACAAAGAAAAAAATTCACCATTCTGGTCTGTTCCCTGCCTTCAAATTTTTCCTAGTTTCAAACTGCAAAGTGAATACAAGAAGTATTTAACAAGGTCACTAATGCAAATGAATCCTGAAAGCCCTAATATAAACACTAAAATTATAATATTAAAAAAATTAAACTGATTATCATACTTTTATTTAGCTATGAAACACAATCTATCTCCTTAAGACTGATGACTCCTCAGTATGGCTTCTTGCTTAGTAGCTACGACCTCCACCCATGTATATCTGTATTTCTTCAGGTCAAGAGTAGATATCCATATTTTTAAACTTTTCTGGTTAAAATAGATTTCTGGAAATTAGGAAAAAGCAAATGTTGAAAGGTTGATGTCCTAATCATACTGCATCACCTTGAAGTATTGACTCCCTGCGGCCTCCTTCCTGCAAGTCACAATGCATCTTTCTTCTGTTTAGCATGCCTAAGGGCTTCCAAGACCATGTCAAGAAATGATCCTATTTTTACTGCTCTCAAAAGCAAAGGATCAAATTCAAGGCAAGTTTATCAGAATTGTTAGACAAAATGTCTGTGTTAAGTCCTTATGATGTTGAACCTGGGTGTCTACCAACAGATGATAGCGAACTTCTGTAGTTCCTTTTTTGCTTCTGAGTTCCTGCAGGTGTGTTTGAATTATTTACAGCATCATATTTATTTTAAGCCTTTTCTCATGCTCTTCAGTCAACAAGGCTCATAGAATGGCCTACATAAGACCAACAAAAACAAAAGCAAATCATTCCAAGAATTATGCACATATACACACACATACACACACGGTCTTCAAATGGTCTAATTTAAAAGAGGCGGTGGTAATAATGACAGATATGTCAAGCTGGTTGTTTCTTCTTTTCTTGATCATAAGGAAGTTAGGTTTAGCTTCTGAGAGGATAGGAGAACCCCAATCTTAGCAGGTGAGGCAGCAGCATAGTATATAACAAAAGGTAACATGGTAGGTTTTTTCTTACATCCAAGGAATTTTATTATTACAAAAGAAAACTACAATTACAGAATAATGAAGTTGTTAGAGGAGCTCACAGATAATCCACTAATGCAGGAAATCTACAGCTACTCTGACTTTCTATGTTAACTTCATGAGAATATTTCAAATATTTGAAGATCACCTATTAATTATTTCAACCTACTCACATCAAACCTGGTTACCAGGCTGCCCTGCATAATCTTTGTTTACTTCTTTTAATAAGTTCTTGATCACTCCTCAGGATGTGGTTAACTATACATCTGGCTATGTTTGTGTACTTTCACAAGAAAGATTCCCTGCAGGAGAATCAAGGCTGCTTAGCTGCAGAGGCTACTGATGGGCTTCTGCCAGTAAGAAATCAACAATTCTTCAGGCACAGTGACGGATGACTTTTGTCAGGCATTCTCACCATCCTCTTATTCTAGAATGACCCATCACACTGTTTCTGTCACTCTTGAAAAACGTTATTTGTGATCCAAATCCTGCCTACCATGTAAACGGAAATTAAAGTTTTCATCCCAGTCTGCTATACACTGTTCTAAGCTCAAAAGGCAAAAAAGGAAGAGAGAGGAAGACGCTATGGTACATTTTTAATTTGTGCCAACAAACATAGGACTAGATCAGAATAGTCTCCAGTGTGCCCTTCTAGATATTGGACTGCATTTTTTACAATTCAACAATATCTAGAGGACCGCATGATTCTAAATCCTAGACTACAGTTATATTTGTTTCCAGGCTGTGGTAGATGACAATTAAACTGCTTTGACAGATCCACACAGCAAAATCTGGCAGAGTCTCTTTCTCACTGGCTATTTTTAAAACTAAGTCATAAGTCTCAATTTCCTTTCTAGAAGGGTCTCTTGGCAGAGAAAAACAAACCAACCGAAATGATTTAAGTTAAAGAAAAAGCATGGAGAAATATAATGTCCTCCATTTAACTGAGTTGCCTATGTAGGTACTGAAAGCTGCTGAAAAGGACATGAGAAAGATTTCTTGAGCCCTCTGTAAATACAGGCATCAAGGGAAGGAAGACAGGATGGATGCTGTCTTTGTATTTCTTTTACGCTTCTTCCACATCCATGGTTGGGCATGGATAAACTGAGAAGTTTATTTCTCTGACAGCAGACTAGGGTGGAAAATATGGAAAGCCCCCTCTCCTGGCTTCACAAAGAACAGCACTGATTTCACATTTGGTGAAACTATGCAGCCACAGAGGCCATATTAGTCAAAGAGGCAGGATAAAAATCAAGCCATTCTATGAAACTAAAATATGACAATTATGTCCAACAGAGGTAGAATGGAATGTGTAGTCAGTCCATGAAATAGCAACAGAACAGGGACATCCTGTCATCCCCATCTGAAACTTCACACGGAGAAAAACATAATGGGAAAGATGTTAATGGATAGGGATATGATGGGTAGGGAAATTGCTACCTTCCCTCTCTACTCTCAACTGTAGTTTCTCCTGAAGCACTCCTGAAAACAAAATTTTTTTAAAAAATTGTCAGATGTTTCAATTTTTCAGATGTACATAATGTGCAGTTAGTTCCCCTGCATTCTGTTATTTGGGGGGAAAACATTTCTGAACAATGAAGAATACTGTAGAGACAAAAAATCTGCATACCTGTATCCTAGCATAAGCTGCCTTGATAAAACACACCCTGCTGATTCCTTGCCCTTTCATTATCTCACATGAGGCATTAAACTTCAGTCAAGGAAATTCTACCTTCTTGTTCTTGTCTACAAGGTAGACACATACTTTTATGTTAATGTTGCTACTGCCAAGCACAGCCTTACTGATACGATTTGTAGCATGCAACAATTCCATCCATTTGGTGAAACTTCAGATGAAAGCTCTGTAATTGGAAATAGGCCCTGAGGTCCTTAGAAGTATGGATTGTTAGTACTGTGGCCAAGGTGGGCTGAACCTTGCATGTTATGAGCCTTGCATGTTATGAGACAACAGGATATCAAGCTGTTACCATGCCTGTCACAGTGAACCACAGTTACCATGCCTGCCATTGAGCCTGATAGATAATATGTGATTAGTACAAGGGCCTTAGGCAGGGAAGTCAGACCATGAAAGCTCTCTCTTTCCTTTATTCCATTTACTAAAACTATCAGACTGAGAGTAAACTTCATTAGCAACATAACTGATCTCTAGGTCTCATCCTGGAGGCTTCTCGGTATATTCTGAATCAAATGATTGCTCCAGTTATGAAGTTAAAAGTTGAAATAATGGGCAGATGGCTTCTCCAGCAATATTTATCCTCTGTTTGACTACTCTATTTGCTATCAGTTAACAAATTTTTGAACTAATTGTTGTTAGTACATGCAATTTGTAGAGGTCGACAGTGAAGAAGCTGACTGAAACAAAATTGAAAAAGGTCATGCCTTTTAAAATAAAATGTTTATTGTACTTGCACACTCTATACTCAGTAGTCTTCCATTTAACAACCTGATGTTGCCTGTTTTGGACTATGCTCCTATCACACCATCACTTCCAGATTAATGAAAACCTTCTCTGGAACCTGACATCAGATAGCCTGGTGCACACTTCTGCTAGTGCTTAGAAAAGTTACCTTTCAGTCTTCAGCTCTTAGAATTCTCAGCCAGAAATTCAGTGTCCAAGCTTTCTGGGAATTATAGAAGCTGTAGTACTTTTTAAAAATGATATAATAGAATAAAAAGGTCATTTAGAAAAAAAAAATCACACTTGTGTATGCGCAACTGTTTGGAGTGTTGTCTGAACTGGACAGCCTGGATTGTTTCTCTTAACAAAGCCAGGACACCAATGCAAAACAAAACAACCCTTTATTTAATACTAGCTTTTGAACACTGCAACAATCTATGGAATTCCAGAATCCTGGTTTACCATATTCTGCAGTTACATAATTCTTTTATAAGCATTTTCTTGAAGGAAGCAATAATTAATTTTAGGATTCTTCCTTCCACTCTGAAAACTACAGTTTTCACAGGCTATTTGCCAACTGGGACTTATTGTGTGCAAAATTTGCAAATGGCTCTTTTTCACAGAAAATAGGATTTTCTTTGCTGGAAACTGAATTTTCTGTGCAAGTAATATTTCTATGCAAAATTATTATTTCCTACACAGAAAATGCTATTTCAGGTACCAAAATGTTGTTTTCTATGCATATCAAACATGTGTAAATTTTGTGTGGAATATATCTCAAATTACAGCATTTTCTGATCAGGGAACAGCATTTTCTATGTAGAAAATAATATTTCTCAGTTGAAATATTAATTTTCTGCACTGAAAATGCTGCTTTCTATACAAAACAGCCATCTGTGAATTTTACACAGCTAAGTCCTGAACTACAAAGATTCTCATCACTGCTAGGTTCTTCTCCTCAGGGTTTCTTAACACTGAAAAATACGTTTTTTGACTATTTTAAAGATATTTTCAAATATTCTTTATATCCATAATATCCTGTGGACATGATTATCCTAAAGAGCAACACAAATGTTTCATGTATTACTATTATTATCCTCTATTATTCTTTATTTATATAGTGCCATCCATGTACAAGGTGCTTTACAAAATTAAAATACAACAGTTGACATAAATAAATACATAATAAAATGAATATATAAAAAATGAAAAAAAGTCAAGGGTATATGCAATTACAACCAGTGCAACGTAACATCACAATAATGCCAATAAAAAATATCTAATTAACAATAAAAACTAGTCCAACATTCCAAAAATTTCAGAAAGCAATTTCAATTTTCAATTTAGATTTAAAAACAGTAAGAGAAGCAGCAGTTCACAAGGTCACCGGAAGGCAATTCCACGCAGAAGGGGCAGCGAGAGAAAAGGGCATAACTGAGCTAAAGAGGAAGAGACTTTAGGCTGGGTAAGAAGACACGTGTTTGCGGAATGTAGGTTTTGAGCGGGCTGGTAAGAAGAGATAAGAGCAGCAAGATAAGGAGGAGCTAAATTATGTAACACCTTAAAAGTCAAACCAAGGAGTTTATAAAGGATCCTACAAGGAATAAGTAACCAATGAAGGGAGATCAGGAGAGGGGTAATGTGATTGAAATGGCAGGCTAAGAAAATAATTTTAGCAGCAGAGTGAAAAACAGAGACCAGAGGGGAAAGATGAGATCAAGGAAGACCAGTAAGTAAAAGATTACAGTCATCGAGACGAGAAATAACGAGAGCATGGATTAAAGTCTTAGCAGAAGAGGGAGATAGGAAGGGTCAGATTTTAGAGATGTTATAAAGGAAGAAGCGGCATGAACTAGCAACAGTCTCAATTTGGGAAGCAAAAGACAAAGGGAAGCAAAAGACAAAGGGAATAAAAAATGAATCCAAGACTGCGAGCTTCTTTCACTGAATGGATAAGTGTGTTATTGATGGTGATAGAAAAGGTGGAAAGTCGAGAAGGTTTCGGGGGGAAAATGAGTAATTCTGTTTTTGCCATATTAATTTTAAGAGGTAGTGAAGCATTCATGAAGAAATACCAGAAAGACACTCTGTGATACGGTCTTCAATATCCTTTGAAAATTTAGAGAAGGAAAAATATAATTGAATATCATCAGCATAGAGACGATATTGAAACCCAAAGGAACTAATAAGATTACCTAGAGAGAGTGTAAAGAGAAAATAAGAGAGGTTCCAAAACAGAAACTTGAGTGATTCCTATGAGAGAGGGAAGGAAGAGGACTTCTGATTACCAACTACCATGTTAAAAGAGCGACCAGAAAGATAGGATGAAAACCAACTAAGAACAGACCCGGTGAACCCTAAGGCATGAAGGGAGTCTAACAAGAGAACATGATCAACCATGTAGAAGCCTAAATACGTGCAAGATACACCCTTCTTTAAACTAAACTGTGTGAACTCCATCAATGTTTATATCAGTTTTCAACAAATACTACTTTCTAAAACAACAAATTTTAAAATTTTAAAATCTTTCCCAGTTCAATAGAGGGTGTTTCTAATACAGAAACTAAAAAAAACCTTGGGTGCCAAATCTGGCTCATGCATTTGGATTCCCATAGATATTACTCCATCAGCTTATACCATGCTCCATAATTCACCATGAAGTCATTAATGGCAAATTAAAAAGGTATATTTGTGTGCAAGAGAAGCATATTGTATTATAAAAATGTTCTGAAAATGCAAATACCTAGATTGCTCTTTTCATATGTAACTACTAAATCTGTTAAGGTCATAGGAAACTACTTTATACTGATTTGGACCATTGGTCCATTTGGCACTGAAAAAGTCTTTCATATGAGTAATTGTCCTTAAAAGAGGAACAGCTATGGTAGTATAAACAAACAAACAAACAAACTGTAAGGTTTACTTAAAGAGAAACATAAGCAGGAATTCATGAATTTGCTACGAATTTGCTCAGCTGAATGGCAATGACTCCCTGACATCCTACACAGTTTTTATCTACCTGACATCCAGTTCCAATCTTTCCCCTCTCCATTTTCTGCTTGCTTTTGCTGGATTTGAGCTCATGAGGTTCCCAACACATGAATTGCTTGCCACTGCTGAAACTATTATACCCTAGCATCTAAAGGTTAAAGACTGATGGAAGTGGGTGGGTCCAGTATCAGTGGGATGGTGCATCCACTCTAAGCTTTAGTCGAAACTAAAGGCTCAATCTAGGATAGCTCAAGTAAAGGCTAAACACTAGATTCACCACTCCAACAACTGAGCCATCAGCCACCACTAGTAAAGATCACTCCTGAGCAACTGAGCAGGACGCAAACAATAATTGAGAGAGTTATGGGGAACCAATGCTCCACCGTAATAAGAGTACAAATAAGTACAGAGAAAAACTCCAGGCTCTAGTATTTTCAAACAAGATTATGCTTGTTATTGGAGTCATACCTCGGAGAAAAGTACTTACAGAAAAGAAAAGTGGGGCAGGAAGCCATGGGCTCACCCATCTACTATGAACTCACCCACCTACTATTTTGGTGTTAAACTGAGATGTCAACAGATTATTTCTATGTGACTGAAACTCAAGAACCTGCTATTGTATCTAGATTAGTCCTGAAGAAGGCAGGGGCACTTACTCTTACACATACCATCCTGGACTTTGAAGCACCCTTTATGAGACTCAGGCTGTCTCTGCATGCTCTCTCCAAAGTCCAAGATAAAGAGGATGGAATGGGATGAGAGTGAACAAAGTGGTCAGTGGAAAACAACGATCTTGGCTGCCAGAATACATGATGGAGTCTCTATAAACATCAAACATTCAAACAGAATCACAAAACAATATTTTGATTCAAAATTCTTTTTGTTGCCATAGTTTAGGATCACCTATCAGATTAATGAAGCCAAAATTTACTGTGCTAACTCATTTCAAATTGCCATGTTATAAAACCCACAAACTATGCTGCTGTTTGGGAATTTAGGCACCAACATGTAGAAAGTTAACAGATGTCTTCTCTTTGCCAACTAGTATTATCTCTGAAATACGTCAAATGCAGTCATTTGTAGATGGAAATAGTAAAAAGGAAGAGACTAGCAATGCAATTATCAGGCCTTGGAAATCGCAAACAGATAAAAGTCCCCAAAGAAACTTTTATGTCAAAATACAGCACAGCTGAACACTTTGTAGCCCAACTCTTGGGCATTTTTATACAGGTCTAGGAGAAAGGAACAGGTGTTCTTTTTTATAGAGTAGAGAAAAGTGTTATTCACCCTTTATGCATACCAATAAAAATTCAGACATTTAAAAACTATTGTAATAGCTGCTTGAAAATTTTATTAACATACTCTGTCCTCCCATTTTTCTTTAAAGTAGCCAGCCTATACTGTGGATTTTCACACCTAACAAAGATGAGAGCCACTGATGTTGTGTCTTAATTAGCAAGAACATGAAAACCTATTATATAGACTACTAAATTAATGAGAATGATCACTGCAGGGTTTAAAAAGAGATGCTTGTACTTGTACAGCCCTTGAGTCAGAATGCTCTAGGCTAGCACTAATAATTCAGAAATGAAACACAGACCAAAGAATTGGCAGGGATCAGGCTGCTGCATCAGATTACTTTGGAAACACAGAAAGAGAGATGTTGCCACCTTTGGACCTACTAAAGTATAGACAGTCTAGTAATTCAGTGCATCTGTGAGACAAAATCTCTGTAAAATCAAAAGACTTATTTTTACAGTATTAGCACTGGTGTCCTAAACAAAAGTGTTAGCAGACTGAACCAAAGAACATAAGAACCTGGCTGAATCAGACCTATCAACTAGACATTCTTTTCACACACTGACCAAGCATTTCTCTATGGAAAGCCAACCAGCAGAATATGGTTACAACATACTCTCTCTGGTACTCAAAGGTATATATGATCACCCTGACTAGTAACTAGTGATGGCGTTATCCTCCAAAAATGCATCCAACTCTCTTTAAAAGCTGTCCAAATCGGCTGCCATTACTAGAACCACAGAGTCACAGAATTGTACAGTTGGAACAGACCACAGTGACAATCAAGTCCAACCCCTTGCCATGCAGGAATACACCATCAAAGCATTCCTAACAGATGGCCATCCAACCTCTATTTAAAAACCTGTAAAGAAGGAGACTCCAACACACTCTGAGTCAGCATATTCCACTGTTGAATTGCTCTTACCACCAGGAAATTCTTCCTAATGTCTTGTAGATTTTAATTTGACAGTTTAATTATGCACTGAGTGAAGAACTCCTTTTTATCTTTGCTGCATAAACTAGGTTAAATTAGACCAGAAACTTTCCTCTTTCATGCACCCCAGAAAGAGCAGTGTACTAATGTTATGGCACATGGGATTTTCCAGCTTACACTCAGAGGACTCTTCAGGTCTTTAGGAAATAGCCAGCTCCAAACAGCTGTGCGGAACAGAAGCAGCTCTCTATACTACCAGTGGCCTTCTCGGAATGGGGTAGGAGAAGCAAATTTGCTGCTCCAGGTGCTTTGCCATCTAAGCAAATTTTCTCAGTCTGTCTATTGGCAGACCTGGTCCCGTACTCTTGCAAAGCCCCATGACCAAATAACAATGAAATAGCATTTCTGCGCTTGCTATTCCTCTTCAGCAAAGAGCATTCACAAATATGTCTAATGTATGTTTTAAAGTTATCCTTCACAAATATGTCTGATGTATGTTTAAAATTAATTTATGTTGATGTCCATCAGTAGAACTTCCATAAAGTATATGTCATATAAAGAAATATTCTTTTGTCTGTCATTTTTTTCTATCTAGATATTTAATTTTAAACATTACATCCAAAGTGCAGCTTGCATTCATAAAGCCCTAATGATGTTAATGTCAGGGACCCAGTTCTTAGCTCACCATGGAGAGATTAGAATGCTACATATTAGGAGAAAGTTTACTCAGTGGGTGCCTCACATTTAAGGACAGGCAGGGATTCATTCCCTAGTATTATTAGTATTTAAAGTTATCTTGAATGCCCTTTAAAAAAAAAAGTCTGCATTTTTCAGTTGCTCTTGGGATTTTGTTCGTTTTTTTGTTTTTTATACTGTCCATTCTAGAGGTGTTTGTAATATATTTTAAGAATGGTGATTTGTATTTGTACTACTGTATTATTACATTTTCTTTATTGTTTGTACACCACCTCATGAAAGCCAGTGTGGCCAGTGCAGTGGTCTGAGCATTGGACTACGACCCTAGAGGCTAAGGTTCAATTCCCCACTCAACCATGGAAGCCTACTGGGTGACCCTGAGTGTATCACATATTCCCAGCACCCAGAAAACCTCATGATAGGCTCATAGGGTTTTCTTAGGCAAGGAATACTCAGAGGTGGCTTCTCATTGTCCACCTCTGAAATATAGCCTACAGCACCTGGCATTCCATGGTATATACTATTGCTCTTTGCTGCCTCCTAAAATAACTTTTAGTCAAATGCTTTTGAAAAAGGATGCAGTTTGATTCATAATCACACCTTCAGAAATAAATGGAGAATTTCTGTCTGCTTTTTATGCATTAAGCTCCTGAAAGAAGAATAACCTATAAAATTATGAACAGGTGGTAACTCCAAGACGTATTGATGAGAAACACAGACAACATGATATCACTTCTGGATGAGATTATAAAGTTTTGCACGCATTTGAAACTGCAAATGTGGAGTTCCTCAGAGAGAGGGAATATAAAAAATGATGATATTCACTCTGGCAAGTCTGGATAGGCTTGTCATACCAATTTAATTTGAGTTTGTTGGGCCCTGATTAGAAAAGTTGCGATGTGCTCCAAATTTCAAAGATTGTGAAATACTAATTACAGTTCCAAACACAGCCCAAGATCTAATGGTATACTTTTATATTCAGTTGCATACTTCCTATCCATACTGTGCATTTACATCCATCATACATGAACAGTGGCATCTACCTCCATTCCAAACTTTCAGTTTCCTTCCTGCTGCAGCCCTCACAGGCATGAAAAACCTACTCTAGAGCGATTCTCCAAGTCTTTGGGGCAGGATTTAGGGGTGCACAGGGACTGCTGGAAGGAGGGTGAGTCACCACTTATGGTGGATGCAGTAGGATCTACCGTAAGTGCTTGACTGGTATGTAATCACACTTATCTATTCAGGTTTCAAGAAGACACTGAAAGGATGCAACACTAAAATAAAAACAGAAATTATATTCAGCAAGTGAAAGAAATATTAGATTGAAAAGCATAGTCAACTCTGTATGAGATGGGTCATCTTACTTAGCACTTGTGCTGTGTTCTCTCATGCTGAACATAAAAGCTTCCCCCAAATCCTAATGGTGTATCACCCTGTTAATACCTTTCAAAAGCAGAAGTTGAATCAAGCCCTGGAAGGCCCCATGTGGATCCAGAGCCAATTTACTAACATCTGAAAGTCCTTAGTACAGCTCTTGAGGAAAATGAGTTTTATATTGTCAAAACTAAGGTGGATGGTATTTAAATCACTGGTTTTAACGGTGATCTAAATAACCAATTAAAATCCTTGATGGTATCCATCTGTGTTTCTTAGCAACTTACCTAAAGAAAGATTGCACGGTTCACTGATAGCTGGAATCCTTAAATATGCACAGTGAAATATTTACAACAAAATGTAACCTATTTTCTAACTGAGTTTTGTTTTACAGGAAGCTATGTAAGTTATTACTGCACATGTTTTTGCAGTAAAAAACTGTAATATACAAATGTATTGCTTTGATTATAAACCATTTATATACTAAATTACCACATTTAGCCAATTTATTTCTAACTTCTCTTAGAAAGAATCTGAAATTCAGTTCACAGGAACAGAAGTCACATTGTAAGATTGTTAAGAAATCATTTGAAGAAGACCATAGTAAATACACTGAAATTGTGTAAAAGGGAAGGAATTCACTTGAAAGATACTTTGCTAAACAGAAATTAACTTCAGTCATGCAAGATCAAGACACAGATCAAGAGATATACTACATGAAGATTTTCACAAACATGAACAGCCACTCATTTCAAGAATCATTCCAACACTAATTTCCAGAAGTATAATACAACTATTTATAATATAGACCTTTGTAGGTACCGTACAAATTTCAAAGATGACTGACATCCAGATGAGTAAGTCCTAGTGTCACAAAAATGTACATTCAGATACTTCCAGTATACTTATAACTTTAATGGTAAAAATAATTGCCTACACTTCAGATTCACTCCTAGAATCTTTCTTTCATAGCTCTTTATGCTCAGATATCAGCCACAGTGCAAAATTTCTGCAGTGTACTCTGGGTGGGGATGGTTTCAAAAACCGTTAGAAGCCTCACTGGAACTAGACTGGGACATCCATGCTACTGACCTAACATAATTATCAAGATTTTATACAATGTAAAATCAAAGGCTTTCATGGCTGGAATCCATAGATTGTTGTGGGTTTTCCAGGCTTTGAGGGTGTGTTCTATTAGTATTTTCTCCTGATGTTTTGCCTGCATCTGTGGATGGCATCTCCAGAGGATCTGGTGGCATAGAAGTGAGACAGAGTATATATATACACTCTGTCTCACTTCCATGCCACCAGATCCTCTGAGATACCAGCCACAGATGCGGCAAAACGTCAGGAGAAAATACTAATAGAACATGGCCTCAAAGCCCAGAAAACCCACAACAACCCAAAGATTTTATAACTTTTTTTCCCTACTTTTGGTGGCTTCTGATCCATTTCCAGGAGATGTTTTTGACATGTAAAGCCATAAATAGCTTAGGACTGGGATATCTAAAGGGCTGTGCTGTCACTAATGAGCCAGCTCAGTTATTAAGATCTTTGAGGGAAACTCTACTTCATATCACACCAGCACGTGAGTCATTCCTGAGAGTTTTCTTGCTAGCTTCTTCCAGGCTTTGGGACTCTCCACCCAGGTTGGTTTGTTTTGCACCTTCTCTCTGGTGGCCTTCTGCAGGTATGCCTCTTGTTGCTTTCAGGTGTTGTGGTGAGCTGCAGATGTTTTAATTTTTCTAGGCCCATTGACATTTCAAAGGATAACTACCACTGTTAATCTTTTCTATTTTTTTTTTACACAGTTATGGACTTGTTTTTACGATCTATTCATACTGTGGGCTGACTCTGTTATTTTGTTTTTTTGATGTGCTTCACAAGCTGATGAGATATATAAATAAATAGGCATTGTCTTACCCCTACCTCCAATATACCTTAATTTGGAAGGTAGCAAGAAACTTTAAATTCTGTTCCATTCATATCTGCTTTACTATCCCTATCATCCCAGCAGCCTTGTGCTGACCAAAGTGGCTGGTGATTCTGAAGTTACAGAGTGACATATCTATTTTAAGATTAATTTATTTTAATACCTACAGGCAAAGGATTACTATTTGTCCCACCAACACATGCAGCTCTGTCAAGGTTGAAAGCCTTTCAAAGATCTGGCTGTGCATTTGTGCAACAGTCTTCTTTTAGACCTCTTCTGGAGGAGGATCTTGCCCGTTTTCGTAAACAGTTGAACAGTTCCTCTTTAATTCACCATCTTAAGCCACTAAGTTGTGTTTAAGGTGCTGAAATGGGTAGCAGCTGGTGCGATGCTGGGGTTTTCAGTCCACGCATTGTTATAGTGTTATGTTTATTATCTTGGTCTCTGATTGTATACATTGATATTCTGCCCTTTGGTGAAAAGGGCATTATAAATCATCATCATCATCATCTACATACCGAGAGCTGTCAGTATGCACATCTGTGGAAGGCAATAATAAAAATACAATTTCCATGATGATATAACATATATCTATGTAAGCTGACTTCATTTCTGTTTCTCTATTTCTACATCACAAGGAAATGGCTGCTGGATGGATTTTCAACCAATTTGGTGGGTATGTTGTGGATGCTCTTTTTAAAAAATACAGACAATGTGATGTACACAAAATTCACTCCCAATTGTACTCATTTTTTCATCACATTTTCAACAAATTTAGAGAACACGTTTGGGATGGTTTGACTTAAAATACAGGCTATGTAGTGATTACAAAAATAGTATGCTTTGTGCTTCAGTTCTGGGGAAATGTTTGCTTGAACCTGTGTGTGTATCAAACTAACCCTTCATGTATTTTTTTCCCTTCCTGCCTACATAAAGCATGACCCCACTGCTTGCTTTCTGATAGTTCTGATTTGGCTGGAACTTTCCTCTGGGCAGATCCAGTTGTACATTTTGGCTATTAACACAAATGGTGTTACATTCCTGGGGCAGGGGGTGTATGACCTTTTCTGAATAAACTGATTTATCTTTCAGGTTTACAAGGGGTGTTCTTATAGAGGAAATGTTTCCTAGAGGAATATTGTCAAGCCAATAACACACTCATTTAATACGAATCTTAGTCCTTTTAAAAGGACTACTAAACAACACATACTGAGACTTCTTACCTCAGGCACTTTGAGGAGCAATATACCAATGTACTCGTATGCTGGGAGATTAGGGATGTAAAGTTCCAGATTGCCTATGTGCCAATCCTTCCTCAGCTGTGGGCACTTGTACCTCCACCCAAATTGCTGGTGACCTTTTCTGGTATTTATGATGTCAGAACAGATTTTTATTACTGTTTGAGCTGTTGACGCAAAGCAAACAGGTTCAGCAGCCTATGTTTATCCAGGCAAGATAGAAGCACCGGGATGTCAGTATTTTTTTGCTTAAATCAACTTGTATCACCTTCTGCCCAGCTGCTTGGATGATCTTAACACTAACTTATTTTTTTCTTAAGAGAAAGGAGGGACAAAGTTTTGAAAACAAAAAAAGGAGGGGTTAGAAAAGAGAATAAGAACAACTTATCAACCTCTTCACACTTGCTTTTGATGTGTACCACTTCAAGTATTGTACACCTTTAAAACTGCAAGACATGAATGAGACAAAATATACTTAAAAAGATATGTGTCACATGTTTTTGGTAGTCAAGACTTCATTAATTTACCAATGGGTCTGGTCCTGCATTTCTTTTAGACTTTTTGTTCCTCTACATTTTCAATGAATGGCTAAGAGCCCACCCATGCAACAGTATTATGATGCTGTGTATTTCCAGTAGCTTTGCAACTACTCATTTGTGGAATTTCATTACATTGGGAGTGTCTTCTGGAAGCACTGCCAGACCTTCCTATTTACAATAGCTTTTTTATACAGCATTCCCTAACGTGATGGCATTCAGATGTTTTGAATTACAACTCCAATTATTTCTGGCCAACAGCCTTTCTCGCTGAAACTGATGGGACTTACAATTCAAAATATCTGGAAGATACCATGTTGGAAAAGGCCGCTTTACTGGCTAGGGAAAAATTACTGAGTGCATAGATCTGAGAGAAAGTTACCTGCAAATAATCTTAGCTTTGCAACTTTTTATAGATGATATACCATTATGTTAGTGTGCAACCTAAAGCAAGGGACCTTTCTTGGCAGGTGTAGAAGACCTTCCCTGCTGAGGCTTTCCTATTGCCCATGTTGCAATCTTGTCTGCTTTTTGTACATGTTAGCATTTGAATCTGTATATATTTTTGAAATTTAAGGCACTTGTTTTAAGAATTGTTTTAATTGTTTTATTTTATGATGTGATTTGATGGATTATACATTACCCTGGAGTTCTAGACAGAATGAAGGATAAATAACCGCCAATAGGTTTGCTTAAGGGTTACCATAATTTGGAAACAACTTGAAGGCACACAACAACAACAAAAGTATGCTGTTTTAGGAAAAAAGAATCAACTTCAAAAACAAAGGAACAAACTGTTTTGTTTCCCCTGCTTACATGCCTATCCCCACCCCCACCCTGTGATCCATCCAGTCTGAAGACTGACTTGTTTCCAGATGAGTGTAGCATTTCAGGCTGTAGCAGCATGCAAACTAAAACTGCTTCTTCTGCAGTTGCCATCTATAACAGCACCTCTCTCCCATGTGTTTCTGGGATGTGGCTGTAATATTGTCAGTCTCCGTCAGCTGGCTAATGGAAGAAGGGTAGCATATGTCAGCTGCCAGTAGACAACTGAGAGTGATTAACTAGATTTCTGTATGAAGGCTTAGAACAACAGAAATATGGATTGTCCATGCAAATCAACTCAGCATGAAGAAATGTCACAGATCCATGACTTGTGTGGTTCATGACCTCAATATCTGCTGCAGTATTTTATGTATGTACAACTGCAACTCCTGTAAAGTACATGTTGGATCCTACTGTGGAATGACCTTCCCTATGAGAGCAGAAGCAATATCTACTTCTCAGAAACAAATCATAAAGTAAAATATTTAGAGAAAAAAAATGACTGGGTTTGTATTCCTACATGATCATAGCAATTAGCAGGTCTATAAATGATCAAAACTTCATTACTGTTCGTCATATTAGTGAAGCATCTGTGTCAGTCTGATATGAACATAAATACTCTATTTCTCATTTTCAGACTTATTTGCCTAGCAACCAATGCACTTTACACAAGAAAATATACAAGACTGCCATGCTTAACAGGCATGGAAGCAAATGGCCAGAAACTAAGGTGGATCTAACTAAGTGCATGTAACTAAAGTGGCCAACCTCCAACAAGATGATGATGCAATTTTACATTGTTTACTGGCATTTTGTAAATTAAATCTAATAGGTCTGATGTAGTAGTGATCTGGAGTTATGCAAATATCCAAGCTGTGCAATGTGGGGACTAGATTATCTCAGTGGTTAGTCTGGAAAATATGAGTAATTAAGCACAACTGAGGAGAGGAAACTTAAATGTTCTTAGTACAAATTTTATGAAAGTTGCCACCATCATTATCTACCTTTGTTTTGTTCACACAGTGAACTGCATATAATTTTTGAGAACGACATACAAATACTTTAGAGGATAGGTAAAAAGTTGAAATGATCAAGCACCACACTGGAAATTTTGTTGTTGTTATTTAATCTCCAGTCAGCTTAGACCCATTGCAACCCTATGAGTGAGAGATCTCCACAAGTTCTGATCATCAGCAGCTCTGCTGCAGATCTTAGAAATTCAGAGCTGGGGATTTCTTGATTGAATCAGTCCATCTGTAAAGCAAGCTTTCCTTCTTCTTAACTGCTTCCCACTTTGCCAGCATTATCATCATTTCTAATGAGCCATATCATCTCATGATGTGTCCAAACTATGATAGCCTGAATTTAGTTACTTTAGTTTCTAGTGATAGTTCAGGCTTGATTTGCTTTAAGATACATTTATTTGTCTTTCAGGTAGTCCATAGTACCCATGGAACTTTCCACCAGGACTACATTTCACGTAACTAAGACATTTTAGTGCTTGTCAGAATCTGTTACAGAATCAAGTTATGTTGCAGAATCCACATAGAACAAGAGCTACAATCTGGGCATTCTGCTGCACTGTCACCTGAACAGCTGTTAATAATTTCCCCAAATTTCAGTCATTGCCATCTACAGATTCTTTTTCTTTAAAAAAAAATATGAATACTGTATGAGATAAAAGAGGTCTGAAAAACCTATTGCCTTTTGTTATTACTACACTTTTTTGTTCCAGCCAATAAAACTTACTGAAACAAAAAAGAATGCACTATGCTATTTTTTCATTGAACTGTGATACGAAAAAAAAATAGGAGTGACATTATTGTCAGCAGGTTGGTCCAATTTAGAGTTCTCCACTAGGGAAATACAAGAAGTGTACCTGAAACCTGAACTGCAATGCTAACTTTGCTGTTCACTCTCAATACTTTAGAATTCCCCCAAATTCTCCAAAATTCAATGCAAGTCTTTTCTTTAAAGAAAATATGGATGCATGAGGATTAAGTAACTTGAGGTGGTATAATATTAAAGTGAAAACTTCTTCAAGTACTGTCACAAGAAAAACAATTTTTTGTGATGGAACTTCAGCTGTACAGAGGCTCACCTTACGCCAGCTTTCAGGGGTGTGTTGTACCAAGAAAAGGTTCTCCATCCATATATCCCTTTGTAACCTGATCTGTTCTTATGTAATGCTTGCTTATAGGTTGTTTTTAAGCAATCATGTAATGCTGTTTTTATGCCAATTTTTGTTTTTCTGATAATTATGACTTTATAAACTGCTTTGTGAACATTCTGATATGAACTAAAATCCTAAAACAAAACAAAACAAGTATATACAAATATATCATTTGTACACCAAGCTTCTGAATGATATAGTCCTAGGAGATTTTTACCATGAATCAATAGACATATGGAATCTTCTCAGAACAAGTTCAGCTCAGATGGATGAATCTGTCTAATGTTCAGTTTATATTCCTTTGATACAAATGGCAATCCATATCATTTGATACAGATAACAATGCACATTTTTCAAACCATTATAATTAAACAATAGTTTGTGTTGGCTTAGTTTAATACTATTTGATTTGCTGAGTATCCTGTTAAATATTTTCTATTTTGTTTGTATTTTTTTTGTTGTATAATACACAAAAGATGTTATTGGCTTATGGTCAATTAAATGAAACATATTATGCTTTAATGTATTTTATCTATAATTCCATTCCATTTCTGCATTAATTTATATTAAAAAGAGCCACTCAAAACACTGAAATGCACATTTTGGCATTTCCTATATATTTTTTTCACTTAAACATTTACATGCATATTTTGATATAAACTACTGAAGATTTATGTAGCAATGTTCAGAAATGTGCAAAACCTACATTCTGCTGAATCTTAGAGGTATGGATCAGGTCATCCCATATATGAATTTGTAAAGATCAAATTCTGGAAGCATCTGTAAGATCAATGGTAAAGGAGTCTTCTACAGCAGTGGAGTAAAATATTGAAACTCAATTAAACTGATACATGCAATTAAAATATGAACACCTCTCAACTCAAACAATCAGTGGTTAGTTTATTTAAGATGATTAGCATAAATCTTATGAGTGCCTGAGCACCAAAAGTTGAGTACTTTGTGTGAATCTGAGAAAGGTGAGCAAGCTTGCTTCTACTTCATATCCCAGCAGATAGCTCTATTTCTTTCTGCAGTGCCTGCTGTGAAAATTTTTTATCCTCTCAAACAATATTAAACTTGATAAGGTTTGTACCAGACAATCCTTGCCAACAATTGAGTAACTGAACAATTCTTGTAAGAAAATCAGTGATTTCAAAATTGCCCTCAAGAATGGAGCAGATTATGGAGTCAAGCTCCTATGGAGGAAGAACAGTCTTCTAATGACTGCACTGCTACCCTTCTGTTAATACCCATTTGAAACAGCAGACTGGATTGCCCCCCAAAGATTCTTTTAAACTTGTTGTGAGACCTCCTAATGGGAAAGCAGGGGAAGGACGGAAGAAGTTTAAAATAATCAGTGAAGATAGATTTCTTTAGATGAACCTCCAGGGAGGGAGGTAATTCATACCCATATACTGGAATCAAATTTATTGAGAGTACCAGCAATTGGGGGGGGGATGGAAAGAAAAGAAAGAGGACTGAATCAAGGTGAACAAGATTTGAGTATTAAAAAGGCTGAGAAAAAGATGGGATGAAGTGAACAGTTTAGTACCTACAAATACAGATAGAATATCAATATTCTTTGCAGTATTAATGTAGTTATTTTATCTCTATTAGTCGATTGCTTAAAAAGGCATCATTGATTAAAACATGAATAAATAGTCACCTAAATTTGAGAAAATATGAGAAATTTCTTAAACACACCTACCAATTATCTTCAGATGCCATTGCTAAAAAAGGAGCAAAAATTAGTGTTTGTATCCATTTCAATACATTCTGACTTCTCAGGTTATACTAGGTAAAACTGATTTTCAGCCTAATCTGCTCTGTGACAATGTACTAAGAATTTCAGACACAGGGGCTGTATTCAAGAGTGCAGTGGCAGAGCCTGGAAAGTGGGGAGTGGGAGGGGCATGGCTACGATGTGAGAGGCATGGCTGTGGTGCGTGGAAGCATGGCCAGGGCATGCAGGGGTGTGGCTATGGGCCGGGACGCCCCAGAAACATTGCCACCCAGGGCAAACCACCCCTGCCACCCCCATCCCTACGCGACTGCAATAGTGGTCTTTCACTAGTGTTGGACAAACTGAATCATGCTTCCTCCTGCAGCTTCCCTGTGAACCCCTTAAATCTGTTTTGGATGTGTGTGTTGGAAACCCTACTGAGCATATATGTGGATGTGAATATATGGCAGTATGCAGGGGGTTTCAAGGGAAGAAAAGGAAGGAGATTTTCTGTTTTAGGAGTAGCAGCTTGTTCAAAGAATTTTAGTTCTCAGTCCTATCTTATTTATTAGTTCTGTCATTGTAATGGTCCAATACCCTACGTTCTAATGCAGACAACAGCATGACATGATACGCTAAGCATTCACACCTTGCCACTTATCCTGTTCCTTGATGCAGTGTTATATGTAGAAAGAATCCCCAAATGGTAGTGCAATTTACTGTTGGTAATAAATGAATAGGCAGTGGTTAGAAAAAGGAAGTAACAGCAGGTAGAGAACAGTCACCTCAAACCATAAAGAACTTCATACATGACTGAATAGTGAACAAAAAGAATGGGGGGGGGAAAGAAAGGCATTATACAATACCTTTGAACTTGTGAAAGACAGCCCATAGCTCAGCAATGTCTGTGGCAAAGGTAATGTCTGTGTCAAGTACAATGACTCGTTCAAGGTTGGCAGGGAGAGTCTTGGTCAGAACCAGCTTCATCAGCCCATAAATGCCAGAATAGTGTTTGTTGGGTATCCAGGACACTTCAGACTAATAGACAGAAAGGATAGGGAAGAGAAAAGAAGGAGGGAAAAGAAAAGCTTTATTAGAGACATTACTTCTTAAAAACAGTAAGTTCCTCAACTTTGGTCTTAAATGCTGGCCCTTGGAATCAAAAAAGGTACTAGGCAAGATGAAGAACAGAAAGGACAGCCTTGTCCGATATAGATGCATTGGCAGGAATGTCAGCAGAGATGAACACTTTATTCCAAAATGTAATTCTACCACATACTCCAACATCTTAAGCAAAATAACATAAGCTATATTAACTATGGGTCAACAAAGATATATACATATATCTTCTAGTCTAAGATATGCATCATTGTCCAAACACATGGACATTAGAAACCCAAAAGAACTTCCTTTTTTGTAGCATGACTAAAACTGATATGTTGGAGTTTCTTTGCCTCTGGCAATATCGGGATTAGTTCTCTGCATGAGTCAGCCCAACTCCAAACTATGTTCCCACACATACGCTTCATAATATTCCATAGCTATGGCAAAACCTAGTCAGTGCTGGGTCTTATGTTTGTGGAAATGTCTCTCCTGTGATGAAACACTGACTCTTCTTTTGCTGTTTTCAAAAGGGCCTTTTTGTCCAATCCACTTAATTAATTAATCTTAATTAATGATCTCATGCTGATTTTTTAAAAACTACTGCACATTGTGTTATCTTTTCTGTGACCCTGAGTTGATTTTTTTGGCTGCATTCTGAATTATAATACTTTATACGTGTGTGTTACATATTTTTGTTTTTGTTCCTGAGAGCTTTTCTATTCTGAAAGATGGTCCATCATAATAACAATAAAATGAACATAAAAATGCATATTGGAAGAGTAAAAAGAAGCCTAGTAGGCAAGAAAAAAAAAGAGACATTTCCAATATGTTGGACTGGTTTCCAAACTAGAAGCTTAGTGGGCAGGTACCATTATAATAGCTATTCTCATCCTCTTTCACAGGGCTTTGCAATTATAAGGTGAATTTAAGGTAGTCTCAAGAATAACTGGCTGAGAGTCACGGCAAAGGAGATAAAATGGCAAGGGAGAGAAAGGACCTAATGAACATTCATCTGCTGTAAATTCTTCTCATCAATGGCTTCAGTCATAGATGAAGTATCTTTTGGAATCTGACCTTCAGTCCTGAAAAATGAACTAGTCCCATCTTTACCCTCACCAGTTATATCAGTCTGGAAAAATATATAAAATTCAAGCTGTTTCTATGGTTTGTAACACAACTGAATTCCTAAAAAAAAAAAAAAAAAATTCTTTGAACTGAAGCACCTCCTCTCTCTTTGCCAGATGCAAACTGACTTTCTGGTCTTGTAGTGTACTGTTGTTATTATTATCATAAGAGTGGTATGCTTGCAGACCCTCGAAAATTAAATGCACCTTTAAAGCAAACTTTAAAGTACTTCCATTGCAATCTGCCCTGAAATTTGCAGAAAAAGAAAACTCCAGGGTTGAGATGTTTATTCTGAAGAGACAAAATAAATTCTTTGTACTGAAATTATTTTTGGTGTTGTTGAAACCCAAAGAGTTTAAAGCAGAGGAAAAATACGTTCTATAATGAAAACAGAAATGGGAAATAGGTCAAATTCTTTAGAAGTTGACAGGAAAAAGAGACAGAGAGAGAGGAGACAGAAGGAAGACGAGTCATATTTTACATTATTTTTTATTATTCTTAAGTACATTATAGATTGATCTGATAAACAAAGTTTGTTAAAAAACATTCTGTAGCCAAACTTGAATTCTGACATATCCTTCAAATTAGTCATAAGAGATAAGCCTGTTGGATAACTCAACAAGGACCAAAGAGAGACAGCTCCTTCTAAGCAGTTTTAACTATGCTTCTTTTAAGTTTTCAAGCTGCTTTGAGTCCCCTCGGGGAGAAATAAAGGTAATCACCATCATCACCATCATCACCATCATCAATCTGCAGCATTTGCCAAGGAGGCACTCATAGCTATTAGATTCATTATCTTTATATTTTCCCATCTAGAATGCGCGTGTATTGCCTGCCGACTTATGGCAACCCCATGAATTTCATAAGAGTTTTCTGAGGTAAGGAATACTGGTTTTGCCATTTTCTTTCCCTGAAATATAGCCCATAGCCCCAGGCATCTAGAATACCGTATTTGCTGGCATATAAGGCACACCCTATTTATACATCAGCAAATACTGTTTGCCAGTGTATAAGACACACTGGCGTATAAGACACATTCCATTTTCAAACAGTATTTTTCAGGGGAAAAAGTGAGTCTTATACACCAGCTAGTAGGGTAATCCAAATAATCCAATTCTATTCAACATCTCCACCCTCCACCTTCACTTATATTGAAAAATTTTCCTTGCTCTTTTATGTTTATTTAAGCCAAAATTTTAGAAACTCTGTCTATAAGCATTTCAACTTTGTATCAACTTTGTATGTACAATCTTTTGTGTCTCCCATAATGCTTAAATAGGCTCAGTAATTAAAAAAAAAAAAGGCAGAGAGCAAGAAACTACAAACATTTGCCCAGACGTTATAGGCATGTGGTTAACTCAGTCTCAGAATGGAGATAACAGAGAGAAAGATAGGTGTGGAGGTATCAGACTCTATCAATAGCACATACGTACAATGGATAGGAAATGGTGGGTCCTCATCCCCGCAAACAAACAAACAAACAAACAAACAAACAAACAAACGTGGTTGCAGCTCAAAAGATGTGCCTTTTTTAAAAAAAATTATTTTTATTAAAGTTATAACAAACAATATTTGCAAATAATCATTCTTTCTTTTTATAAATATATAAGAAACAGAAAGCAAAGAAATATATACAATCAAATTTATATACCTATCCAACATCTAATTTTATTTCTATTTCTTCTTCTTCTTCTATTGATCTTCTATCTTAATCTACATAAATAGATAAATAGATCATTTCCCTTTTTATGTGACTTGCCATATAATTTTGAAAATATATTTTTCAATTCCCTTTTCCCATATCTTTACTTATTTTCATTCTTGTCATGTTTCATTCTGAACTGCCCATTTTCTTCGTATATATTCTTTAATTTGTTTCAATTCTTCCCTATTTTTCCCTCTTGTTTCACCCTTAAGTGCCATTGTCAAATCATCCATCATTATCATTTCTGATAGTTTAACATCCCATTCCTCGATATCAGGTATATGTTCACACTTCCAGTACTTTGCATAAGTAATCCTTGCATTTGATACCATATATAGTATTATTTTCCAATATCTAATATGCTCTTTTTCTATTTGGTGTAACATATTTAAAAGAAATATTTCAGGGTGCAAAGGAATATTAATTTGTAATATTTCCAATATTTTCTTTTGAATGCTTTCCCAATATCTTTTAGCTTCAGTGCATGACCACCACATATGAAAAAATGTTCCCTCTTCTGTCTTACATTTCCAACATTTACTGGAAATCTTGTACATTTTTCTTAATTTTGCTGGGTCTAAGTACCATCTATAGAGCATCTTAAAGTAATTTTCTTTCAGCTTTTGGGCTAAAGTAAATTTTTGTGTGTTCTTCCAGATGTGCCTATTTTTGAAGGGATCGCGCATTGCTAATTGCCATCAAGTTGGCTTCAACTTATGGTGAAATTGGAAATGCTATGGCATGGAGAGTCGTGACTTTGGTGATCAATATATCTTTACTCTTGAAGATCTTCTCAGGTTGCTTCACAGCTGAACTTCAAATTATTAGTCTTCTCCTGATTTTTTGACTATACTGTTCATTCTGAGACACAACTGAATTAAGACAGAGAAAATCTTTAACTATCTCAATGTCTTCATCATATAAATTATATAAATAATCTGTGGTTACTCTTTTAGTTTTTTCAATGGTCAACTACAACCCTACTCTCCACCTATGTGCAATGTACTCTTGTCTGCTCAATCCTCCCATGCAGCAACAATATTAATTGACACAAAAAGACATCCATGTTTATGCTTAGCAAGGGCCTAAGTACTCAAAAGGTACTAGAACCTGTCTGATGTTGGAAGTTAAGCAGGGCCAGCTTGATTAGTACTTGGGTGAGAGGTCACCACCAAATACCAGGTATGTTTCTGAAGATGGAACTGGCAAAGCCACCTCTCAGTATTCCTTGTCTCAGAAAATCCTATGAAATTCATGGGATCATCATAAGTCAACAGTTGCTTGAAGGTAGATGTGCACACACACATTTTTAACAAGCATTCCAGTTGTTAGGTATCGTAGCTAAATATACCTTCCAGTTTGACAGTGCTATTTCATGAGCAAACTATTGGCACTTGTGGGTTTGGTGATATCTCCTAAGTATGCAGTTGAGTAATTCTGACACCAACACTCAGAGGTAAAGTAGTTGCTCAGTAGCAGTCAGCTGAGGCCAAGAAGGACCCAAAATGGGAACAGTGGGACTAAGAGGAAGTCCCCACCTCAGACCTTTAAACTCAGGTAGGTTCCTATAAGAAGATATGACCTCAGGGCATCTTGCCATCTGAAAATGTGCTTGCTTACCATTTACCTTTCTATGCACCTATACTTTTCGGCCCAAATCAGGATGGAGAGGATGCATTACCTGGGACAAGCAAAGATGTCCCATGTTATTTTGGTCTTATATTGGTTTATGAAGTATCTGAGCCTAGCTTATTGCTAAAGTAGGGGACAGGCAAGAAGTGGGGCTAGGGGGCTTTACTGGCCCTCCTAGAAGAAGGTGATATCCCTGTTGTAGCCACACACACACACACACACACACACAGAGAGAGAGAGAGAGAGAGAAGCAGTGTTTTGTTTTGTTTCTTTGTTTTTTGGCCTCCAAAGGCTATCTAGGAGAATGGCCTGGAAGAATTTTTTTAAATTACAGGAAATGTGTTCCTGTTAGGAAAAAAAGGCTTCCCTGGGCCTAAAATGGTCGGGAGTGGTGGCAGCGGCGAGAAGCTTCACTAAGCTAATGCCACTTCACTCAGCAAATGAAGCATTGGTCTGCCTATTTAAAAGTCCCATTCACAAATGAAAGATCTAAAAACAACAAGAAGAAATGCAAGCCACTGGATATTGTCAGCATTAGTGACTCCAGTGCAAGTGATAAGAACAAAATTCTACTAATGAGCAAGTCAGAAAATGCATGCACACAGACAAAGACATGTTTAAACGAAGTGTCCTTGAAAATTCACTTTAATTCATCCTTCTCCTTATCTTTATCATACAAGACATTATTTGACTGGCTAGAAAGAAATTTAGGACTTCTTAGAAGTTTCTGGTCATGTTTTGCATAACTGGAAAATAATTTATCTGAACAGAAATAAAAACAAAGGCAACACAGTTCAGTATTAGGGAGTAAATTGTAACCGAGTTATATTATATACCCAATTTATTTATTGTACCTAGTCAGGAATAGAAGCCCTAGCAAAAGCTGTAACAAAATTAATTTATTTCAGTTTTACAAAACACAGTGTTCAAGTAACAAAATGAATGCATGACTCACAAAACTTCCTTAAATATGTATTTTTTTTTTTTTTAAAAAGATTCCACATATTTAGGGTAATATACAGGTATTCAGACCCTAAAGCCAAGTACTCACATGGTACTTTAGGATAACAGAACAACCACTTCCCAGAACTCAAATACTCACTGTAGCATATTTTTCAGCTTTGCAGGTTTGAGTTGCCATAAAATGAAAGTGATTGCTGCAGGATCATGGCTGTACCTTTCTCTTTGTGTGTAAAAGATTTTGTTTCTATATACTGAATAACAATCTCTATCAAGTCTCTCAGTGCGATGCTATCTGTTTAATTTGGCATGTGTTATTTTCCATTAAACATGTAGCTAATGCAGAGCTTGGGGAGAGCTTTACTATTTGCTCCTAATGCAAATTGTTTGTTTTCTTTCCCTTATTTTACACAAGTATTTCCTAGTTTATGATTTAGCACAGAGACAGTATTTCACAATAAAACCACCTGCTGAAGAAGATCTAAGTACAAACAGAGTACGTTGCAGAAATGATACCTGTCCTGAATTAGAAGAGTCACCTTCAAACCTTGCTAATTCCTTTTGCTTCCAGGCTATTACCCATGGCAATGTGTCAATACATGGCTGAGAGTCTCTTCTGATCATTCTTTTAGGTATGTCAATCACTGTTGTGAAACCAGATGCTTTGTCAGAAGTTCACCTTGAATATATGCTTGGAGTTCTCTAGGCCAACTGTCCCCTTGGAGCATGTTCACATTGCTGAATTTATCTCTGCTATCTAAGCCAACAGTGAATTACCAAACTCTCCCAGTTCTAGTTGTTGTTGTTGTTGTTATTTATTTTTGTTATTATACAAGTGGGATTCAAACACTATATCATCTTTCTGAGTTTATGCAGGATACCATTAGGGTTTGAATAAGGAATATGATAGCACAACCTAGGCCCCTTACTCTTTGCCCTATTAAAGCAGGGTGGGTGGAATGAACTGCTGAAGGCAGGAGCTGAAGGCACAGTGCTAGAGCAGGACATTTGGAAAGTGAATTGGGGCTGAATCTGAACAGATAGCAAAACCTTTTTACCTCCTAGCTGTTATGCCAAAAGCATGTGGTGTCAGGGCCTCGGGTGGGTCCGCGCCAGCGGGCGCCGCCGAGGCCGATGCAGCATCCACCTCCGATGAGGAGGAGGGGGGCCCGGGCGCTCCGGAGGCTGCGGCCGACGACAGGGACCGCCCGGTCGCCGCGGAGGGCTCCGCCGCCGGCGGGGATGGCCTGAACGCCGTGGAGGCTGCCGGTCCCGACGAGGGTCTCCCCGGTGTGATGGAGGCCGCCGCCACCGAAGGGGATCATCACGGCGTTGCGGAGGCCGCCGGCCCGGCTCCCATGCCGCTGGGCGTGGCGGGCAGAGACTCATTGGAGGAGGCAGGCTCCGGGCCCGATCCTGAGGCACCGCCTACTCACAAGGCCGCTCCTGAGGAGGCTGAAGCCTCCGCCCCGCCGCTGACGTTCCAGCAGCGGCGGCGGCTCAAGGAGGCCAGCCGCCGGTCCCGGCAGCTGCAGGAGAAACACCTGGGGGCTGGGAGCTCCCAGCTGTAGCACAGCTGTGAGTCCCAGCCACGTGCTCGGGCCAGATTGGCTGCCGGCTGCTCAAGGGCTCTTCTTAAGGCTGGCACGGGGCTGGGAGGGGCACGGAGCAACAACCGTCGGCTTTCCGCGCGTCTGTCGCCCGTGCCCTGTTCCAGTCCGGCCCGTGTCTGTGTCCTGCTGCCTGGCTCTTCCAAGACCCTCCCCTGCGTTAAGGTGAAGTAACCACTTTGTGTTTCGAGTGAGGCAACCCGCTGTTATTTTCTGTTGAAGCCTGCTGTCAAGGCAAACCTTAGTTCAAATCGCTGGTGTACTGCAGCGTCTCTGTTATAGACTGTAATAAACGCTGCTTGTGACCAACTCCGGACCGGTTCCTGCTTGACCTCGGCCCGCGCTGACATGTGGCTCCATGAGGTCCTCTATCAGAACCCGCAATTAAATATAAAAAGGGGGATTTATTAACTCAAATTAAGAAGGCTGCAAGAGGAGGGGTAATGCAGGACCTTTTCACCTATGTTTATGGGATCACTGTTAAAGAGACCAGCCAGAAGACTTATTGTTTCAACTTAAATGTGTTTTATTGGGGAGAAATGCACATACACACAAAATTGACACACATACAAGCGTTCACAAAAAGCTAACTGAAGAGAAAGGGAGAAAAATGGATAGCAGAGATAGTAGGGATTGGGTGATAATTACCATCCATAGAGAAGCGGACAAGAGTGAGATGGCTTGGGCTTGTGTCCAAGGACAGTAATGCTCTAACATTAGAGTGACAGAGTGGGTGCCTGAAATTGAAGTACTGTCAGAATACACCCAGAATTGGGATCATTTATACACCCCCCCCAAAAAAAAACCCTTCCCTGAAGACATGAAGTATTGATGACTCTCTGCCTGGGCAAAGAATAGATGTTGCAAGGTGGACAAAAGGCAGCCAGAATGAGTTGATGGTTGCAATGTGTGAAGGAAATAAGTTGACGATTTTAGCATGTAGATGACAAAAGCTTGGAGGACAGGATTGTGAAAGATGTTTGTGCTCGGAAGGAGGACTTTGGAAGGCTTCAAAAGGAAATGCACATAGCAGGGGTCCTGCTCTGCCTCTGAGCTCAACTATTGTTTTTGTCGAGAGGATTAGCTTATAGTCATTTAGTCAGGCTTTCTAGGATAATTCTTACAACCTTGCCATGATGGGGTTACCTTTTGGCCTGCTTTCCAGCCAGTTTCCCTTTTTCACATGGCCTTCCAGCCATAAGTGTATACAATCTATATTTTATGCCAATTAAACATATCTGCCAATTAATATATTTTGCCAATTAAACCATATCAAAGCATGGAGGTGAACAGCTGCTAACATAGCAGCCAACCCTCTCACATAACCACCAGTCCCTGAATGTATCAGTATCTGCTTTTTAGAGGAACAATGGTAAATTTATTGTGAAGGAGGTGGAAAAGAAATTACATTTCCCATGCATTTCAGCAGCAATGGAATTGAATGATCAAGAGCATCAATTTCTTAAAAATTAGACCCATAAATCTGCATACCTGCCAGACAGGCCTCCTCACCATAAGTTTACTTCCTTTTTGAAAGGGTTATTTAGTTTGAGAAAGGAAAAAAAAAGTAGGTATTTAGAATTCTTTTATACGCTTGAATCAAAATCTTGTTCACATTGTACCCTCAGACCAGAAACTGGACCTCCTGTCAGGAAGAGTGAAGCATCTACCTCTGGTGACAGATATTTGGATGTATGTGCAGAACATGGATGGCAGCCCGCCTGGCTATTTGTTCTGAACGTCTTAGCTGTTCTCTTCTGTTGGATGACAAAGCTGTATGTGTCACAGAGTTTGTCCTGTGCAATGTTTGGGACAACCCTGACTCCTGGTTCTTATTTTGAAGCATAAAATAGTCAAGTAGCTTTTATTTTCTTGCAACGCTATCTTGATCTTTCAGGAGTTATAAAGGATTTAATCTGTTTTATAAGGCCTTTCTAAGTCATGACTTGTTTGAAACCTGATCTCAAGCAACTTTATCTGTTCACATTTAGTGTGACTGTTTTTGCAAAAACTAGACTATACATAAAACAAATAAGAAGCAACTCCGCCTCCCCACAAAATAGGTTAGAAGGAACAAGTAGCAAAACAATTACTGAGGGAAGTGCTACTGACAAATATAGAAGAATGCCAGAGTCAACTATACATGATAATCATGTTCCTGTCAGACACCTCCTGCTAGAATGCCTGTCTTGGGAACGAGAGATGCAGATTCAGGAAGCAAAGTGTTCATTCAGATTACCCTGTTCTTCCGTTTCAGAGAAAGGAAGAGCACCAAAGCAAACCTTTGAGTGTAATACTTAGTTTTTCTCCTGCCCAGCAAGATGAAGGCAGGAACAAGAATTCTGTTTCTCTGTGCTGACAACCCTAGTTGATTTCTATCCACAATCCACCTCACTACATAGCTTGGAATGTTACTTAAAATAATTTGTTCAGGTTACTCATTACAATATGAAAGAAGTACTCTGTTATACTACTTGTTACTCAAATGTAACTCAATAAATCGGTCATTGTTAACACACTACTTTTTAATTGCTTTTTTGAAAAGGCACATAAATACAAACACTGCCCTAAAAGCCCCCACAACTTCCCAAATGATTCTTGAAAAATAAAGTTTTAAAAACAAAAGTTAACAAACCATTAACATGAGTCATTTTGTTACTTTTAGGATAAGATCAGTAGTACTTGTTCCCTGAAAAGATAGTGTTTTACAGGTATGGATATTTTAATGTAACCTTTAAGCTCAGTCTTGAAAGGACTTTACAAAGCCTATTTTCACATTTCATAATCAAGGCTGTTGTCCTGGAAGAAATTTGAGAAACCTTCTATGTGTCCCATTACTTTTTCATGCTGACTCATCTATGAGGTGCTTATAGATAGACAGCTCCTAATGCTACCAATCAAAAGGTATTGTGTAGCTACTTTTGTCTTTTTGCCCTTAGCAGTCTTTTTGTGATAAGAAATAACAGGTGGGAAAACACAAGGAGCTTACCAAAGGGAAGTTGTATGACCCTCTCCCCTTTTCCAAATTCACTGAATGATGCAGAGTGATTGTGTAATAAAAGTCGTGTCTGAAATTAGCCTGTTGTCTCTGGACTGAAGCCCAGAAAGGCCCTTTCCTAAAATTATAGATTAAGTTTGAGGATGCTCCATATCTGCAAAAGTTTCTCTTGGACAACTGGAAATGCTCTCAAAACTTTCCATCTTTCATTGCTAGATCCATGAGAAGAGTTTTATTGCTGCATTCAAAAAATCATTTTTTTTAAAAAAAAAAATCTAGCACATATACCGTGACAGTTAACCTGTACTTTAGTAAAGTGAGCCACTGCTATGATCGCTGTACTACTGCTCAATTGAAGGGAAGTGTTTGGTTCTAAGGACTTGCAATTTATTTTGTTTAAGCAGAATCCATCTAAAACCTGAAGTCTGATCTTCAAAATAGACTAGCTGAGGCCATAATAAAATTTAAATGCTTTATTATTCAGAGACGATGTTGAACCTTTCCTTATGCAATTTATATGCATATGAAATATTGACTTTCCTCATCACATTACTGGTTGAAGTTAGTTTAGATCTTGCCTCCACGTCAGATAAAAAAACCTTTCTTTTAAAAGATGCTGTAAATCTAAATCAAAATTACCTTGAAATACTTTGGTTTTCAAATCACCCTTGGAACCACCCATACATGTAACGGCCATACATTCAGCATTACAAAAGAAACTTGTTTTGAAACCTCATACAACTCTTTCTCAAGCCACAACACTTGCATTGTTTACCTTGACCTGTAGAGATTTTTAAAGGAAAGAGCAGGAAGTATTGTGTTAACATTAGGCCATATGAAAGCTGTACACTTGTACTACTTTGAAGGACTATAATTAAACATATGCTTAAACCACAATGAAGATGAAAAGAAAATATGCCCAACTTGTGGAGAGCATCTAGAGTGAGCAGAATGAAATAGGAAAAATAGAGTGCTTGGCAAAAATTATTTTTCTAGGATAAATCCAATCCACCTTTTCCCTTAAATCTTTTATGCTGCCTTGCAAACACTAGCAAAGGGTCTTATTTTAATTTTAAGTTTTGTAATTGTAACCATGAACCATCCCGCTCCCCCCCCAGATGATTCAGAGACTGTTATTATATTGATATTACCCTTAGAACAGGCTCTTACTATTTATATGAATGGTTGTCAAGGAAACTAGATACCAAGGATAACTGTGGAACTTGTGCAGACGTAGCATGTCTTGTATATAAGTGAAAAACCTCAAGTCACCCCAAGAAAGCAGCTCAGTAACCAGTAGGCTTTACAAGATCTTATTTTCATAATCCATATAAACACACATGTTTGAAGAGATATTGTTTCATGTAGAGCCAAACAACTTGACCTTTTTACATTCACTGAAGAAAAAGGACAAACTAGAATTAAAAATACAGCTGAGAAGTTTTGCCAGGACTGGCTAAAATGGCTTGATAATTTCAACAGATCTTTCTGGTGTTCAATGTTATTTCCTTCATAAACACATTAGTTTTTACTTTAATCAATGCAAATCAATTAAGGGAGGATGCAGAATTCTGTTCCATTATGACTTCTTGAACAGTATAAGAATTTCTGGTGCAGCAGTACTGCAGGACAGAAAATCATGTACAAATCATGTAATCTGAATGCTTCAATCTCAGTTTATTAAGGAGAGATACACACAAAACTTTTGTATGCAGCCCCTTTATTCTTTGCTGTTGCATGCAATCAGACCAGGAAGTCTTTCTCCATTTTATCTGTACTTAGAAAGTACAGTTCAGAACAACCTAGAATCTTAAACCATCATTTAAATGTGTTTGCACAGGTTGGTTTGTTCCAAAATTGGAACAACTTGAATGAATGCTTATGCATATTTTGGCTTATGAAACTGAGGTATGATAGTTTGTGGTGGTCACAGGCACTAAGCAAGTTTTCAGACGGCTTTTTCCTAGCTAGAAAGTCTTATAACTGACTGAGCAGCTCAACTTGTCTTTCAGTCACTCCTCTGCATATAAGAGCAGCTTTATGGGTTCTTTGTTAATTGATGTTGATGAGAATCTTGCAATGTATATCACAGTCATTTATGCTTAAGGATTCTGGTGCCCATACTGGTTTTATGATATTTGAAGGTGTCCCCTTATACAAACTAGTTAGTGTACAGTGCTTTCCCATTTGTTGAAACCAGTATTATCCAGTGATGTAGACTTAAGTCAATTGACCTAGACTCAGGTTGGACTTAAGTCACTTAAATGAATCGACTTGGACTTGACCCAACAAAAAATGACTCACTGACTCGACCCAACTCATAACTTGTATATTTTTAATGACTGAATTGCTGCCCCTTGTTCAGTAACATAACACATTCTTCCAAAAACCTTACAACTTTGAACAATGCTTCCATTTCTTTTTGCCTACTGGTCAAATGACAGTCTGTCTCAAGCCCGAAGCATGGGCACATTTCTTGGTGGGGAACACCAAACACATTAGACAATGGGCTTGAAGCAGAACTGAGGTCTGCTCCACAGTCTATCCCTGCTGCGTATTGAAGGAGCCGTCTCAAATGTATCTTGCAAAGACTTGAGACTTGACTTCAGACTTGACACTTGAAGATACGGACTTGAGACATGAGTTGAGACTTGGAGCAAAAGACTTAAATATATCACTGGTATTATCCTAATACAAAGCTTGCCAGACACACAATGTAAGAGTTACAAACAGTAACAATAGTTACAAACAATAACAATATGGAGTACTGAAAAATGTAAAAATTTAGAGATTTTACCCAAATTTTAAAAAGCTGCAATTGGCATCCTTCCTGTCGGTATAAAACGGATGAGGAATAGCAGCTTAAAAAGCCAAGGAGGGAGATGTGTAAGGGATTCTTAGAGGTCAGACATGTCAGGCATATGCAGGACAATGCTGCAGTCTGTGGAAAAATTATACTGAAGTGCTGTGAATCAGCCTTCTTTGCTCAAGGTGATTTGACATGAAGATGTGCTGCAGCCAGTCAGAACTCACAATTAAATAGTGTCATGTTCCTTCTTTGGGCCCTTGAACCAAAGTCACTTTGCCAGATTCTGAAGGTAGTTTTGTCATTCTACTTCCAGAAATAAACAAGCACAAAAGAATGCCTCATTGGCTGCAGTCCGAGGGTCAATGTACATAGACATGGGAGATATCCCATTCTGTTCACATGATCCTTACATTATTAAAATAGTTCATTGTTATACAAAGATGATAGCACCCTGCTTACAGAAAATGCATTTATAACAATGAGGTGACTTTCAAATATAGGATTTCCCAAACCACAAAAGGCTCACTTTTACTGAGGTTCCAGTGCTTTCATTGAGAAAGAGGGAAGAACAGTACATCTTCAAACATCTGTAGCATAACTTTTTATAAACAGGCTTTTCCTGATGTATGTAGTGTATATATTAGTGTATATACCTTCTCAACAGGAGCAATATGATCCCCAAAGGTGCCCTGGCACATTTGAAGGGAATCACAGAAAGAAAACTGTGAGAAGGGGAGTCCCAAGGGCTTATCGGGGCCCTGGTGACTCAACTGATTAAATATCCAAGCAGCAACCTTAATTGGAGTTAACAGTTTATCTCCTATTTATAATATCTTTCCAATACACCATTTGAATTCAGAGTGCCTGGTAAAGTAATTGCTTTAACTCCTCCCACATCTTGACTTAAGAGCTAAAATCCACAAAAGTTGAGACTTTTGTGATATATTTCATACCCCTCTAGAACGATACCATGGCAAGAGGTGACTTCTGACTGCCATTGTCTAATTTGAAGCCCGATATCATGAAACCAGCAGAAAAGCACTAAAACTCAAGGATTGCATTGGGCCTGACAGATGTTTAATTTCATACAGTTTTGTCCAGCCTTTCTATCTGCTTATATCATATCCCTTTTTGACAGGGGGCCCTGGAATCTGAGGAGAGTTCCTGGAGCAGAGGGAGCTATGCCCAAAGAACAGACAAGAATCGGTATATTAGACAATTTAGGGATATGTCCATGTCTCACTAATGCATTCTTCTCAAAACATAATAATTGATATGCTACACAAATACATCCTAGGACAAAGATGGGAGCCTTCCAGATGAACTCCTATTCCTGCGATCCCTCATCACTAGCTAGGGTGTTAGAAACTGATCAGAACTGGAGTCCAACATCTGGAAGCCAACAGCTTTCCCACTCAAGATCCAAGGGGTACACTTCTCACACTTGGGACAAGAGATCCCAGGTTGTTGTCCTCAATGAGTCAATGGTTTGGGAGTAAAGAGATTCCATGTACCATAAAATGATATGGAAACTTCTGTTGGATCTGTGAAGCTGAACAGAGGCTGTGATTGGATGGAGTATCTAGTCTTCCATCCCAGGAGAAAGATGGGGTACAAATCCAATAACAGATGATAGATAGATAGATAGATAGATAGATAGATAGATAGATAGATAGATATCAACCTGGGAAGCATTAATAGGCCAAGATAAGATTCTTAGAGAAAGGGTAATACTATAATCACAATACTGAAAAAGCAGACAGCCTTCCTTGAATCAGGAAAATGCTCATCTCTGGAAGGTGTTGAAATGAAGAGAAAGGAACAGACTCCCAAGGCTTGCAGTCTTAATTAAATAGCCTTGGCATCTATATTCCATGTTATAAATAATAACACGCAAGCTTACAAATGAAATCTCTTTTCTCTTCAAAACGCAATCCTCAGCAGGAAGATGCATCTAGGTCAATATTTTCTTGCTGCTTAATATGCAAACGATACTGAAGTCTTCTCTATCTCTCTTTCTCTTTAAGGTGAGAGTATTTTCTGACAGGTAATCCTTCCCTTTGCCATTTCTTCCAATTATATTCTGTTTTCACTTCCTTCTACCATGTGGAGTGGTTTGGAATTCCCTTAATTAGTACAGCAATTTGCTAAATTTTGTTTTTACCCTTTTACAGGATTTTAATCAAGTTCAGCATGGCATTGATTTGATATGCCATACAAATTAGTGTCACAATTTTCAGGTGCCAAGATTTTAAAATATTTTTTAACAGTTTGTCTGGAAGGAATTCATTCTGTATATTCCAACCCACTGGTGAACTGCCATGTTCCAGTTTTATGCTTCTGCTATGTAGATGTTTACTAGAAGTAAATCTAATTGAAATAAATAGCTGAGCTATAGTTTTCTGCGGGACTCTTATGCACCTTTAATTAAAGCAGTCTATAAGAAGAAAAATACTTAAATATATTAAAAATGAGAACTTGTCCATTGCTTCTATGTCTGGTGTACCTCTATGCAACATAATGATAAATTGAGTATTTCTGACACTTTAATGTGATAATTAGTGATGTGTAAGTTCTCAGGTGTCCTTTAAGTAACTGTTGCATTCTGTAATCCTCTAAGGGATATGTTACCTTTTGTAATTCTGAAGCTTTACCCTGCCAGACTCCCCCTGGTTCTCCACAAGGGTTAGATATGGATTCTAAATCTAATTTTTAGAAAGTTGAGGAACCAAAAAAGGAGACATTTCATTCGAGGCGATCTAGGTAAATTTTAGCAGAAATAAGGTCTCAGATTTTACTCGACTCCAGGGGTCACTAGAAGCCACACAATTAGGAATTTGACAATTTGCCCTTACTACTGCAAATGTATGGAAGATGGTATATGGCATAGACAACTTTCATACTTGCACTAAAAATTCTCCTTTTAACTTCCACTATTCCATCCTATCAGATCCCAGGATTTGCAAGTTAGGGAGAGGTATTTATAATTCTTATCTAGAGAGCTCTAGTGCCTCTGAAAACAGCAAACCCCAGTATTTCCATAGGATGTAGCCACGGCAATTAAATTGGAATCATACTGCTATAATTGTATAGTACAAAAGGCCCATAGGGTATTTATTTAATTTTTTAAATTGAATTTCTATTCCATCTTTCTGCTGAGATGGGATTCAACGCAGCTTGCAGTAAGTAAAAAAAAATTAAGCTAAATGCTATTTTACAAAAGTTCAAAAAGAATTAAATAACAAAATGTTTTTAAAAATCAAGATTAAAATAGTTAAAAAAATTTAAAACATATTTAAAACACAATTTCCAGTAAAAAATAAAGCACAGCACTTCACACACATAGTACAGCTGCATATTTAAAATTCAGAGGTCTGCCTGAATAAAAACGTCTTCACCTCCTGGCAGAAAGAGACCAAAGAGGGAAGGGACTTCCACAACCTCAGAGCACCCACTAAGAGGGCTCTCTCCCAAGTCCTCACCAAATGCACCTGAAAAGACGGTGGGACTTTAGATGTTCCATGCGCTTCATATGACTATGCACAGAGAATCTTTGAAATGGATCAGCATACTAATATTTGACTCGTTACTGAGACTCACATTCTTCCAACATTACACTGTTGTTGTCAGAGCAGATGAATCGGCAAGTAATTAGCCTACTATGGAAATAAACATTGCAGAGGCAAAACATGTGGTCACAGAATATATTATATTTTATTGAAACAAAACAGGGAGTTGAACCTCTTCAAATCAAAATTCAAGAATCTGGGGTTCATAACATTGACTACACGTTATGGAATATATTTCTTGTCCTTATAAAATGGTAATGGCTTGGGCAACATAATTTTAAATAGCTGAGGCTCCGAACAAAGCATACTGCCATTATTTTTCTCTATCATAAATCATATCCCAATCCAGACCATATTTTGGTATATTTTTGACACTCAGTCCTACTGAGTAAGTGGATTAATCAAGCAGCAGTTCTAAGGTCCATTTTCGCCCCAGAAGCACCTGGCTTTGCACTTAATATTATTGCACAGAAAGAACTGAAAATGAAGTAGGTTTTGTTTCATTTTCCATTTGTTTCATCTTACCTTTAGTTCATCAGCATCATAGAAATCTATGCGCACTGCAGGGACCATCCAGGTCTGGAAGAGGGTTGCTAGGATCTGTTTTGCAATGGCATCTGCAATGAGGTGGAAATGGAGAGGGTTCCGTCTGTTGGAACGAAAAGGGAGGGAGAGTATGGTGAATACTTCCAGCTCAATTTAGAAAAGCAATTCTTCCGTTTTACAACTGATACTGTTTTATAATATATGAGTGCAGCTACACAATGAGCTAGGGTAACTTTTTTTAAAAAAGAAATCCATTATAGTTTGGCTATGGTCTACAAGTTTCTCTTAACATGCAATTTGCTCTCTCAAAGGCTAACAATTCACTCCCATTTTGAGCTCTGGAAGCACAGATCTGATTTGCTCTATGATTTCTGAACCACCTCAGTAGACTTCATGTGAAAATAATGTTTTTATTTATGGAAGAAAAGACAAGAATGGAAGACACCAATTTCTTTTTTGAATGCTAACTATCACTGCCCCATTTGTACATTTATGTTGGAAATCCATTGGTCCACTATAGCAATGGTTTCCTTGTATTCCAGGACTGCGCTGCAGAGTTGAAGGAAGGCAAAATCTACCAGTTCAAAGCAGCCAATTTCCATCAACACCTTATTTCTTAATGGCTGCTGCACCCACAGACATTTCCTTGTTACCAGTCCCAGTGCCACAGTAAAAATCTCTAATGGGGAATCATGTGGACAGCTGTTGCTTCTCTGTGGCTGGATTTCAAGCTGTTCCAACTGCATAGGTTAAAAGCAACTGCACAAATCAGAAATGACTGATGTATTTAGTTCCTATCTCAATGACAATTAACTACAGTAGTCACTCAGTTGATGACTGCTTCCTACAGTTCTTGCTGGAACAATATGAGATCGAGTTACACAAAAGTAATTCCCATGCCGCTCTGACAACATATGAATCTGACTTTTCTGGGTCCAATAGTGTATTCTTTATGCAGGCCAGACTCAAAGATGAAACGAAATAGTCTCAGGCAATTGTTCACATCTAATACAGTGCTGAACAATGGAAAAGTCTTCTGAAAATATATTAGCTTTCACATATGCAACTACAAAGAGGAAACAGACAGTTGTTTTGAAAACCAGGGTAAGGAAATAATCCAACATCTTAAATGGAAGGTTTGATAACACTTAATATTTCAGGAGCATGCATGGAGTCTATTTTGTGGCTAGGAAGAGGAACATTATGTCCTTATCTACAATTTTGCAACCTCCTCCATTCTTAAGAAGGGACAAAACACATAAAAGTCACTAAGATAGCATTTGCCCTTTATTAATTTAATTTAATTTAATTTAATTTAATTTACATCCCAGGATGGGCCCCAACGTGGCTTATCACAATGTAAAGAAGTTAGAACACAATTAAACAAGCTTTTACAAAGTATAAAATGGTTTAAAAAAATGACAATAAAGTTAAAAATATAGCATTTCAACCTTACGTCCTGCCAATTTGTCAACAAATGTGTGTTTAAACAAAAGGGTCTTTACCTATCAATGAAAGGAAATTGGAGGGAACAACGATAGGAATTCACAACGATAGGAATTCCACAGCCTAAGAGTACCCACTGAAAAGGCGTTTTCCCATGTCACCATCAGATGAACCTCTAATGGGGCTGGGACTAATACAAACACCTTGTCCAAGGATTTTAAGGCAGGACTTAAGCTTTACATAGTAACTAGCACTTGCAGATGTGCCTGGAAATGAACTCATAGCCAGTGAAGTTGTTTCAGTTATCTGGTTTCTGTAACTAGCCCCAGCTAGCACTCTAGCTGCAGCAATTTGGACTCATTGAAGTTTCCAAAAGCAGCCTCACATAGTGTGTATTACAGCAGTCCAAACGGATGTAATAAAAGTTTGTGTTGCTGTAACCAGATCTGACAACTGCAGGAATGGGCACAGCTGGAGCACTAGTCTTAATTATACAAATGAACCTACAATCACCACCGCAAGCTGACCATCCAGACTTAGGGCTGACTCCAGGAGTACATCCAAATTGCAAGCCAGTCATTTGAGTGGGAGTGCAACTCCATTCGACACAAAGTGAATCTCTATTTCCTGCCTTTTCACTGACCAAGAGCATCTCTGTCTTGCCTGGATTAAACTCCAGTTTGTTCACCCTCATCTAGTTCATTATTGATAGCAAAGACTGATTTAGCAGTTTCCTTAAAGTTAATGGAAAAGATAAGCTGGAAGGGATGTCATCAACATGGGGGACAGAAATGAAGCTAAGACACCCAGCTGAACATGGGTGAGCAAAGTATGGCCTATTGCTCAGATGCAATCCTTAGAACTGTTTATCTGGCACCTGGATCCCCCAAAGATCATTTTTTTGAAAAAAGGAAATTGCCCTCAAAACACCTTCTGGAGGCATAGGTGGTATTTTTGCTACACTTTTACCCCTGGGCCATCTTAGGTCCAGGACAGGCCTTTTTTTTTAGAAAACTGGAAGTAAATAAGAGATGACTTCCAGGTCTTTGATGTTGTAAAACTGTCTTCCCCTTAATTGTCGCTAAAATGCCCCCATACCCCTAAAGAAGGCATTTTGGGCAAAATGATTTTTCTGTTTGTTGTTGTGAAGAGTTTGGAGAGTGCTGCTCATCATGGATGTGTGTGCTGGTGCAGAGAGAGGGTAAGGGTAAGAATAAGAATAAGAATAAGAAAGGAAGCTTGAATAAACTTGCTTGGGCTACTCCAGGGTACATACAAACCAGGCCTGCTTTCTTTTCTCTGTCACTTGAGTAGTGGCATCCCTTTTAACCTTGTTATCACACCCTGGATCCCTCCCCACACTTAATCACAATTCTGCTTTCCCTAAAACCCACAACCCTTGTGGATAAAGGGCAAAGCTTATTAATGGTTACTCCAAAAAGAAATGGATAACCTGTGGTAGTGTGTTATTAAAAATAAAACTGAAAAAAATACTCTGTTGAGGTTGTATTTATAGAAAAATAGAATCAAACCTTTATTGATACAACCAACAAGGGAAAAGGTATTGTGGATTCAAAAATATTCAAAGTAACACTTTCTTTAAGATACTTAACTATTTCCTTCAAAACACCACAGTGTTCATCAACAGAGCTTTTACATACACCGTTTTGGCTCTCCCAGCACTCAGGGTTCTACTCTCTGAACCTTTCAAAGGTAGCTTGGTTACTTCTCTGCCCCCACACTAGGCCTCTGAGAAGTTAACTTTCTCCCCCAAAAAACCTCTCTTTGTTTACTGGATGCTCTGACTTAGAGTTCTGTCTATGAATCTCACTGAAGGAGCACGATTCTAAACCACACTCCCAGTATATATGCTTTCTGCTGTCTCACCCACAACCCCTCCTTCTGGCTAGGGCTGGGTTCTTCTCAGTCAGAAAGCCAATCTGATTGCATCACCCTCTGTTACTAAGGCTGCTCTGCTAGCCACACATCCAAGCTATGTCACACTGCCCTCCAACGTGTCCTGGATGACTAATGCAACACTGTAGCCTCTGACAGTAGCCCATACCTCCTGTAGGCCAAAAGCCAGGGAACTGAACAGGAATCTTTCAGCACTCCATTCTAAATTTGCCCCTTCAGGGACTGAAATGGCTGCATAATAGTGCCCTCAAGTCCCATTCCAGGGAAGCAGCCCAGAACAACACTATTGTTGATGGTATCAGAAGCCATCAAGGTCCAGCAGAAGCAACAGCGATACACTCCAACTTTCCAGGTCCCGGCATCAGTCATTCACTAAGGTGACCAAAGCTGTCTCTGTCCCGTAACCTGAAGCCAGACTGAAATAGATCTAGATAACCCCTGGAGCTGGGTGGCCACTCCATGTTCTAGAGTCTAGAACCTTGCCCAAGTAAGAGATATTGGAGATTCGAAAATAATTTTCTACCATGGTGAGGTTCAGGGAGCGTGTTTTCTGTAACAGCCTCTTCACACGTGGATGGAAAGCTGCCTTGCTGCAGTGAGACATTCACTATGCCACTTACTCACTCAGTCCTGCTGGCTAACACTGTGCAGATATAATAGTGGCAGAAAAATATGGCTTTTATTGTTGTCACCACAGCCATGGCACAGATTTTTTAGTGGGCTGTAATCTATGTTCAGTTGGACTGCTCTGATTTTTTTTCACAGTGAGTGTTTCATTCTCTAGTCTGCTCGTTCCATCACCACCAATTCCTTGGGAACCCAGCACACTCTTTTGACTCCACTCTGTGGGAGAGGACACTTAGGAACACTACTCTGGCCATTTTTGTATTTCAGAAATTAGCTAGGGCTTCCACAGGATCATCTGCCAAGTCAGCAGGAAACTCCAAAATTGCCATCAGGAAGGATCCTTAAGCGTCCTGGGATAGGCAATTTAATTGGATCTCTACTCCTGTAGACTCCTCTGTATTCCAATGGGTCTAAATATCACCAGGCAGTGAAATGTCTATGTCAATGGAACTATGGGAAGTTCCTCCACACTCACATCATCTGGTGCAGCACAGAAACCTAGGTCCACAGTGTGTCCTGTGGGATGGATAGCACTAGATACTGCTTGGGAGATATGCAGGGTCATCATGGAGAACATGAAGTCCTGAGTCATTCCTGAAAGAACTGTTTCAACACGTGTGTTGAATTCCCTCAGCAAAACAAGCTTGGGGGCACTCTTACACATCAACAAGACCAGCTCAGGAAAGAAGACTGTTGAGCAGCAACAGAATTTCTGTTCTGTCTTGGTCACCCATCTTTAACATATTTTCAACCTTATCTGAATCTTCTGAATAGCATAACATGGTCTTGTGCACCTGGAATTTATAATATTAAATAGCTATACTTGTTAAGTATATTTTTTCTTTCAAGATGTGGCGCTGTATGAATTGTTAGGTAAGAAAGAGGTTGTCTAGCCTGACTATATTCTTTTTTGGAAACAATTAAAGCGAAGGGGGTTAGATATGTAACCAGTGTTCAGAGATGGTCTTCCCATTTAGCAACATCAACACCCTTTTTTAGGAAGTGCAGCAGGAAGAGCAGCAAATTATATCACTGCAATGTTTAAGGGTCTCTTTTGCTACTTTGGGCAAGGCATCACATAGTGAATGCTCAAAAGGACCCTGACAGCTCTATTCTTCCCCTGTGGCAAACAAAACAAGTGGCCAGAAAGCTGACCAAGCCAACGTGCCTGGCTCTGAAGGGGACCTTCCTCATCCAAGGTGTTGTTGGAGAGGTGACTGTGGTGACCATCTGTGTACTACAGCAAGAGCATTACAGCTTCAAGCACCTCCCAAGACTGATACGGTTTAATTGGCAATTATTTAATTGGCACTATATTAATTGCCATTGATATCAAATGGAACCTGAAGTGACTGGAAGGTCAAATTGGAAAGAGTAAAATTCCTGACTGTAAATATGAGATTGCAAGGCAGGTTAGCCACTCTCCCCTCCTAGGTGAAACTGAAGTCACTGTCAGGGAGATTACGAGGCAACTCTAGGGAAAATAGGTTTATGGTAAAGCTGGACATTTCTGTTCAGAAAAGGGAATTTCCCACCAAACTGACTGTTTTAAGCCTGTTCCCTCACACCTGGATGTTTCCCTGTTTTGTCTTCCCAACCTCTCCACAATACAGAGCTATTATGACAGCCATTACCTCTTTGTCACGTACACACTGAGGCCATTAACACCATCTAGACCTCATTGTTTGTGTTGCAACTTCCACTGTCCACTTGGCTGGGAGAATGAGTCACATCCATACCTGCAGGGTGGGTTTCGGGTATAAAACCCCTCAGTTTTCAGCAGTCTCTCACAGTCTCTTGATTTGTTCAACACTACAACGTCACTTTGCTTCTTGAATGAGAACTGTCCTTAGATGCCTACCTAAGCCACATCGCTGCTTTTCCTTGCTCCTCTCCTGACCAGTAATTATCACTTGAATCCTAAAAGTCCTCTGTCCACAACTTTCCTCCCTTTTGAGTTTGGTTAGTCCTTGTGTGAGTGTTTGGATTCCTTAGCCTGCCTGTGTGAATCTTTCAATAAAATACATTTTTAGCTTACATTTTGGATTCTCTGGATGATTCTTCCTTGCAAGGCCCCGTAAACATTGGTGGAAAGATCTCATTAAGTTACTCCCCTCTCACAGGCCTCCTAATTTTGAGCTAATTAATTCCTCTCTGTCACATAGTGGTACTGGCATTGCAGGTGGACCCTTGAGTTGCCCATGCTTTGGGGTAACAAGAGGGATGATGATAATGAACAGTGGACAACAGCCTATAAGTTGAGGCAATGGGACATCTTGCATTATTACTGCCATACTATTCTTGGGTTTCCTGTATCATAAAAATGGTTCTAATTCTTGCAAAGTCCATCTATTGCAATTGCCTGAAATTACACGTAGGAATGTGATGAAATCTTGTAAGTTGTTTCATAGTGAGCCAGGTGATTGCAGATAGCAAACTAAGAATATGCAAGGCCCCAAGAAATTTCCCACACCCAGGGTGAGAATGAGACAATTCCCAACCCCCATGACTTCTTTTGATTAAAAAAATTTTTTAAAAAATGGTCCATCCAATTGCTAGCCCCAGCTAGATCCACTGAATCAATGGGATTTATATAAGCGTTGATTTGCCATTCAGTTATTGATACAGTGGCCCTAGCAATCATATTTAGGCATGCCTCTGTACTAAACTCCTTCCTGTTCCCTTTGTGAAGTTAAGCACACACACAACAATCACAGAAGGACTGGCTGACAGACTAAAAAGATGTGAATTTTGAAAAGCCCATGCAACAAAGAAAAAACTATTATAGCTTTGCACATTTCCATAATTTGAGTTAAAATGAGTCTTCCAAATGCACAAAAACTCATCGGGACTGACAAAAAGAATCCTTGCCATCTCTCAAACATGAAGCTTGTAAATGTTTCTTCTTCTGATGAAGAAGAATGAGAAAAGCAACTATTTACTTCTCTCACTGCTTGTCAAATGCATACATTCATTCAGGATGCCTGAACACCAAGAATCCTAATGCAATTTCATTTGTTTAATCAAAACCACCATTATGTTCTTTTTCCTAATGTCTGACTGCAAAGATCAACCTGGAAAAATTCACTTGTTCCTTTTCCCTCAACTCTGAGTCTTCAGTACTCTAAGAATTTTTTTTTTAAAAAAAGATTCTGACAAACAAACATTAGTAAAATGATACTGAGGTAAAAAGAGGAAGAAAATAATGAATATGCCCAAGAAAAACAAAGGACCATTGCAATGGTATTTGATATACAATCAATCAATCAATCAATTGTGAAATGTTGCAAAGTTCCAGCTGTCTTGAGTGGGCACACAGTATTATGACAGATGCTTTCAGTGTTGATCTGAAGCTTTTTCTGTTCATGAGTGAGGCAGCTTACACAAACCTGCATGTACAATTGTTCATGTATGGAACAGAATGAGGAGAGTTCTGCAGTTATTACTGCTGCAAGTTCTCCTTTTATGACAACAATTGATTCCAATAATTACCATAGCCAGTCAGAATGGTTCCATTAGCTCACGTGCTGGATGAAACACTCCACATTTTGGACAAAAATTTGAAAAGTATAAGAAAACTATGACTGAAATAGAAGAAGACAGATTCAGCCTGTTTGCCTCCATTTAACCTCCAAACATTTTTGTAAAAAGAATAATAACAACAATAAATCTAAGTAAAACCACATTGCGCTTGTGTGTATCCAAGTGGGAAGACCTTAGCACTCAGAGAGGACAGAATAGGCCAGGAATAAATACCATAAATAAAGGAAAGACAATTTCAACTGACCAGTAAGTATGAATTGAACATAGTGCCATTAAAGGGAAATCAGACATTTCTCCAACAGTGTTGAAAAGTGAATGCCATTAACTTGGAAATGTTACATATTCTCACAGGAGAGATTAGAAAAAAACATTTCACTTGAAGACAAAAAGGTCAGGAGAAACAAAGTACAAAAATCACTGAATTGGAAAACACAAGTATTAGAGAGCAAGGCCCTCAGTTCCTTCCTTCAGAGTGGAGAGAGAGCTGTAGATTATGTGTGGACTCATGGGAATATGCTTGCACAACAAATGCGGTCAAAAATAGAAGGGGAAAAATACTCCAGATCCTTTACTGATATCAGTTGCCAAAGATGTATTGATTCATTCCAATTCAGGAGGTGATATTATGAAGGTCTAAAAGCAGAGTACAAGACAAATATGTGTTATTATTGTTTTAAAAAAAACCCAACCTGGATGAGATTATTGCTGCTGGAAGTACTCTGCCACTGGCAGAAACTCCAAATGTGACCTTGTCCCTGAATCATTTGAATAATTAAGCGCTACTGTCTGTTCATCTAAATCAATTAAAATATGTAAATAAAGATCAGAATAAAAACAAAAAAGGACTAGTTAAAACATCTGAGTTGATATGAGCTTTGAAGGATTTCTGCAGTGGAGCAGTGCTTTGTTTTTTTTTTTAAAGATGGCTCCAAAAAAGGGAATACATATTTGATCTATTTTTCTGTTCTCCCTTGAAATTGTACTTGAACTCCCTAATTATGATAGTGTCTTAAGAAAGCTTTGTTCCTTCTGAAACCACTTTGTTGTTGTGTGCCTTCAAGTCATTTCTGACTTATGGTGAATCTATCATGGGATTTCTTGGCAAGATTTGTTCAGAGAGGGTTTGCCTTTTGCTTTCCTCTGAGGCTGAGAGAGTGTGACTTGTCCTACTGGGTTTCCATGGCTGATTGGGGAAGTTGAACTCTGGTCTCCAGAGTCATTGTGTACTGCTCAAACCAGTATACCACGCTAGCTCCCTGAAAACAGTTACTTCTTGATAAATAAGAAAAGATTACTTGACTAGTTATCCAAGAGTAAGGCTGAAATTCTATATGCAGCTATTGAACTCAATACGATATACTTTTGAGTTGACACACATAGGACTTTACTGTAAGTGTTCTTCCCTTCCTTCCTTCCTTCCTTCCCTTATTAATACACATATACCTAGATGTATGTGTATGTGTGTATAGTATAGATGATCAAAAAACAAATCAACAGCCCTTCTCCCAAGTTTGTCTTGGATCTCAGAAGGATGTAGTTAATCACAAAAAAAAAAAAAAGTATTTAAGGTGATTAACAAACAGAACTGCAAAATCTAAAATGTGCAAAACATTTTGGCTAAAGCTAAAATTGAGCTCCATTCAAGGTTTCCAGCATTCTTCAGTGGATGATGGTATTATCCTCTGAGTTGTGGTCATCTGGTAATAGAATCTTAAGGCTATAATACACACACTCTCTTTCTCTTTCTCTCTTAGTTACATGAGGAATTTCACAGGAAGTATATATGTATATCTAAAGACATTCCTATTCTGGAAGGCATTTAACATGTAATTAGTATGCAGAACGGTGCTGGCTATTTTAATTGTTATTTGTATGCTGTTTTTAATAGATATTTAATATTGTATTTAATATGTACTTTAATATTGTTTTAGTCACTATCATTGCTTTAATGTGTGCTTTAACTTTTGTATACAATAGGTTTAACTATGTTCTCTTTTAAGCTTTGTAAGCAGCTTTGAGTTCTCTCAAGAAAAAAAGCGGGGTAGAAATAAAGATAACAACAAATGTGTGTATGTGTTTGTGCACGCTCATCTGTATCTACATCTATTTAAGGAAAGCTGATGGTTACTTTCAGTGTGCATGTCCAAGGAGGGGTGACTGAAACCACGGACAAACAGTATACATGGCACTAAGCTAACATGGTCTAGTGATCTGACTTAATAATATAAGGCAGTTTCCTGTTTCCATAATTAATCATACACGATGCTTTCCTTCCATTCTCCACCTTACAAGGGATCCTGAGTTTTGATTTGTGACCTAAATTAAGTCAGATAACTTTGATCCCTTTGATGATGAAAACAGCAACAACAACAACATAACCATGACTACCGGTCTTTATTACTTTGCTGTCATTGATTGCTTCTGTATTACTGGAGATCTTTGGTACAGATCAGGATGGGCAAAGTATATGCAGCCTCCCAGGGGTTGAAAAACTGCCCCTAAATTTCCCCCAAGTCACTTCTGGTGATATGGAGGACATTTCTACCATGTTTGGAGGCACACTGGATCCCCCCCAGGAGATCAAAGGTTTTTTTCTTTGCAAAATGTTGCAAATTTTTGCCCCCAAATGCCCTGTAAGCAGTGTGTGGGGCATTTCCACCACATTGGCTGGGGTGGGGGGGAGACTGGACCAATTTAAGCCTAAGAAAGGCCTTGTTTGAAATTGGAAATGAACAGAAAGTGACACTCGCTCACATCCTGTTATTTAAAAACCTTCTTTTAGGACCATAAAAATGGTGAAAATGTCTGGAGAGCATTTGCGAGCATTTTTATTTTGTGGGATCCAGTGCAGTGGGAGGGTGCAGCCCCCAAATCTCCTGGGGAGCTAATGCAGTCCCATGGCCTTCCACAGTTGTTCACCCATCATATAGAGATTTAGTCCCATTTATTTGCAAAGGACTTTCCCCATTATCATCTTAAAGCTTGAGGGAGAAAAAACCCAACAACCTACAGGTGAGGCTTAACACTGGCTGCATGCATATAGTCTTTCTAGTCAATAATCTAAGATATGAGGTATTTCATTGTATAAATCAGGTCAGACCCTACCCCTTTACCAGAAAACACTGGCAAGATGTTGGGAGGAGAGAGCTCTTTTCACCACCAGGCCTGAACGGCTACGCCAAAACAAGCTTGTTTTCTTACATGATGGGGGCTTTTTCCTTCCATTCAAGGCACAGAAAAAACAGGAAGCCTTCCATTAACCACAGTTTCTGCCTGCTCCAAGAAATTATGATTACCATGTTCAGAACAAGACAGAATATTAAAATATGCTTTGAAATTCATTCACCATCCTGTGGTATTGAGAAGCTGGTAATCACTGTCTCCTAAACTGGTGGAAATGAGAAGCTGTTAATAATTGGAGGTATCCTGGTTTTATGGTTTGCACTTTGCAAGGAGAACACAGGAGGTTTATGTCTGGATAAATGGCTGGTCAAGATACTGAATCAAAAACACATTTTGGTCCTTTAATCGGTTTTACCAATATTGCTTTTTTAATACACACACACACACACACACACACACACATACATATATATAGGGAAGGTTCTGTGTAAAGTGACAGCTTGCACTATGAAAGTTGTTTTCTCCTGGCAAGCATTGCTTTTCACTACAGTTTGTAGATTATGCTAATTCAGTACTAGGCTATTATAATGTCTACTATTTACATTTCCTTATTTTGTTATGACAAGTTCATATTACGTCCTTCACATTAGCTTGCAGATTTAAACTTTAAAATAAGATCCTGCATTTGGGAATATATTTTTCCTTTAGACACTCTATTGTCAACAGCATATTTCAAGGTGACTTTGTCTGGTGAGAAAGAAAATCCTGAAGGTACCAAAACAAAAATAGAAACTCTCCAGATAAAAATGTTGTGGGAGATCACACAGTTGCTCTTGTTTTCTAAGGCTTTCAAGATAATTAATTCATATAACTCTAATCTGGCAAAAAAAGAAATGTTAAGATAACAACAACAAAAGGCTCCCATCACTTTAAAACCATAGGGGAGTTAAATATCAAGCATGCTAAATATTAAGAAATGCAATTAGCCACCTAAAAAAAGCCCTAACTGGGAAATAAAGATGTTTCTGGCATTCATGGCTATTTTTTTTTTTTTTTGCTCATGAACATATGAGACGTAAATGGAGAGCAATAGGTGAATTTTTTTATTGGACATCCTACAAGGAAATAAGTAAATGTAATATAGCACAAACATAAACATCTCTTCCATAGTGCAAATTCATTTGGAAAAAAAAACCCAGATGAGGACAATGCAGAACCACATATTAAAAATTACGGATAAAATCCACAAAAGCCAATGAGGAATACTGCTGAACATCTACAAGGAATGACTTATCTGATTAAATAAGTGATTCAACTCTTTAATAATTAGCAATCAGAAAATAGTCTTGGCAGTTCAAGACTATCCCAGGTCCTGAGACTGAGTCCTGGAGATAACCCCCTTATGATATCACAAGAGACAGACCTTGGTCATGTTACTAGGGTGATGTTACGAAGGGCAGCCACTGGTGATATCACTAATTATGACTGATAAAGCATCAACCACAGTCATCACAGAAAACGCCATTGCAATTGAACTCTCTCATCAAGTCTAAGTAACTAGGAAACCAAAGTGCACATACTTTTCAAAGCCATGTTCTTCCCCTGAGATTCCTCCTTCTCACCCTGAGAATTAACAGAAGATCTAGGTCCTGAGACTCAGGGCTAGGCCCTAAGATGTGGGAACTCTATCTAGACTGTAAAAAATGAAGAGCAGAAAACTATATTGTCACAACTCGCTCACTTTTGATACAAACAGGCATAGGAATTATAAGGATTTACATGTGGAAAAGACTAAGATGTTTTTCAAAGAACTGAGATGACCATTAACTCTGGAGTCGTTAATCATAACATTTTCATAAATTGTGTCAATGTTGAACATAATTAATTTCAGCTGTATTTGTTACTTTTATGAATCTTTAAAAATCCTGCAATGTTTCAAACAGAAGTAGGCATGGGCATGCTTAGCAATAGGGCAAAATGACTTTACAAAGAACAGGTCTCTGTTCCAGTCAATGGCACCTTCATTTAAAATGGGGTGGGCAACTGTTATGCGTCTGAGTGCCAGTCTTCTGCTCCTGTGACCCTCTAGGGGTACACAGACTTCCAAAAGCAAAATAAAAAGTGGTTTGTTTTGGGGGGGAAAGGCTACTTTTTGGTATTAACAAAGCTCCCAGGAACCTATTTAAAAGGTGAATTTTCCATTTCTGGAGTCTCCCAGGAGAAACAATTCACCTTTCACCTTTTTTTCTATGCCAGAAAAGGGGTTTGTTTGGGGAATCTAGCAAGGGCTAAAAAAAAATTCTTGCATGCTGCTTCAGGGCTACACCTTGCTCAACCCTGACTGAGGCAGAAGGTCTGAGAAAACAACTATCTAAGGCCATGAATAAGAACTGCCCATTAAAACAACGTTGGGCTAGATGAATCAGTAGATAGCCTTGCATTGGTCTTCTCAAATGTACTAGGGATTTAGCACATTATCTGGAAATAGGAGATTGTAATCAATGATTTCTGGTGACCTAAATCCAGAGCTTAGAAATGCAACTTTTTAAATCTATAATGTCAATTTTATGTGCCAATATAGCTAGTGAGGCATTCTAGAAGTTGTGGTACAAAGAAGTAACTTTTGCAACCTCTGCTTGATTGCATTACACTACTCTGAAAAGTGTTTGCTTAATGGTGTTATAAGAATATTTTTCTACATGGATGAAACTGTTTTGGACCAAGATACAAACACAGACTCCTGGGGTTCTGACATTGATGAAGGCCAAGGGCTAAAGCGTTATTATCTCAGAGAATTAGGGATTTGCACTTCAGGAATATGCAATTTCTTACAAATCAAACCCACTCTTCATTATTTGTGGATGTGAATCTCAATTACGGGATTATAGAGGAAAAGTACTTACAAGTATTGAAACTTTCTAAATTTAGGCATGCTTTTAAAGGAAGTTAGGTTTAGTGTGTCACTTTCTGTGCTCTGCTACAAGAAATATTTCAAGTTTAAAGTATTCACTGTGTGTTTATGTCTTTGTCATACTGAAGAACTTGTGTTTGTTGCACATGTCCTATTATGCTGTCAATTTATGTAGAGGTTAGACTGAGAATTTTGCTAGATGTAAGGAAATCCATAAGCAATATAGGTGTTTCACTATTATAATAAACACATATCAGCTTCAGGTTTCCTGCAAAAAAATGTTTGTAAATACAGTAAGACTGGAAAAATATTAATTTAGGCTGTATTATGAAGATTTAAAATCCATAGACTACATGTCCTCCCCTCCATACTGATGTATAGAGGAGGGACCAGCAGATGATAGGAAGTCACAAGTGGGTCAGAAGATGCACATCTACTCACCTGTTCCACTTATTTATGATTATGTGGAAGGAAACAACTGAAAACAGTTGCAAACTTTTCCTTTAGGATGAATGTTAAAGTAAGGCTGAATATTAGGAAATATAGGGCAAGGGCTGGACATAATTCTCCTCCAAACAACATGTTACAACTGTTTCACAAATACAGTAACTTGCATTTTTAAATTTCCCAAGCACTCAGTAGCTTCCACGAGAAGTTAACACACATGGATTACTTTAAGACATTGTTCTATTGAGGACTCCTTTGGTAATCTCTACATGCACTAATCCATTCAATTTAAGCTACTCCCTTTGAGCTAAATATGATGAGCTAACAGAGGAAAACAGACATTCTCATTCTTGGTGACCTTGTTAGTGAATGTCTTTCCACAAAGTAGCCCGATTTGTTTTTAGATTTTAGGAGGTCAGTTAAGAACTTACTGTCCTGGCAGGCACTTGAGGAAAATCTTCATTCATTATATTTTAGACCTACTTATTTCATTGTTAACTTCCACAAACCCAGACACCAACTCTGCCTATACATCTAAATGGGAAATGTCATCACAGGACCTAATCACATCGCCCACAACATTAGAGGTACTTTCATTTGCCCATTCTGTAATATGATAAATGTCATCCTCTGTCAACAATGCCCTTCAGCACTCTACATTAGGCAAACAGGCCAGCCTCTGCAACAGCGGATAAATGGACATAAAGTAAACATTAGGAATGGGGAAGCACAAAAACCAGTGGCAGAAAACAGTAATCTTCCTGGACATTCCATCTCAGACTCCAGAACTGTAGTCCTTGAACAAACAAACAAACAAACAAACAAACAAACAAACAAACAAACTCTACAAAGGAAGACTGGAATGATAATCAGCAGAACTGGAATACATCCACAAATCTGAGTTCATTGAAAGTAGATTGAACAGAGACACTGGTTTCCTGGCACACTTTACATATTATACTACTAGTTAACACCCCAGCCTCGTGAAGGCTCTCATGCCCAGCCAGCATCATACTACATTCCAATAACTCCCTCTACCATTCATATGGTTATCTACTCACTTTGGCTTCAGGCAATATCTTTCTACCTGCCTTTGTCCCTTTATGACCATCATTAAAACTGAACTTGTCACCTCATCACCATACTCACAAGTTTTGCATTTCTACTGGTATTCACACATATAACCTCCTCATTCATAGCTATGAAGATCTGTTCATAGGCACTTCACTCCATGCATCTGAGGAAGCACACTTAGTCTCTGAAAGCTTATGCTGCCAACTTCTTTCCCTCAGTTAGTCTCAAAGGTGCTACAAAATACCATTGCATACTGGTCCAGACTTACACAGCTATGTCTTTGACTGCTGTTCTACAATGTGGCTTCATAGTACTCATTTGTTAACTAATGTTACTGTACTAATGAGGTTTTATTGTTGCTTTAATTGCTGGTAGCTGCCTTGAGACTTTTAAAAGCATGTGGAATATAAAGAAGGAAATAAATCAAATAATTTACACAAGAAAACAAAAAAGATCAAAGGATGTGTTGATGCAGTGTTTTGCCCTGCAAAGGCTTATCCTGAGTGTTGCACGCAATTATCCTAGCATGGTTTGCTTTGTAAAAAATCTGTATCTGGAAAGTCCTACTTTAGAGATCTGAGACTGATGCTATCCAGCAAGGCCAATGAATACGTCCTGTAGCTTGCAAGCACTTGAGAGCTAATCTATTCCTCCTGCTCAGTTGTATCAATCTGTCTTTAAAAGTGCTCCAGTCTCCTACACAACTGGCGCATATGTCTGCACATCTAGAGATACTAAACTCTTTTTGATATGAGACTTAAAATGAAGTTTTGAAGCATTCTACTGAGGGAAAACAAAACAAAAAACACCAACAGCCTTCCCCATCTTCTTGTATTACCTAGCACTTGGGATATGTGGCCAGAAGAGCTCAGAATCTATTTCAAGTACATGTCTGTTATGCAGAAATCTTTAGATGACCTAGGTACATGGGAGTTTTACTGTGTACCTGACTGTAAATATTGCTATGTAATGAAGAAAAAGAGTAGGGATGTAATTCTCTGCTAATTTCATTCTCAAAAGAAGCTACAGGTAATTTTAGCAATTTTGTTCCCATTGCACTTTAGAACTTATTCTGAGCAGCTTTTGCACATTTTAATCCATTAAAAAACTGTTCGGAAAACAGTATTTTTTGCATAGAAAATAATTCTGTTTCTGGCACAGAATATCCTATTTCTTGGGGTGGTGGTGGGGAACATCACATGTGAATTTTGCACAGAATACATTACACACTGCAAACATTCTCAGTGGGCCAGGATGTTCCTTGTCAGGGTTTTCTGACATTCAAGAAGCATACTTTTTGTCAAGTTTTTGAATTTTTTTTCATCACCAAAAAAACCTAGCCATCTGAAACTTGCCAAGATCAACCAAGATCTTTAAAAAACACACAACCGTTCAACCAATAAAAATGTTCTTTAGTACATATATTACAAAAACATTTCCCCCTCTGCAAACAAAATGCTAGCGGTTCAGTGAATACAGTGCTATTATGACAATTCCCAGTACAATATACTGTGTATGTAGGGAGCATGACACTGCTGGTCTGGTAAAACAGAGGTCTTCAGGTATTGTTCAGCACTAAAAAAGCAGAAGCGTTATAGAGCAGAACTGTACAGCTGAAGATATAAAAACTAGAAACATTTGGTAAAACAAACTTTGCATAATTGTTACCCTGATTGCTGGGGGTCCCGTGAGGGACACCTAAATGCTCTCCAAATTATACAAGTTGCGGAAAATAGTCAAAGAGCACAAGTTAGCAAAACAAGAGGCAGGGCAACGGAGCGAGATCTTTTACCCAGCGTCTACGGGGTCAGGCCGAGTTAAGGAGCAAGCAGAAGTGAAATAATAATTGTTGTTTTTATTAAAATACAATCAAACAAGTGTATGCAACACACTCACACAGATAACTAGAGAAATAAAGGTTGGAGTTGGATAGAGGGATTTTTAGAAGAGGTTTTTGGTATGGGAAATACTGCACCTGTCCTGAAGCCCGGGTCGTCTGAAGATAGAGTTTGTGGATATGAAGGTTCTCAGTACGTGGGACTGAGGGGAAGGCTCGCCAAGCAAAGCGGCAGCAAGGCAGGATGGAAGTCGGGAGCGATCCAAAGAAGCTCTCGAAGTCAAGGATTCTTATAGGGGAAATTGTGGCCGTACTTGGGGAAAACAATGAGTTTCAGGCTGGAGACAAAGCCTCCAAAAGGTCAGAATTTAGCATGATTGAGTGAGGTCCAAATTTTCAGTAGAGTAGCCAGTATGCAAATGCAGAGTGCTTGATGCTTGAGTATTCGGCTCGTCAAGCTGCCTGCTTGGGGCAAGGAGTTCTTTGTAAGTAGCGTGCATACATAATGAGGGTACTTGCTGTGAGGTCTCCTGAAGCGGCAGTTTGGCTATTTCTGGCCAGCTTGTATTTGTTTTGAATATTCCAGCGATTAGCGACCGAGCCTGTTTGCGTGCTTGGCCGGGGGCCTTGCAAGCATGTGGGAAGGAATGGGTGAAGAAAGCCAAATTATTGATATCAAAATGATATCTGGTGTCCCCCAAGTCTGACTAGAAACTGTGGTAACATAATGCCTGAGTTTTCCTGTTGACTTTTAGTTATTTTGGTCATAAATGATCTTCTTTCATTTATGAAAATTAAAAAATAAGTACATTTTAGAGTTAAGAGGAGAGTGGGAAAATGTACATTGCCTTTTCTCAACATAATTCACAAGGCCTCTTTTTTACTCTGGTCATTCCAGATATCTAAACACACCAGCTACTTAGCTCCCCGCTGCCTTGCATAGTCTGCTAATCATACTGAATTACATGGTAGCTCTGTGACGTGCCCTAGTCAAGTGGAGCATGAGACCTCTCTAAACCAATTTTCATTTTAAAATCACAGTTAAGAAGATAATGTAGTCAACCTCCAAGCCAATAATTTTCAGTTGCAATGTTACCATCTAATTGTTTGAGGCTGCATTAAAAAAACTTGCATCAGTGTTTGCTTCTGGTTTTACAGTATGACGTCTCCTGCTAATTGAGATATCCTTCCCTTCAGTACTATTTTCAAAGCAACTATTGTGCTACGTACCAAAAAGAGTTTAGTTAAGCATTTTTTGTCTGTGTGTCAGGGATGCAGACACTATAAGACTCTGAACCAATAGCTTCTTAATGAGAGGGGAGCCTTGCAAAATTTCCTAATGAGTACACATACAATTATATTGGAAAAACTAAAAAAAAGGTTGGTAAAGCTTGAGTAAAACAGATCATTGAATAAATGGATTTGATTTTATGGGAAAAGCAGTTGTTTAGCAGTTCTCTGGTATAGCTCATGGTAACTATACTTGTAGCTGAATTCTGGAAAGCCAGAAGCTTAGTGTTACCAAGATGAGCCAATAAATACTGAGCGGAAGTTCTTTTTCACATCCAGTCCAATAAAGAACAGATTTCAGGTGCACTTTTGCAGGACATGTCAATGAAAAAAATCTACAGAAGAACCCAGGCACTTTCCAAATCAAGACCCCCTTCCCTTCTAGTCCAAAGTAAGCCATTATTACAAGACAGATGAAAAACTGTGAGTTTTTCACAGGAATATTTTATTTGAAAAAAAAAATCTTACTATATACAGACTATGTCTGTAGCATGGGTAGGGAACATATCATCTTGTGGAGCATGTTGGACTGCAAATCACATTGACCTTCATCATTGGCTACGCTAGTTAGAATGGATGGATTTACAGCCTAACATCAGCTGAAGCGCCATATGCAAGCCACACTCAGTTTAACATTTGCTGTAGTGAAATTTTCATACCTGTGCCCTTCAGAAAGGTGTTGACTATCAGGAAACAGAAAAAAATCCCACTGCATCCTAAGACGAGAGTGAAAAAGCTACAATGATCCTAACATAATTTGGTTGAAGTCCAGCAACATATGAAGACCAAAGGCTGGGAACCAAAAGTTTTTAATCATTTAATATGATTTGAAAATGCTATCTTATATTGCCAGATTGAAATGCGCTGAAGACTGTTTGTACTGAAAAGAAGCGATACCATATCTGACAATCTTTAAAAAGAAACAAGCACCAAAAGGTCTCACCTGTGAAACAAGACTGATTTGACGAGTGTGACAACGTCCCGACTTGCGTTGTATCCAGCACAGACAATAGCCACATGGATTGTCTAAGAGAATCCAGAAACAAAAAGACAGGAAGAAAAATCAATATATTTTTTATACCTTAAATAGGAAAGTGTACTCTGTCACTGGAATCCATGCATTAATACTAAATGCATTGATTTTGCATATTAAAATAATCTCTTAGACCATAATGTAACACACTTTTTCCAAATGAAATTTATTATAATTTAGAAGGTATTTTCTAGGCAGCAATGGGGGAGTAATTTTGTTAGGTGTGTTGCTCCCACTAGTATTGGTGACTTCCATTATGTTCTTGCCAGAGTTTTCCTGTCTGGAGAGTGATTGGAAGTACTGAGCAAAGGGTGGAGCAGCAAAGAAGAGGAAGAAAGGAGAAGCATGAAGAATAAGAGAATGTGCAAGAGAGGGAGCAGATGGAAGAGAACAGGGTGAGAGCAGAGATAATAAACGAGAAAAAAGTGATGTTCATGGATGTGTGTTGAGGTGGAGACTTTGGTGAAACAAACATACAAAGAGGAAGGAAAAGGCAGAAATTCCAGAACAGCATATAGACTAAGAGGAGAGGTGTCCACAACCATGATAGGCAGTTGCAGTACTACAAACAAAGAAACAAACAAACAAACAAACAAAATGAAGAAATAGGAGGTGGGTGGAGGCAACAGGATACCAGAGATGGATAGTAATCACAACACAGATTTGGCTACATGTATTGAAGGGAAAGAAGATTTAATAATAGTGAGCAGGCAGGAAGAATGAAGGGGAAAGGAGAGATGAGTGGAATTAAAAATTGTATTTTAGGGCAGAAGTAGAGAAAAAGTATGTTAACTTTTTTTTTTTTTACAATTGTAGACAGAGGAGGGGGATGGAGAAGAGAGGTTTTAACAGTTGTATTTTGAGCTCAAAATAGAAAATAATATTTTGATTTTTTTTAACTTTTGCAAATAGATGCGCTAAGCTTAGAAGTTTGGGAAAAAAAATAATTTCCTTCTACGGAATAAGGTTGCTTTCATTATTATTACATTGAGCTATTTTTCTTAAGGGTTAGGGAGGATTTCAGTGCAATTGTTCTAAATATAGCCCACACATTCTGTCCAAATGGGGATTAAAAATGCCATTGATCCAATTAACAAATCATACATGCATGCAAGTGTGAGCATAATTATTAATTTCAGAATTTTTGACATGTGGGGATAGTATGCTATTGGAATATTAAAGGAAATGATGCATATAGGATTGCATGTATTCAGCAGCAAACAGGAGTACAGAGAGAATTCCAAACAGGAGGGCTTGAAAACATAATTCTTGAAAACAGAATCCAACTAAGAGCAGTTTGATGTAAAGTCTTCCCCACTTTGACTCTACTTGCAGTCTAAACGATACATCCCCGCTGTCCTATTCCCATTTTTCAAGGGGAAGAAATGCACCTTGAAAAAGGTAGATGAGTCTCAACAGACTTCTCATTGGCCAATCACACTGAAGATCATTGGATATATAGTTCACATTTGAGTGGGGAAAGACTTATCAGACTTTGCTGGTGTAATGGGAAAGCAACATAAAGGGAATTTGAGCAGAGAAGCAGCAATGGCAAAGATAATTTAACCCTTTCTCCGGAAAAGGATTTTCCACTCCAAATAGCCCCATTGTGGGCTGATTATCCTCTCTGGAGTCCCGGATGTGTGTTTAGTGTGGCTAAGTTTGCTCCTGTGTGAATAATAAATGTTCAGGAAATGTGGACATTTTGAGAGCCACAGTGTGAATTATAACTGAAATTCTCTCATATATTTGATATAACTACTGAGTAGACATGACTGCAGTCCTACAGACATCTACCTTGGAGAAGTACCACAGACCTAATTGGGTTCATATCTGAGTAAATGTGCACAAGATCAAGATCTGTTAGAATAAAATGGTGATGTGAAGAGATGTATATATTATTACTTCTGGGCTATACTGATTCATTCAAAAAATTCCCCTTTCTACTGGTTAAACAAAGCAAATTGTTTCAATTTAGCTTTCCATCAGTAATGTTTTACATTATCCAATGCTTCTGATATATACAAAGCAGCAAATAATCTCATCAAGCTAAGTCCTCTAAAGACTGGAAAAGAAAACAGAGAAAATGTGTCTGCTATTTCTGATTTTAATTACTTACTGAGATAATTGTCTTTTACACTGAAGCCCATGTAAACAACAGAAAACCACTGGTTCAAATCTCATTGGGTTGCCTTGACAACACATTACCTTCACCATCATTCCTGCTGGGATCAGACCAAAGACATATGCTGTCCAGTTTCCTGTTCTAAGAATAGCTGTTAAACCTACAATCTGAGGAGGGAAAACTCCCCCTTTGTATCTGGTACCTTTCGCCAGCATCTGGTATTTTCGGACAGAACTATACCTTTTCAAGCCTTCTGCAGTGTTAAACTAAGTACATGGATGCATTAGCCCTGTTGTGTTCTGTTGTGCTTAAAAATTACCTTCTCTAAGTAGAGAAAGTCTTCTTGTGATCTAGAGCATATTTACACTGCAGAAAGCCTGAACTCAGGTACTGTTATACATACCCACGATGGCTAAGAGTAAGTGCTGGAACTATCATCGTTAAATTTGTCTAGCAACTTTTTTAAAAAAAGAAACAACAAAATTCATAGTATAATGATAATTGTCTGCACTTCTTTAGAAGAATGCACTGGGGGGAAAATTATTCCCTATCTACAAATAATGTATCTATTTTGAATGTAACATCCAATCATTTCATTTGGTGAGCCAAACTTCCAGTGTTACAAATGTTATAAGAGAGAGAAAAATCTCTGTCCACGCTCATTACAGCATAAATAATTTTATAAACTTCTACTGTGTCCTTCTCTACTCATCATTGTTTTTAAAAGTTTCAAGCACTTCTTTTAGGGGAAAGCAAATTTTCCCCTCCAGCAATTGGACATATTCTTTTCTGTACATTTCCCAGTGCTACCCTTTGAAACAATACATTTGAAATGAATACAGTAACCAGAATGCTACTCACAATATTCCTAATGGAACTCCATCATAGATATTTTTTCTTTCTCTTTTTTTTAAAGACCAAATATAAATGATGCTTGCAGTTTTACTTTCAATTTCATACCTAATAATTCTTGATACTGATTTTGCTTCTCTATTTCATTTTTTTACAGCTGCCACACATTTAGTTTTAAGTAAGCAGTCAATATGCTCCCAAGACTTCTTTGGAAAGTCACAGCTAACTGAATACAGTACTGACTTTTGGTAAGGATAGTTTTCAAAGCTTTCTGGAAAAGAAAATGTCCAAAATCTATTAGGTCATCTTACCTACATAACTTGCTGACATTCTCATGACTCTTAAAAGGTTTGTTATAGAATAACAAAATCACTATGTGGAAACCTTGCTGATTTTAACTCAACAAAGGCCCCTTCTGCACTACACTGTTATAAGGTTATTATTCCACTTTCAACACTCTATGGAACCTGGGGTTTGCAGCTTAGGGAGCAGCATTTAGAATTCTCACCCAGAGAACTCTTTGACTTCAGTAAACTACAAACCTCAGAATTCCACAGGATGTCGAAATGGAATAATAGCATTATAACAGCGTAAGGCTGAAAGGCCTAAAGTTTGGCTTTCTGGTTTCTACAATGCTACCAGGCACAGATTTCAGGCCTAATAGTCTGAATGATCCAGGTATCCAGTTTTTTTTTTAAAGAACCACTTGTTTCCTATTGGCTTCATATCTTCTGAAAAGGAGGGTTTTTTTTAAGTAAAATAAAGTCATATTTATTCATATTTATATTAACGATGTGACTAAAATAATTTCACATTCAAATTCTTTTTGAACTACTGGACAAATACTTAGTTGCTACAATCACTTGTTAAGTTATAATTACTCAATTAGCTCCAAAATGGTATCTTTTATCAACTTTATTTGACAAAGCTCCTCACATTCTCTTCTTAAAAGCAATGCTTCAGATGCAGGTCTCTTTCCAACATCTTCCACAGTAGAAGCTGTTGCACAAAACTGCTTAGTGGTTATGGTGACGCTTCAGATATTTTTTAGTACTGCACCTCTAAGAATTTTATTAAAGTCAGGTATATGGACAGGAAAAGGCTGAGCATGAAAAAAATCACATCGTTAAAAACTATTCAAGTGCTCAAATACATCATTTTTGTTCTTTTAATTCATATAGAGGTATAGGGATGCAATGATGCCAAAACAGAAAAGGAATATTAATAGTGAATCATTTAAATTCTATCACCAAATGTAGATAGGTTGGATAAAAATTGATTTTTTTAAAAAAAATATATTTTTATTTAAAATCAGATTTTTAAAACAGATCCTAATTATTTTGAGTATCATTTAAAATAAAAATTAAAACTAAATCTCATCACATACTTATAGGCTTATAAAAATGAACTGATGGCTGTGTCATAAACAGGAAGTTACCTTCAATCAAACATGAACACTAACTTGAGTCAGCTGATAACTGCATTTTTCTAGGTATTTTGGACTGCAGTTCCTAACCATTAACTATACTTGGCTAGGGCAGATTAGAATTGCAGACCAAAAAACATCAGGAGGGTCATAGTTATGCACCTTATATCATGAAAATGGCTCTAGTCCTTCCAACACTGAGCAGTAATTACCAATTCTAGCTTTTAGCTAGCTGTGTTTTCAGTTTCAATGACTAAAGTTATCTGATATATGGATACCTGCTGGGTACGACTGTATCCATATTAGCAAAGCTGGGCCAAGCAAGGCAGAAAATTAAAAGTATAGAGACAATATAGGAAAGGAGGATGAAGTTATCTCTGAAGAACAATGTAGTCTACTAAGTTGTAGATTAACATATTTTAGTGATTAGATTTGCTCCATTGTCCAAGAACTATATGCAGTATTGTTAGAGGAAACTTTACTTAAATCAATTATTTAAATCCAAGTTTCCTCCTGTAATTTAAATTAAGATTTTAAATTTTCACTCAATGCACCATGAATTCAGGTAAGACAGCTTCAATTTAAGCAGCAAAGAGGAACAAAATAAATATAGACTGTGCACTCAGTTTTATAAACCATGACAATGTTCTCAGACCATCAACATCACAAAGAATTACTGAATATGTCTAAGAAAACCAAAAGAAGGTTCATTCTGCCATGTGTGATCTAAGCTGAAAGCACTCACTGCTGCCATTGCTACCTGGAGCATGGCAAAGACAAGGTGACAATGGTGAATGTAACAGCTGGTCTATTGGCAACACATTGTTTTTTCTTTTTTGTTATCTTCTGTCATGTTACTGTCATATTATATGTTTATCTTAAATGTCTCTAATGAAAATTAATAAAGACAAACTGGGGGGGAAAGGAATGGGCCTCAGAATACAGGGTATATAGTCCAGTTTATAGTGATGAAGGTTGTTTGCTGGAAATTTATGCAATGTCCAAGCGGAGACACTGTAGTTTGCATTGTCAGATCTCCTCCTTGGTAAAAAAAGGATTTTTTGTGACACTAGTGTTTGTTACACTAGTGTTTTTTGGAATACTATTCCATCCCTCCATGCCCCAGGTAAATTTGGTAGATCTGGATGGTAAGGGAAAATGGCAAAAGCACTCAAACAGAGGTTGTGAATCTTGCTTTCAGCCACATCCGATTGTTGGCAAACAAGAGGCATTTCCCTTTACAAGTGCCTTATCTAATTTCTTGTATTACACTAATTATTATTCAATATTAATGTTCATTTATGCCTGGCTGGTGTTGCATCACACAATCCATTCTCTTTCTGGCCTAAAATCTCCCCTTCCTCAAAGAAAGGGCAGCTCGAATAATCTCTAACTACAGCAAATGGACCATACTATGGGGGAAAGAGTGAATACAGGTTCTCATGTAAACATGTAGCTTGGATTTTCAGTAATAGGATGAATGATGAGAACCCTGAAGGCAAATCTGATAATAGGGATGTTTAAATTAAGCTTACATTCTGTCACAGAATTCCTCTTTTAAGAGGAGAAAGTGTGAGATATTTCAGTATTGAAGCACTATGTGGTTAAGAGATAGGCGCTGGGCAAGCGGAACCAGATTTCATGTTTTACATAACCACTGCCCTTGGCATAACACTAATCCCTTGCTGAACAAGTAAATTTATTGGTAAAAGTAATTCAATCCGGAAGGTCATCTAATCTAGTCTCCCTTTTTAGTAGCTACTCTCTCGTCCTAAAATGGTTGTACCACCATGTATTATTAGACTTAAGGGATTCAGCCTACCAGGTAAAGCACATGAAAGATGGGACAGAGTTTATTAGTTTGTTTACAAACTTTCTTTGCTTTTAGTAAAGATAAGTAGTCTTCTTCCACCCACTTCACAAGAAATTAGGGGGAATTTTGGTTCCTGAACCAACACAAAGATATAAAATACTTCAAAAAATCAAACCAAACCTCTAGTTAGAGATGTTCATCAAGTTTCCAAGACACAGCAAGCTCATCATCAAACTAAGAATAAAACTAAATATATCAACAAATGCATGACTGCTTTGAAAAAAATAAAAACTAAATGTACTAAACCAGTGGAACCATGAAGATTTAACATTATCCTGTTAATGAAGAAGACTAAGGCTAGGTTCGTACAGACAAGATAGGCAAGATCATGGTTTGCCAAATTCTGGCTTGCTAGGTCTGAATTCATCCCTGCAACGTACGGATGAAAATCCCCACTTACTTGGTTCTTCAACAGAAGAAAAAAACCCAAACATTTTCTTCTTGCTAGATGTGATCATAGAAGCCTCTGAATATTTTGATAATTTTTTTTCCTTAAGGATTTTTGTGAAAAATTCATTTGCACAAAACCAATCTTTTTACAAAAAAAATCTGTCCGTCGCATAAAATCACATTTTCCCAAAATGTAAAAACAACCTTGCTGTGTTTGATCATTTTTTTTTTATCGGTGTCTTGATATGGTGAGACAACATCTTGTCAAGGACAGTAACACTGGAGGTACAACACAGCCTGTCAGTGAGCGGCAAACCAGAATTAGAAGCTGTGCTTTCTTGTTAGTTTGTTTAAAAACTCTTGGCCTGTTTGCTCCATGGCTTGTAAAACATCTGAATGAAGAACCAGGGCTTGTCCCTAGCTTTTTTCTTCAGTTGACCTGCTGACACAGGAGCTCACAGACTCAGAAGAAAAGAAAGAAACAAAAACTGAAGAAAGTCAACTGTGTATTGTTTGGTCTTCTGCAGGCTAAAACAGTCAACATAAGACATAACTCTTGTGATGTGAGAAATGCATTGGACAGATTAAATGGTATTCCCATTTTTGAGTAATAGCTCTGTGAGGATTGGGATTGGCTGCATCATGTTTGCTTCTCCCTTATATTTAATCATGATGTGACATCATCACATTGCAAACTATCCAATATCTTTTCAAAGCATAACATACCACTTTAAATAGTTAGATATGTATCTCCAAGTGATATGTCACATAAGCATTCTGAATTTTTAGAGCAACCAGAAGACAACAAATAGAAATTAGCTGCTGCTCTGAACAACAGCTATACCATTTGAAACATCTAGTTCTGATTGTAGGTGTGCAAAGAAGTGGATGTATGTTCATGAATTTTTTGGCTTGCTCTCTTGTCTCTTGATTGCCATGGGGAAAATGTTAATTGGATTCATGTGTATTAATCCAGGAAATTGATAACTTTGCCAAGGAAAAAATAAGCATGCATTACATCACTATGTTCATTCATCTGTTGCAGGAAATAATTTTTCCCTCCTAGCTCCTACAAAAGTTAAACTCAAAAAATAAATAAAAAAATAAAAAAATAGAAAAGTCTGTGCACTCAGAAGTTCTAAAATAATTTAGGCCAATAGGAATCTGCAAGACAACCTGTACTTGCAGCCTCATTTCCTCCTTTCCTCTCCAGTGTTCCTGTTCCCCCTCTTTAGAGACATCAGCCTTTTTTAGTTTCTTGAACCCACACAATTTGACTGTTCTGGCCCTTTCTTCCCTCCATGATTTAGTGGTAGTGGGGTGATATTTGTGACCAATCCCAGTTTCAGTTATTTGCTTTCTCTGTCACTATCTCTGTTCTGTCCCTTTTAAAATAGATTCTTGGTGTAAGTAAACATTACCTGTTCGGAATTAGTGGGCTACTTCTATTCTGTGAATATATGATATGTGTAAGACTTGTTCTTGTGTCATCCACTCTATTCTATTTGCCCTCTACTCAGCTTACTGTTATTTTGTGCCACTGAGTTACCATCAAATCATTTTGATCATTTTGAATTCTTTACTCTCCTTTGGATTTTTTACCTAAAGGGTTTTTTTTTGTTTTGTTTTTTTTGCAGAACTGAAAAACATGAGATGACCCAGAATCTATTGTGATCTGTCTCTCACATTGGGAATGCAGTTTTGCATTTCATCTGCATAAGCACAGGAAAACCTGAATCATAGTAGTATACATTATGTTTTGTAAGCTCAGAAGAATAGCTAATGAACAGGTTGTTTACCTCTGTGGTTCTCTGAGTAGTTATCTGTGAATCCACCAAAATGGGTTTTGTGCTGCACAGAATCTCTCATGGAACATTCTTGAGTTCACATCCACTAACCCATTATACATGTCTAGGCATGCCTCTATCATCTATCATCAGTTCCATGTCTGCCTCAGTGAAGTCAAACGTGAAAAGAGGGGATGAGGGAGGGTTGTATGAATTCACAGATAACCACTTGAAGAACTACAGTTATAGGAAAGCAACCCATTCTTTTAATTTGTGGTCTATGTGAATCACATGAAATGAAATCTAACTCACTAGAGCAGAGTTCCATGTGAGAACAATAAAGATGAGAGGAAGACTATCCAAGAGATGCATCTGCTTGTGCCCTTATTCCCAGCCAGTAGTGTGACACAAACATGAGAAAGCTGTGACCAGTTTGCTGCTCTGCATAGTTCAGGTAAAGACACCCTTGAGAAAAGCTGTAGAGGTGACTATTGATCTCAATGAATGGGCCTGAAGACCATCTGGAACTGACAGACAATACTGCTCATAGGTAAGCATGATAGGTTTAACCACCAATTTTGAGATTCTTTGAGATGAGATAGTGAGGCTGTCCTCAGGCCTGAATAGTTCACAAAGAGCTAGGAGACGTTATGAAAAGAGGCGGTAAACATCGAAAACAATATACAGATAGTGCAATGCTTTGTCTAATGGAGCTGATGCATTCTGCACAAATGTTGACAGGACCAAATCCTGCTGAAGATGAAAAGTGGAGATCACCTTGGAAAGAAGAAACTGGATGAAGGACCACTTTATCCTTGCAAAAAAAACCAAATCAAGAGAATCTTGCAGTGCAGTGAGTTCCCCAGCCTGATTTGCAGAAGTAATAGCAACTAGGAAAATTGTCTTTAGGGTAAGCAAACAAAAATCACTAACGCTTCCAAGGGAGATTTTTTCAACTGATTTTTTCATAGAGAGATGCAAAGGAAGGTATTTCATGGGTGAGTATAGCACGTTCCTCTCCTTAAGGAACCTCTTCATTAAAGGGTCGGGAAACAAAGAGCTGACAGCCAGGGTAAAAGTTAATAGATAGTACTGTTAAGCAGACCTTGAGTGAAGAAAACTGGAGGGTGGAAAAGTCATAAGGTAAATCAAAGAGTCGAAAACTTGAAAAACTGACATACCATCAGGGAATCCTGAATCCCTGAGAAGGGGAAGGAAACAGCCCCACCTTGCTCATTAAGAATTTATGGTGAAAGGTTCCTAGAAGTTTGAAAGGCAGTCAGCAACCATTGGGGGAAGACAAAATGTAACATGCAATCAGACACAAACCACATTAGTTGGCAATCGGTCTGTGTAGAGAAAACAGAAACCATGACTGGAGAGTCCTGAAGCGCACACATGTCAAATGTATGGTGGGTGTGATTGCAACCATCATTTCCAACAATGTCTGTGCATGAATTGACTGACAATGGAGATGCCTTATGTGGGCACATGTTGTCACAACTATTGAATATGCCATGTCTTGAGGAAGAAAGACCCTAATGTTACATGACTCTAGGGTTTTCCCTGTAAACTGTATGCACTGCATTGGAGAGAGCTGGGATTTTTCCTGCTTGATCTGCAGATTTAAATTATGAAGATGGAATGTATAGCTGAGGTCCTTAAGAAACTAAGATCCTGAATGTGCAACAAATAGCCAGTCATCATTGTAAGGAAACATTTGTATACTCTGGGCTCAAAGAAAGCATATGACTGCTACTATACCCTTTGTAAACATACTTGTCACTGTATCAAGCCCGGAAGTAGTACCCTGAATAGGAATCACGATTGGTCAATTGTGAGCAGAGGAATTTCTGATTTAGTGGCATGATCATTATATAAAAATAAGTGTCCTTTAAGTCAGTGGTCACAACCAACCCCATTTTTGAAAGAGGGATGAAATGGAGTGAGCGTGACCATGCAATGTTTTTGGTCTTATGAATCAATTCATTCCCCAGGTCCGGCATTGGATGAATGTGTCTGTTCTACTTGGGGATCATGAAGCAACAGGAGAAGTAATCCACCACCAATTTTTGGCAAGAGGGAACCCTTTCTATTGCTGCCTTGTCCAGAGGTGTGGTCTGCCAGCACCAGTGAGTGTGTTGTAGTGCAGAACTTGCACAGAAAATGAACTGAACTCTATGAAACAGTTATGCTGGATTATGGCAGAGACCTACTTGCCTCTGGTCACTGAAAATTGGGCATCAAAATAGCAAGACCATTACTGATGACTACTGTTAGTGGACAGGTTCAGGACTGAATGAAAAAGGAGTGTGAGCATGAGATTTGTTTGGAAGGAGAAAAAAACCCCACTCAGCACAGTCTCAGAATGAAATAGAGACGATCACATTGTGGTAAACTAAAGGCACTGATGAGAGAAGGCTGAGGTGTGCCTAGACATGTCTGATGAGGAACTGGGAGTGGGGTTCCTGCCAAAATTGCTCAGCTCTGGAATGTTCCATGGGAGTCTTTGTAGCAGCACAAAATGCATTTGTATGGTTCACACAGACCATAAAGAACAGTTGGTATTGGAACCTAGCAGTTCTCCTAACAAATATGACCCAGCAGATATTGATAGTACAATCTTATGGATATTTTTACTATATACAATGAGATTTGTGCCTAGATAACTATACACACTGCAAGACTGCAGTGTTAGTATTACTATCTGACAGAATCTAATTTCATTTGCTGCCAAAGAAAAATCACAAGAAGCTGGAGCACATAGAGTCAAAACTAAAACTGTTGAGTTGCAAGGTTCTGTTGATTGGTTGGAACTGTTTCTTTCTGGGGGCAAGGGGAATATTCTGGCCAGCTGTTCCAAACTACACTATGAAATAGGAACTTAGCTCCCCAACTGCTGCTAGAAGCTGTTTCCAGAGCTTGCTGATACCATTATTTATTGATTTATCCTTGGCTTATTTTGTGATGTGCTCCCAGAGACAACACAGATTTCTTCTGTTCAAGTGAAGTATCACCTCTTGCTTTTTTTTTTTCCAGTGGAAGGACTACAGATAATAAAAGGAGAATCACAAATGGCAAGCATGTATACCTCTTGGAAGAAAGTACAGAATGGGTGGGAGTGGGGGGAGAGCCAGAGGTGGAAAAGAATTTTATCGGATTCAACAGTCTCAGTGAAACCATGTGCACATCTTAAAATATGAATGGCTAAGAATGTCTACTTTTTTAAAAACATACTTTAGTCAGTGGGAGAATATCTATCACTTATGTAAGTCATACGATGATGTAAAGAAGGGCTGGGGAAACAATGTTTTTCCATAAGCTGATGAACTACTACTATAATTTCTCACCACCTGTCAGACTGATAGGTCTAATAGGAACTGGTAGTCTAACAATATCTGGGTCTGGATCACATGTCTAGGCAGACTATAGAAGTACAGAATCCCAGTCTTCACATTAAAAATGGAGGAAAAGTAGGCAAGGCTAGTCAAAATCTTTCCACCATATCGGCCACAGTATATAATTTAACATTGAAGTTATCAGCCATTTAGGTCTAATAAACCAGCGACTGGATGCTGCAAATCATGATTTTGTTAGATGATGTAATACTTTCAAGGTGGTTATTAGCATTTAACTGAGTTGCTACTCTTGAATATCAGATTCTTTCATCAGCAGTAACTATATATTTACATTAACCCATGAAATTATATGTATTTTCTCCATAATGCAACATTCACCTCCTATCTGTATTTAAATATTATTTCATATCTTTGTTCAATGTGTATTTTGTACAGTTGCCAGTATTTTCAACACTAAATCGTATATAAGCAAACATTCCATATCCTCACTGATATGCCTTCTCTCTAAAAAAGGCAGCATTTTGTAACAAATCTATAACCATACTTGCCAGTCGTTATGGTCAGAATATCACTCTCAAAAACTCTTGTCAGTTCGTAATAGGTTCTCATGTAGCTCCACCTAAACACCTATTTTTCTTCCACTAGTTTTAGCAGCTTGCACCACACAAGTGCAACGAGTGTTCCTCTATTTCTCCCTTTCCTTTGCTGGGTTCAGCCTGGGCTGAGAAAGTTAATTGTTTAGCCTAAAACTCCCAAAATAATCGAGCCAGCAACACCAATGAGAATTCTTGAAGGTGTAATCCCACCCCCAAGTAAGTTTTCTACACTCTAGCTGCAGTTACAGTCAGTGTCCAAAAGCAAGCCAAGATGTATTTTAGATGCATGGTTTAAGATGGAGTTATATGCCCACCTCGCATTTTTCCACTGCTGGCTGTTGTCCGCATTCTGAACTGTTCCCTGCCACGATGCCAGCCCGCAGGCTCTCACTGTCCCCTGTCCCTTCCTCCATGGAATAAGTTTTTGAGTGATTGCCTCGGCGATGGGACAGGCCTTGGCTCTGCACAAGACTGAGCTGCTTGCGAAGTGCTCGGTTTTCCTCTTCCACTTCCCGCATGCGGACCTCCAGGCTCTCTCTTTCACGTTGACTTGTGGCTGTGTAATGAGGGCTGTGGGGCTGAGATTCGACTGGAGACAGCGACACTGGCTTTCCATCTGTAGTACGAGAATGAAAGACATAATGGTTATTAATCCAAAGAACATTTAGTTTAAATTTCAGAGTAGCATTCTTTTTTTTAACTACTGCTTCTTAAATTACTGAAAAATTTGTGCAAACGATTTGTGCAAAATGATTCCCCAGGCTTTAGATCTGTACACAATGTATAAACAAATGTTAACAACTGTTTTGAATCTGTGCTGTAATAGGCAGATGTCATCAAACAACTCTGTGATAAAACTGGAGTGAATATGACACTTATCCAAGGACTGTGGCAGCTGGTGGATCCCTAGCTGCCAGGGTGGTGAATCCACTCTGGAATTTTTGGCTGTTCCTCTGGCAGCAGCTCCAAGATGAACAGAAGCTCTGGTAGTACTGGATCCAGATTGGGAATAGAAAAGCTCCCAGTCAACTTGGAGTAGCCGCAGGAGTAATGGTGATAAATTCAGAATGGATTCGATGCTTCTAGAAGCAGGCTAGAATCACAGAATTATAGGAGCCAGAAGAGACTACAAGAGCCATCGAGCCCAACCCCCTGCCAGGCCACCTGCAGATGGCCATCCTCCAAAGAAGGAGACTCCACCACACTCTAAGGCAGCACATTCCACTGTTGAACTGCTCTTATACTCAGGAAGTTCTACTTAATGTTTATCTGGAATCTCTTACCCTGAAGTATGAAGCCATTGCTCCATGTTCTAGTCTCTGGAGCAGCAGAAAACACGCTTGCTCCATCCTCCATATGGCATTCCTTCAAACATTTAAACATGGCTATCATGTCACCTCTTAATCTTCTCTTCTCCCAGCTAAACATCCCCAGCTCCCTCAGCTTCTCCTCATATGGCATGGTTTCCAAGTCTTCTATCATTTTGGTCACCTTCCTCTGGACACATTCCAGCTTGTCAATATCCTTCCCAAACTGTGGTATCAAGAACTGGACACAGTATTCCAGGTGGAGTCTGACCAGAGCCAAACGGATTAACCAGCTACCCCTACTCAGGAGTAGCAGCACCCAATCCGATAGCTTTGTGGTTCTTTGTTTTACCATTCATACTAAGTATATCTCTTTCTTGCCTGTGGACAAGGAACTCTGGGACTTGTAGTCCTCAATATATTAGGCCATCTCAAATAGAAGAACACAAATCTATCTGTCTATCTCACACATTCCTAGTTTAACTTCACAAACACATTCTTTCTATTCTGGTGAAAAACCAGAAGTTGGGACTGGACCAGAAGTCTAAAATATTGTCTGACATTACTCTAACACTGGTTCTGAATTATGCCAGCAAGTTTCATGAGATCTGGACAATAGATACATAATTACAAAGAAAATATGTTTCTATAAAATTCCTCATACATGATCTAGAGTTTATTCCCAATGTTTTCCTCCATATAATGGGGACTGCAATCTGGGCCAGGCCTTTCTGGATCTCTGCAAAATGTATCATTTTCCCCAGGTAGGAAGACCGAATGATAGCTAAGAAGATAGAAACCATGTGGGAGAGATAGGATTCTGTGAGAAAGCCCAGAATAGCCTTTTAAAAAAATTGATGAAGGAACATGTGTGTGGTTCTTGTTGCATAATCCTGCACTCCTACTCATAAGAAAATCACCTCTCTCTAGCTCTCATATGACACATATTCTGTTAAGCCTGGCTACAATTGTAATCTCTGGCTCAGAGACCTACAGACTTCAGAAGAATTAGGTTTTTGACTACAGTTCCCAGAAGTCCCCAGCCAGAATGCCGAGTTTGCAAGTTTACAGCTCACTGTCTTTATTCATCCTCCCAGTGTGAAGCTTTTTAATCAAAAGGCATGCAGCTGAAGGAGGTTCTATTGCTCCATTAGCTTTCTCCATTCTGGAATTAAACAGCTTGGAAACTGCACAACTCCCATGCTTTCAGCTGTTTTCTATAAAAATGGTACCAAATAATACCAGAGGCTGTAAAAAGTGTCCATTTTATTTCTGAAACACAAACTGCAAAAATGTTGACCACACATATTGGCAGAGACTCACGCTCAAGCAGAACTGCGTATTAAACACACACATTCCATACAGGTGAAATTTAACACAACTGCTGGGAAGTGGAACAAGAAGCCGCTTGTAGATGTTTTGCTTTCCTCAGATTCAACTGAGCACACAGAAGAACATTTAGTCTATCTGCTAAAAGGCTTATGACCTTCAAATTCCAGTCATGCCAGAGTGACGGTCACAAACTCTAATTCAAACATATGATTAAACACATTTTCTTGCTACAGAGATATATAGGGAAAGGGAAGGATGGGGCATTTAGAGATTGCAAAAAATCTGTTGCAGCATTTTGGTTGGTTTCTTTTTTCCTAATGCTTTGCCATCACAAGTTTTAGTATCCTATCACTTTCTTTCTTTCTGTTCTTAGGAACCTGTCCATACCGAGACATTTTTACCACTGATACAGGATACAAGGGAGAGATTATCAGTGCTCAGGAGAGGTATCTGTAAAACAACCAGCCATAAATAACTAGCGGAAATATGCAGTTACATGAAATGGACCCAGAGGAGGGCAAGTTCATTGCCTGTTCCAGGTGTATTACTGCCCATGAGTATTTAGAAGAAAGAATCTAGTCATCTCAAAAAACTCAGAATTATAGGCCAGTTTCTCTCTCTCTCTCTCTCTCTCCCCCACCTCCTACCCTCTCTTTGTGTTTACAAGTGAGTGACTGTGAGCATGTACAAAGAGGACTGTAATCACAGAAAATGGCTGAGAGGGGAAAAGATAGTTCATTCCTAATATTAAAAAGTTTCTTCTCAAGCCAATTAGTCTAAAACCAAATGAGAAATTTGAAACTTTGCATCAGAAATGATGCAAAGCTTTTCAGAGCATGTTGGAAAACATTTTGTTCCATGACAACGCTCAGAACTTCCCACTCATGTCCTTTTTAAAAAGGTTGCATTGCTTCCCTGCCTGCCCCCCCCATGCTACATTACAGTTAAAGTTCAGCTATATGCCAATATTCTAAGGAACATCCCATACCATCATACTCAAAAGACAATCCTATCTTTTCAAAGATTTTTCCATATTCTCCTATTAACTGCAGTAAATCTGTATTTTCATATTTATGCTAGGAACATAAGGCTCCTCAGCAATGACAAAGCGGACAGGAGTGGAGTAGAGGCAAGATTCTCCAACATCTAGTGCCAAATTTAAAGATCTGGTATAATAATGTGAAATGTCCTGATTGCAAGGAATTTCTGCAATTCCCTCTCACTACTAGAATCCAAAAACAGCATAACACAACTTGATAGAGAAAAAGAAAACTTTCCACATATTTAAAATGTGTTCTTCACCCTGTTATAACATTGGTATCAGACTGTAATTATCCATATGCATATACTTCTGTACATCTACCACTTTTCAACTTATAAGGGGTGGTTGGCATGGGTTCTGGATCAGGGATAGCAGTTACTGGTGTCTCTTAGGCATCACTAAGGTACGGGGAGCCCCTGAAGGTACTCAGGGGATGTCTGGCAGAATGGTCTTGACAAGCTTGGGAGGTGGAAGCCTTACCTGCACCCCCTAGTGGCAGGGGGCCATGCTGTGGAGCCCTCCCTGATGGACCTCACTACTGTCATCCCAAGAGTTCTGGTAGTGGGCTGGAAGGTTAGGCTTACTTGTCAACATTGGGTTGATTGATGCCTGGATCTGGACTCACGCATGTGCCAAGCCTATCAATATATGTAGCCAATAAAGTTGTGGCCTAATTTTTCCCATTTAAATTTGTGTGCTGGTGTTTTATTAAGTTGAGTGGAACTCACTCCTGATCATGCAATTGAAGGTGCTACAAACTGAATTTGGGATCTCTGCTTCTTGCATGAACAACATGCTCTACCACTGATCTTTGCAGACCACGCTTTTTGGTTGGCAGTGATCTAGCTGTGCACAAAAATGTTCTGCCTACGTTTAGAAGCTCTGAAAACATTTCTGATTAAGAATTCTCCATCCTTGATACACTGACTATCTTTATAGCTATTTGTTTAATGATGCACTTGCAGTGTGTTCTAAAGGGAAAAAAATATTAATGTTCAACAAACATGGCAATCTGAAGAATTAATGCCCATGTTGGCAGAAATGGAAAGAAAAGCGAGATGCAGCAACAAACTTAATTGAACAAGTTGTAAGATGAGATTCTATGCTTTGGAGTAGGCTTTTCCAACCTGCCAATTCCCATGGTACAGACTCATACCATTCCCAGTCAACAAACATATTACTTTGATGATATAGTCCTACATGGCAGGGGTTTGGACTCGATGGCCCTTGTGGTCTCTTCCAACTCTAAGACCATTTCCACACTACACAGTTATAGTGTTATTATTCCACTTTCAACATCCTATGGAATCTTTGGATTTGCAGTTTAGGGAGGGGCATTTAGAATTCTCAGCCAGAGAGCTCTTTGGCCTCAATAAACTACAAACCCACAGGATGTTGAAAGTGGAATAATAGTGCTATAATAATGTAATGTGGAAAGGCCCTAAGATTCTTTGATTCTATGGACTTTGAAGTTCATGGAGGAAAAAGAATCTGAACTAAAGCAACTATAAAGGGACAAAAAAAGAGTGTTTTTTGAATGAGCCAATAACTATTTCCAAGCCATCATCTTGTAAATGCTGAAGAGTGTCCCAATCAACATTACCTATGAACATAACTAATGACGACTTAACTGATTAAACAGTTTCAAATATTAATACTAACAGTAATGAATTAATGTCCCAAATCCTCATGTTTAACATTGTTAAATTAATTTTTAAATTTAATATTCCAGCCTCTCCCACAGCAGCACAAGCAGTAACAACAACAGCAACATGCTAAGAATCTCATTCCCTCACCCACTGAGAATTTTTATATCCCTGTGTCCTACTGTAAGTTTATAAGTAGCTCCAAGGTAACATCAGCTGGAATCAGAGAATGCTGCCTGATGAGCTGTTTTGACAGCAGCCTATAGGATTCCTGAATAAAGCTGAGCAATTTTCTCCAGATGTCTGCACTGTAAACAAGGCATCTTCTAATTCTAATGGAAGCGAGACTCTGAAAACACTTGCAAACTTATGGAAGGAAGGAAGTTAAAGATAATACGACCTTGAGAGGGCTTTGTAGACTGTGAAGCTTTCATATATGCAGTTTTAGTCTTCCTGTCTCTAAAGGAGTGACATCAACAGTAAAGTGTCAAATAGCATGAAGGTACTTCGCTGCCACTATAAATTGGATTAAAAGCAGCACGTTTCTTCAGCACGCATCACACCAACCCTTCAACCAACCAAGCAAATACTATTTTTGGCTGCCTCAAAGTCAAGCCCCACTTCAGCAAAACAATTAAGGAAGTGCTCTAGTTTCAAAAACATCAACAAATATAACCAGGTTCTATAGAAGCTGGAGACTTTTTAACTCTCATCTCAGAAGATGGGATGTTTTAGTTCCACAGAATCGTATTTTGTTGCAGAATTTGTTCTGAACTAGAGCTATGAGGTAGATATTTTACTGCATGGTCACTTAAAGAGTTGCAAACAATGCACCTGAATTTCAACTAACTACTGTCTAACTTTAAAACACACACACACACACAAACAAAAATGTGTTCTGGCTACTTGTCTGTGTACTTGTGTGCGCATTAAAAAACAACAACAACAATAAACAACTGGCAGCTACTGAAAAATAAACATTTCACTTTAGGTGAACATCTGTCTTGGCCTTGGGTATTTGGATATTATGGGAGAAAAATAAAATATATTTTAGTTTCTGCAGTATTATTAACATATATGTATTAGCTTATAAGTGTGACACATTTTAGATATGCTTACACATATATTTTGGTATATTTTATATTTGAGCTTTTGTAATACAATAAAGTCTAAGAGGTATATTTTTAGAACTGGTAGCTGAGTGAAGGAAGACCTTGAATCTCCAGGTGCAAAGAACCAGACAGATAAAGATGAAGTCTCCTCCTCTCTTGGGAGGCACCCACAAGTCTGAAGGCTGTAAGGAGTAAACCAAGTTGATAACAGAAAGTTGGCATTGTTTACTAAAGGGGCAGCTGTAACTTTTGGGTCCTGTCCAAGGGGAGGGAAACCTGCGTAGGGAAGGGGGATAAAATGTGGGCTATTCCATGGGGTGTGTGTGTCTTCTCTCTCAGAGCCGTATTTTCTTTTTTTTAATAAACATCTGATCCTTCAGCCGATCCTGTGTTAAATTGTTTTATGAGTCTTATCAGCTATTTCTTACATTATGGAGTGCCACTGCCACTCTATGACTACATTTATGGTCAGAAAATTACTTTAATGCATTTACAAAGCTATTGCATTTTAAATACTAACATATTATAAGCAAAGGACAAGTTGGTTTTGACCATCAAAGGAGGAAATATTTCAGTTATGATTAGTCCTAAAAAAACTGAAAGTAACGCATTTGTCTGTCTCAACTGAAGCCTTTTTAAAAAGATTATATATATGGATGAGGATTAAGAATATGTTATAGCATGAGGATGTTTTCTTTATTCTCTAATTCTGAATACTTCAAACTCAATCCAGTTTACAAATTACACTATTACTCCTTTTCATGATATAACATTTGATTATTAATGCCATTGTCACATTTATTATGAAATCTCCTCAGCACATATATTAAGCTATTGCATTATAAACACCAGTGTACTATAGCAAATGTCAAATTGGTTTTGCCCATCAAGGTGTGGGGAGGAATTTTCAATTAGGAATTGCCATAAAAGGCTGAAAGCAATGTTTGTATTTACCTTTTATTTTAAAGAATATATATATATGTACATAGGATTATGTTGCAAGCAATATTATAATTGCATAATATTACTTGAAGTTTAACACCACACACATTTATTTTGGAATAGATGATATGGTTTCTAATGAAGCACTGTTTTGGCTAGATATGGTTTGATACTGCATTAAAAATGGCCATTTAATATATGTTAGAAAAATAATGCTAAGCCTACAAAATAATAAATGTATCAAGCTGAGGAATGATTTAATTTATATCCCACCTTTCTTCCAATATAGGAACCTAGGCTGCTTACAATGTGGAGATAAACAAAATACAATTAAAGCAACATGCGGTACACAAGTTAAAAAATCAATAAATAGATAATCATATTAAAATATTTAAAACACTTTAAAATACATATAAAACATAAGATAAAGGTACAAGACCCTCCATTAAAAAGCATTCTGTCATACCCAGGTAGAAACTGAAGGCCTGCTTAAATAAAAAAACTTCTTTGCCTTGGGAGGAAAAGGAAGCAAAATGGGGCCAGCCTAGCCTCTCATGGAAGAGTGGAAGTAAACATTGGAAGACTGGAAGTAAGCAACAGTGTGGAAGCAGCCACCAAGAAAGCTCTCTTTTGGTGGTGGGACAGAGAGAAAGTCCTCCCTCAAAGGTGTTAAGATTAAGAGAGGCTTATATAAGAAGATATGGTCTTTCAGACAATCTGGACCCAAGGAACAAATAGCTTCATAGCTCATGACCAGCACTTTTGAATTGTGCCCAGAAATTTAATTGATAAAGCTGTTTCAGCAAGGGAGTTGTATGTTCCTACAACTAGCTCCAATCAGCAATTTGACCTGCTGAATTTTCTGAACAGTTTCCAAAGGCTGCCAATGGACAGTGTGTTGCAGTGATCCAAAGGGGAGTGTAACGGGTCACCACAGCCTGATCTGACATCTCCAGGAAACAGGGATGTTGGTGCAATACTTTAATTGTGCAAATGCACTCATGGCCATCACTGAAACCTGAGCATCCATGCTCATGGTTGAATTCAGAAGTACACTCAAGCTGCATACCTGAGATTTCAGGGGGAGTGTAATAAATCAAGAACAAGTTGAATCCCTATTCCATGATTTGCCTCTAGACTGACTAGAAGCACTTCTATCTTGACTGGATTAAGTTTCAATTTGTTCACCCTTTACTGACAGCAGACACTGGTTTAGCACCAAAAGAGTTTCCCCAGAATTAACTGAAAAGAAGAGATAGAATTGAGTGCTATTTGCATATTGGTGACACCAAACTTCAACAATATGGGTAACCTCTCTCAGCAGTTTCATGTATATGTTGAACAGCACGGGGGACAAAACTGAGGCAGGAGGGACCCCCCAGTCAACAGCCAGCTGTTGAACAGGCATTCCCCAGCATTATCTTTTGAGTTCATCTATCCATGAAGGACTGGAACCATTGTAAAGTAGTATCCCCAAGTCCCATCTCAGAGAAGCAACCCAGAAGAATAGCATGGTCAATGATACTGAAAGCTGTAACTTTTAGAGGTCCTCAGCAACAAAGTAAATTTACAGGGGTCCCCAGTACAGAAAAGATTAAGAACCACTGTGGTAAGCAATAGACAGTGGGCAGAGATTTCATAAGCACTATTACCTATTTAGCTCTCTAAGTGCTATTCTTTATGCAATGAAAATCCACATGCAGTGTGGGATGAACAGGCTCAGGAAAACTCTAGTGATGGGAGCAGCAATCAAATGAGCTCAAGGAAGACTTATGCTTGATGAGAGAACACAGAACATTATTTTTTGAAAAGAATGATACAATTGTTATTTTTAGAAAGTAGTTCTTTAATATTACTTGTTACTGACTATCAAAGTTGTAGTATACTTAGCTTGTTATTTTTTTTTATGTGCAGGGGGGTCATTATTTTAAAAAAAAAAACAACTTCAAAATAGCCAAACCTCTTATGCCAGACCCAATTGGCATACTGCAAGTAGTAAAAACTAGTTAAATGCCTACTTCTCCTCTCTCTCTCTGACTCCTTTTTCTTTTGTTCCCAATCTTCTTCTGAAATACATTTTTCATCACCAAGGGAAATACACATCTCCACTGGAAAGTGAACTCCTTTTAAAAAAGAAATAGTCTCTCCTCATCTGCCCCCTCCCCAACTCTTTAAGCTCAAAGTGGAGCCAAAAAGGAAATAACATTTTATCGGGCTAAGCACTGAGTGAAAAATAAGATTTTATCAGGGGCTTGGCTTGACAAAGATAACATGCTATCAGGAGGGGAGGCTTGGCAAAGATAACACATTATCAGTATCAGGAGCAAAGCTTGGGGAAAATAGTCTGTTAATACCTATTAGGTTCTAATTCAACCATCTGTGCTGTTGATGAATTGTTATTTTCTCAAAACCCCACTATGGCAAAAAGGTTTCCCCCTCTGAATACCATGCTTCAAGTAATACTCAGTAGAACGGAAATTGTAGGGAAGAGAGACAGAAATAATGTTCCAAAGAAAATTAGATTATTTGATTATCTTTGATTATCATTCTTCCTGTTTTACCATCTCTCATGATTTATAGATTTCCTATCCTGTCGTTTCTCACTAGTGATCCTGCCCTCGCAGATGAACTGCCTCTTGGAATATCTGTATGATGCCAGTCCCCTCCTTTCATTGAAATCCCTCCTTAAAATCCTCCTTTTCCATCAGTCTTTTGCCACCAGTCCCCAGGTCCCATGCCCTACTGTAACCCAACTTTTAGAAGTGACGATTAAGCAGGTACAACAGAAACAATCACATATTGCTTTCCTGATACCCCACTTCCATTCCTCTCTCTTTTCTATGTTGCTCCTATATGTCATATTTAAGATTTTAAGTTCCTTAGGACTGGGAACTGCCCTCTTGCATTTTGTAAAGTGTCACAAACACTGATTATGACACAGGACAGATTTTAGATAATACTGTAATGCCCATCGCAACACAGACTTGCAAAGTATACCATTTCCGCCGTTAACAGTGTCTACAGCACACTTTAAAATGAGTGTCACACTTTGAAACTGTGTCATACCTAGATCCAACCCATCAATGATCCAAGGGAACATATCCTCCCTATCCTCAAGCACTTCTTTCCTGAAGCTCCACCCCGTGCAGGGAGAAGATCGCTCTTCCCAAATATCACTCACCTTCTGGAAGTATCTATGATGCTCTGGATCTATATATATTAAAAAATGTTGTGTTTATTAGATTTTTTTAAAAGGCAAAGTATGATTATGTAATAAAGTAAGTGTAATAAGCTAAGCAATCTATCAGGAGGAGGTGAGAGTATGGAATGTTTGGAGTTACTGGTGATTGGTTGCATGTCTGATGAGATGTTTAAAAAGCCTAGGAGGAGATCTGTTAGTAAGTGAGAGGGAGTGTAATTTTAGAATATGAAAGCGAGAGAGAGATGAACTGGAGTAAAGTCCAATTAGTGTTTAGATTGATTAAATAAGCAATCTTTATTGTTATGTTTAACTTCTGTTTAACAAATGATTTTGTATTATACACTTGTGCCTCTGAAGATGCTGCATAAGGGTGTCTGGGGCAATAGCATTTATTCATGGGTAGTAATGTCCAGTATGGAGATCAGATAAATGAAGTCTCGCAAAGAACCAGGAGAGCATCTAGAAAGTTCTGACATTTGACGCCATTGCAGTGGGAAAGGATGAGGTCTTCATATTTGGTGGGACAAGTAGACAACCACCACAATTGGTGGCAAAGGCGGGGATAAGTACAGCCTTCATAGCATTCTCTTTTAAGAAATACACAAGCCACCTGGGCCAAATCACTTTGGAAGAAGTCAACAGAATTCCTTTTCAAAGAGGTAAGGACCTATTTACTAAATTAGAGAACAAGAGCTAGGCTTTTGACTTTGCTTTTCAATTTGTCCTTTCCTCATTTGACCGTCATTTGCTTGGGACCTGAGTTTTTTGATTGTCATGACCCTCCAGCTGGATTCTGCTTTCCAGTTGGGAAGGCAAGTGGAAGACAGTGGAATCCTGCTATGCCTGAACATTGACAGGAGATAATAGTGAGTTTCCCTGCCCATTTCTCATCCACAAATGGGAATAGTCAAAAACAACAGGGATATTCTATGTGCAGAGACAGACACAAAACTCCATGCAACTTAAAAAATGAAGAAAGGAAAATGGACATTGGGGAACTGAAAACTCAGATTAGATCTGAGAATTGGCAAAGCTTGCAATAAAGCCCACACCTTTGACTGGCCCATCTGTTTGGTCCTAGACATAGAGGTACAGTTCTTCACCACACTTTAAAAGTTAGCTGCCCGACTTACTGGGCAGCACATTTGCGGCTTGGGCTGGCATTGGTGCTGCTGCTGCTTCCACGACATTCCCCCAGGGCTGTTCAGTTGCCCTGCTGTGCCATGCGGATCCCCAGCCATGTGCTCAGTCCTGCTGGGCACTTCCTCATACCCAGCAGCCTTTGCACAACTGGAAAAAGCTCCCAGTCAATCTGTTTAAATCTGCTGGTTTGAATTGATTGGCTGCTTCTTCCCAGGCAAGAGCTCTAGGAAGTTTTCCCTCTGGTCCAGATATTTTGTTTTTAGCTAGGTTCTCCTCTCCCCACAGCTCAGTTCTTCTCTGCACGTCATCCCTCCCACTCCGCCCTTCCTTTTCTTTTGTTGTATCTTGTGTACTGTAGTTAGGTTGTGTCTTTGCCTTTTATTGTCACAGCTTGTAAGATGGTTGGCATGGGTCCTGGATTCAAGTCTGCTATATCCCCAGGTCACTGGGGCCTGGGGCAGGAGATGGTTCCCAGGAGGGCAGGGTCAGCAGCGGACAGATGGTACGGATTGCGTGTCTGCATCCCTGCACTACTGGGGAGTCAGGTGGTTCAGACCTGACTCCAGGCAGTCCTGGCTTTGGGTTTTTGGTCTCAGTGGTCAACAGGCGGGTTGGCTGATGCTGGAATCTGGACCCATGCACAATCCAACTGTTATCACCGTGAACTGGCTTGGCTTTGGTAGACACTAGATATCATTTTGATATCACAATTCGGTCTTATTTTGCCACCCTCAGCCAAGTGTTTGTGAGGCCCCCGAACAAGCATGAAGCTAGGCATGGCTATTAAATGCTGAATCATTCCTTTTTCCACCTAAGCAAGCCAGACTCAGCCAGATCTTGCTTTAGGAGACTTCCTGAAACAAACACTTCATTAAGGATGCACGCTAATACAAAGAGCCCCCTGCCCCGAGGAGGCACCCTAGCGAGCTGGACACTCCACCACCCAGGCAAGCTGCATCTGCATACTGGCCATCCCATTGTCAATTCGAACTTAACTCAATCATGTTAAATTCTGACCTTTCAGAGACATAGTCTCTCGCCCAAAACTCATTGTTCTCTCCCACGTCCAGACTAGCCCACAGTCATACTTTCCCTATAAAAACCCCCAGTTCTGAGAGCTTCCTCGGACTTCTCGGACCACTCGGATCGCTCCGGACTACCATCCAGCCTTGCTGCCGCTTTGTCAGGCGAGCTCCCCTTGGCCACCATGCTGAGTTTCTTCACTACCATCTTCAGCTTCTTCAGGACTACGAGAAAGGTGTCATATCACCCATTTCCCCCAAAAACTCTCATTTCTTATTTCTTAGCTGTGTGGTTGTGTTGTCTTAAGTGTTTGTCTGTCTTTAATAAAACATCAATTTTGCTATTCTATGACTGCTTAACTGACCTGGCCCCGTATACATAGGGTTAAAAGATCCTCGCAAAGTTACCCTGCCTCTCGTTAGCTTAAGTGAGTGCTCCAGTTAACTTCCCCATCTTTTGTTGTTGTTTGGTTGGTTGGGCGCCCCTCCTGGGACCCCAAGCACACAGGGTAACACAACCCTGTTTTGCTGTAACCAATAAAGTTGTGGTCTATTTTCATCCAGTTTCAGCATGTGGTCTGGTTTAATCCTTGCACTACACTTCTCAGCCCTGAGCACGCAATGCGTGTGATGCTTCACAGTGATTTTTGTCATCATGAAGATTCAAAACATAGAAAAGGCACATAGGCTGAAAATTCTGCAAGAGTGTTTCCTGGGAAGGATCCTACATCTCCTGTTAAACTTACAGCACTTTCTTCCTGATGTGATTAAGAACCCTTGGATCATGAGAAAGAGTGTTTCCAAAACTTAGAAAGATGCCTTTCCTTGGGGAATCTATATTCTGTTCGTTGGGATCACAATGCAGGATAAATATTAACAATATTGGATACTTCCATAGAAGAGAGGAAGAAGACGAAAAAGAAGGGCGGAGTGGCAATTTGATAAACAACAGTCCAGGACACATTTTCTACAGGATTCTGGAAATTTGATATTTTTGTAACTGTCAGTAGGGATTCAGGACATGAAGTCTACAGCATTTGGATTGTTATACTACAGAAAGTGTGTCTGCCATTAAAGAAAGAAGCAAAGAACAGGTTATGCGGGAAGTTCAAACTGAGAATACAGCAGTAGTTTTAAAAATGCAGAGATGTGGCTGTTCTCATATATTTGAAGTAGTGCTGGGTTGGAAGCAGAGAAATTTCTAGTGGCAGATAGAAACATGAGTGGCTCATGGACTGAGCAAGATGGATGCCTTTTCCCTCCATTTTGGTTGTTACTGGTCACAAGGATGCCCATATTAACAGGCTATGAGCTGTATTTACATGATCATGATCTCTAATTATGGTGTATTAAGTTCTCCAAGTGTTGCTTTTTATGTAGCCAAAACGGAAACATTCACACACAAGAGAGAGGTATCACTAGGCTTTGGGGGACTCCCAAAGTTTTCAGAAATACAGAGAAATTTTAGGGGGAAACTAACTGATGAAAAGGAGGACTGCCATGGCTCAGCTGTCCTGTGACTCACACTAAATGCCAAGGCTTTCTATCTTCTGTGAGGCTTGAGTCCATCTGTGAGGTCCGGGTAAACTCCTCCCTTGACAGAAAATCAAAATCATAAGCAGTGCTGATCCTACTCTCTCTACAATCAACCAAAGTCATACTCAAATCATCACTCTCGCATTGACTCCTAACTAAGGCCATTTCCGCACTAGACTGTTATAGTGCTATTATTCCACTTTCAACATCCTATGGAATCCTGGGGTTTGCAGTTTAGGGAGGGGCCTCAATAGCACTATAACAGTCTAGTGCAGAAATGGCCTAATTCTCTGACCAACTGCTAATTGCTTTTGTCAACTGTTACACTTCAGTTTTTCAAAAACCTTTCAAATTCTGAGCCAATCACCATTCACCTCCAGCATCTCACACATTCTCTTTCCCTCCCCACAAAATGCTTCCCTTAATCTATGAAAATACACTTACACATATATCAGCCCTAAAAACAAATCCTTCACTGTAATACATATCATAAACACCATAATATGTATACAATTGTAGAACATCAGAGGGCTGAAAAGAAGCCCAATGAAGATTAATCATACTCAGGGGAGATGAACTACTGGCAGATTGTTGAGGTAGGCTGGAAAACCAGGGGAAAAGGAAGAAAAAATGACAAGTAATATTTTAGGAGAGGGCATGGTTTACTGGAACACTGAAAAAGAACAATCTACACTGCAATGTACCACTTGTATTACATAATATAAAGTATCTTCTTACGTTTGAAGTTCACTTATACGTAAGGTATTTTAAGCACTTTGTTCATTGCTGTTAACTGATGCCAAGTTGATTTCGACGTATGGCAACCCTATGAATGAGAAACTTCCAAGTTACCCTAACATCAACAGCCCGGCTCAGATCTTGCAGACTCAGGGCTGTGGCTTCCTTGGTTGAGTCAACCCATCTGTGTTGCAACCTGCCTCTTTTCCTACTGCCTTTCACTTTACCAAGCATTATTGTCTTCTCTAGTGAGTCATGTCTTCTCATGATAGGGCCAAAGTACAACAGTCTCAGTTTAGCCATCTCAATTCAGGCTTAATTTACTCCATGACTCATTCATTTGTCTTTTTAGTAGTCCCTAGTATCTGTAGATTCCCCTCCAGTAGCACATTTCAAATGAATTGATTTTCTCACTATCGGTTTTCTTCACTGTCCAACCTTCACAACCATACATAGCAATGGGAAATACAATGGAATGGACAATCCTAATTTTAGTATTCAATGACATATCTTTTCTCTTCCGGATCTTGCCTAGTTCCTTCAGAGCTGCTCTCCTAAGTCCTAGTCTTCTTCTGATTTCTTGACTGCAGTCTTCATTCTGATCAAGGACTGAGCCAAGGTATGAGAAATCATGAACTATTTCAATGTCTTCATAATCTCCTTTAGTTATGTAAATCATCTGTGGTCAGTGGTTTTTTTTCTTAATGTTCAGCTATAAAGCTTTGTGTTTTCTTCCTTGACTTCCTTCAGTAGCTTTTCATTGCTATTTTCTGCTATTAGTGTCGTGTTCTCTGAATATTTTAAATTATTGATGTTCCTTCCTCCAATTTTCATGTCTCCTTCCTCCAACTCAAATCCTGCTTTGCATATGATATGTTCAGTGTACAAGCTAAACAGACAGGATGATAAAATGAAGCCTTACCTGACCCCCCCTTTCCAACTGGAATCGATTCCATTTTGCTGTATTCTGTCCTATTAATAGCCTCTTGTCTCACTCATCAGGACAAATGTTGTGGTACATCCACTTCTTTAGAAGTGATCCACAGTTTCTCATGATCTACATAATCAGAGGCTTTGCTATAATTTATAGAGCACAAGCTGATTTTCTTTTGACATTTTTTTGGTGCACTCCCATTATCCAATGTATGTTTGCTCCTCCTGATTCCCAAATTATCCAATACTATTTTGTTTGATCCCCACTGATGCATTATGTGTTCAGCTGAATGAGTCAAAACACTTCACATTCCTAACCTTGTATCTATCCATTTCAATCCTAAAACCAAACAGTTGTTAATGTAATACCCAATGTACAACTATGGACCCTTTTCCCACGGTTGTGAACATCTTGTACCGCTCTCATGGCTGACAGGATTAAAAACAAGACAGACTGCAGTTACAGAAAAATTAAAAGGGAGGAAAAAGATTTGTTACATTTACAAAAGCATGCTGCAGCTTCACTAAAATTACTATGTGTTGGCAAAGTAGGTATCAGTGGACAAAGAAAGGGCTAACTCAGCACCCAGATGTGGTTAATTCAGATTCTCCTGCTGATGAATAGTCTCAGCTGCTCATCAACAGAAGTCTCCAGCTGCTAATTATTGAGTTAAACTTTCTAGCAGTATTTGCCTATGTAAAGGACTCTTTCCCCTGCTGACGCAACTGGCAGCTATGGAGGCTGGAATTTATGTTTTCATCATGCAGTGTTTTGGTTTTAGAGACAAAGGTGACAGGGCGTGCTTAGCACTTCCTTTTCAATACAGTACAAAAAAGAAAGAAGATGTTAATCACCCAGGAAACACAGCTACACACGCACACACAAACACCCGCGCACATGCATACATGTGCAGCTGCAAAAACTCAGTTCATTTATACCTCAGAATTAAAGAACAGAATTTAGAAGAAAATAGTTTTATAAGAAGGCATGTGTGCACTCTTTCTCTCTCTCTCTCACACACACACACAGAGGATAGATGTTGCAGGGTTTTTTTAACATCCCAAAATATTTTCAAAGACATGTTCATATCATTCTTGTTCAAACAGTTGCAATACAGAATTCCACAATAATAATGCTGGGAGGTACACATAATTTCCATGTTTCTAAGGCTAGGACTACAGATTTAGCTAATCCAAACCACAGTTCTGTGCAGGAAATCCAAAACATTCCCAACATACTGCTACTCAAAGACCTCCAGTGACCCCCTTCTCCAGTGTAACTGGTTCCACTGCATACAACTTAACCTACTATCTTTTAACTTACACTTTAACTTAACCAAAAAGTATTGTAATACCTCCATCACACAGACTCTTCTTCTGGTGAATATCCCTCAACTTTGCCTCACAGGATATGCTTCCCATGCTGCTCATATAGTGAGGATTTCACTATGGTCTGGACCTCTTGAAACCTCATGCAAGAAGGCACCCATTACCTCCTTGAGCTAGCACAGATGAGCATCTTCTCTTCTTCAGTATGCTTTAGAAGCAGTTCAAGCCATGCTCACATTGTTTTTCCCAAGAACATTTGTGTAAAGCAGCTGCTGTGGCAGTAACAAAAGACTCTATAGCAAGCAGCCACCATGTTGCTGGAGACAGGCAAGTGCAATATATGTGAGGTGGGAGATGATGGGCAACGCTGTTGCTGAAGCTATTGTTCCTGCTGCTGCCCACCTCCCAGGACTCAGCGTAAGCATGCTGGTGGAGTTTTTCTTCCCACCAACCTTTTACAGAATCTTGGACCATCTTGATTATCCTTCTATGAACACAGTCACATTTGTTTGTTGTTGTTGCCATTGTGCCTCATGTCAGTTATGATTTATGGTGACCCAAAGACAAACCTATCACAGGGTGTTCTTGGCAAGATTTGTTCAATGCAGGTTTGCCTTTGCTTTCTCTGAGGCTGTGAGAATGTAACTTGCCCGAAATCACCCAGCAATCTCCATGGCCAAGTGGGGATTCAAACCCTGGTTTCCAGAGTCATAGGCCATTTCTGCATGACACTGTTATGGTACTATTATTTCACTTTCAGCATCCTGTGGAATTCTGGGATTTGTAGCTTACTGAGGCCCCCTAAATGCCCCTTTCTAAACTGCAAACCCCAGGATTCCATAGGATGTCGAGAGTGGAATAATAGCACTGTAACAGTGTGGTGTGGAAACGGCTATAGTCCTATGCTCAATCCACTACATCACACTGTTTACACTGTTTTAAAAATGCAACGCCTAGAAATTGACACAATACTCCAGATGAGATTGTAATACTACTAGAGAATCAAGGAAAACTATTATTTATCATGACTTGGAAGCTTATGGTTCTTCTTCTCTTACTGTATGAAAAGAGCTAGGCTTCATCTGCGACATCTATAAATAAGTGACTCGCTATAATGCAGTGGTTCTCAACCTGTGGGTCCCCAGATGTTTTGGGACTTCAGCTCCCAGAAGCCCTGAGCATTGACCATAGTGGCTCGGGCTTCTGGGAGCTGAAGTCCACAAACATCTGGGGACCCACAGGTTGAGAACCACTGCTATAATGGTTCACCTCTTGTCAAAAACAAATGAAGATGTAGGGAAGTCACAGAAATAACAGGTTTTTTTCCCTTGAAGAAAAGGAGATCTTCCTGTTGAAGAGTACTATAAAATCGAACAACCACTAAAGTCTAGAAAAAGTATACTGAAAATTTTTATTTTTGGGAAGAGCTTATACATCCTTATTTCTTCCTTACCCCCTTATTTATCTATTCTTCTCTAACCAGAATATTTGTGTTTGTATTTAATTAAACTTTAATTGAATGTATGCAGAGGCACAAATTTATTAGATGAACCACACTGAAGAACTGGGATGCAGGGGAGACCTTATTTATAAGGAGTAGCATTTTTCTGTTAAAGTGCAACTGTTCTATTTTCTTCAAAAGAAAGTTACATGTTTCTTAAAAAAGACAAAAAAAGGCTGATAGGGAAAGTGCATTAAGCCACACAGCGCATACAGATAGTTATCTCATTGGCATAAAGTAAAGGTGGAAAAAATATCTAATCCTGATATGGAGGCACTGTATTTTCAAAGTCACCAGCCAAATGACAAGAGTGATAAACTGCTTGGAATTTGTTTAAAGCTGAAAAAAAAAGTGTCCACATGTGACTGTATAGACAAGACACAGGGCTTCAGCAAATAAACAGTGCAAAATATTACCTCAAGACACCTAAACTCAAAAGTGATGCAATGGAGGTTACATCAGACAGTGATTGTTGGGAAAAGGAATGGAAGTTATGCCAACGTGCGTGCACATGACATGAAACAATAACATCCAAAAGCCTTGGTAGGATGGATGGGGAACAAAGCTCAAACAATGAAGCATCAGATCTGGTGTGTTTTCCCTAAGTATCAGTACACCTGTTGCTTATAAAACCCCTACCAGTTACCCTATAAAAAGACTACTTTTTTAAAGTACAAGATTGTATCTGCAATGCTTGTTTCAATATTAAGGTTTACAAGTACTGGATATTTTTACCCATCATTTCATGTGTATTTGGTAGTAAGGTGACAGTAGCTTTAGATTTACAGGCTATGTCTGCAGGCTAACATATGGTTGTATTTCTGTTGCATCACAGAAGACAACATAACTGAAAGGTAACCAAGAAGTAGTCAGAGTTTGGACTTTGAAACACATTACTCAAGTAGGCTTGCTAGTTTGATCTCATCTAATCAATGAAGAAACATCCAGATCTATTATTTGAAAGTGCTACTACAATAAGGAATTTGACGAAAAGAGAAGAACATAATATATTGAGAAACTAGACTTTAAAACCTCTGAAGGTAGAGAACTATCTTCTGAGGTAGTCACTCTAGGAAGGAATCAATAAACTAGCACAGACACATGAAGAAAGGGCTGATAGAATCATAGAATCATAGAAATGTAGAGTTGGAAGAGACCACAGGGGCCATCCAGTCCAACCACCTGCCATGCAGGAACACCCTCAAAGCACTCCCGACAGATGGCCATCCAGCCTCTGCTTAAAAACCTCCAAAGAAGGAGACTCCACTACACTCCGAGGCAGCATATTCCACTGCTGGACAGCTCTGACTGTCAGGAAGTTCTTCCTGAGGTTCAGGTAGAATCTCCTTTCCTGCAGCTTGAATCCATTGCTCCTTGTCCTGGTCTCCGGAGTAGCGGAAAACAAGCCCACTCCCTCCTCGACATGACATCCCTTCAAATATTTAAACATGGCTATCATGTCCCCTCTTAACCTTCTCTTCTGCAGACTAAACGCACCCAGCTCTCTAAGTCTATCCTCATAGGGCGTGGCTTCCAGGCCCCTCACCATTTTGGTGGCCCTCCTCTGGACTTGCTCCAGCTTGACCATGTCCTTCTTGAATTGAGGTGCCCAGAACAGGACACAGTATTCAAGATTTGGTCTAACCAAAGCAGAGTAGAGTGGTACCAGTACCTCCCTCAATCTAGACACCATACTCCTATTGATGCAGCAGAGAATTGCGTTGGCTTTCTTGGCTGACGCATCACCCTGCTGACTCATGTTCAGCTTGTGGTCTATGAAGACTCCTAGATCCCTTTCACACATACTGCTATCCAGCCATGTGTCCCCCATCCTATATTTCTGTATTCCATTTTTTCTACCTAAGTGTAGGACCTTACATTTCTTTCTGTTGAATTTTATTTTGTTAGCCTTGGCCCAGCTCTCCAATCTATCCAGGTCATTTTGAATTTTGATCCTGTCCTCTGCGTATTAGCAACCCCTCCCAATTTGATGTCATCTGCAAATTTGATGAGCATGCCCTCTATTCCTTCATCCAAGTTGTTGATGAAGATATTGAACAGCACTGGGCCCAGGACAGAACCCTGTGGCACCCCGCTAGTCACTTCTCTCCAGGATGAAAAGCAGCCATTGGTGAGTACCCTTTAGGAACAGTCAGTCAACCCGTTACAGATCCACCTGATACCTGATTCATAGCTGAAGAACTGGTCTATATGAATTGTATGCTAAAATACAGATATAAATGTATAATTCAGTACCCAGACAATGCAAAGCCAAAAGACCACTTTTTGAAAAGACAAATTCTGAAAACTGTACTCTTTATGCAGACTGAGAGGAATTTACAGAGTAAAATAATCCGAGGAATTTAAGTGACCTTCCAAAGTATACAGATGACATTCAGCTCCATTCTCTTTGTCATGAAATTCAGTCCTCTCTCTGAATAGGGTTGGAGGAAAAAGGTTACAGGAGGCCCAATAAATTGAGGCCAAAATGGCAACTTCATTGGAGAAGGACAGTTTCCGAAACCAGAAAGCTGGTGTACAGCTTGTTCCATAACAGACTGCACTTTGCTGAAGAAACAAGTATATGGCTTAGAGTGCTGTTGCATCCAACACGGTTTAAGGCTCAAATGCTATCACAGCACTTTTTATAAACTTCATCTAGTTTGTCAGCTATGGTCTTTGCTGGATAAGGATAATTCAACTACAACCTCATTTATTAGCCACTAGGTTGAATTACTGTATTTTTTAAAATGGAGCTGACCTTGAAGACAATACAGGAGCATCAACTAGTATACTAGTTAGCTGCTAGAATTGTGGATGGTTTCCTTAGGTGGTACCATATTTTATCAGTCCTGAAGGAGTAATGTTGACTATTGGATGCTGCCCTCAAAGCTCTCCAAATTAGGGAGTTACTTGCTGAAATCCTGTGGTCAAGAATACTAAAAGAGAAAGGAGTTCATGATGGATGGGAGTTTCTTAAAAGTGAGATACTGAAAGCACAATTGAAAACTGTGCCAATAAGGAGGAAAAATGGCAGGTGTCTAAAAAAACTGGAATGGTTGATGAAAGAGCTCTCAGCTGAGCTAAGTGTTAAAAGAAACACGTATAGGAAATGGAAGAATGGTGAAACCACCAAAGAGGAATTCAAGCAAATAACCAGGATATGTAGGGAGAAGGTCAGAAAAGCTAAAGCGCAGAATGAACTCAGACTTGCCAGAGACATTAAAAACAATAAAAAGGGCTTTTTTAGATATGTCTGCAGCAAAGGGAAAAACAAGGAAATGATAGGGTCTCTGTGTGGAGAAGATGGTCAATTAATAACTGAGGGAAGAGAGAAGGTAGAACTACTCAACACCTTCTATGCCTCAGTTTTCTCCCAAAAGGATAGAACTACTCAACCTGGGGGATGGGGAGCAGGTGAGGAAGAGATGGGAAATGCAGCACAGAATAAGTAGACAAGTAGTACAGGAATATTTGGCTAAACTAGATGAATTCAAATCTCCAGGGCCAGATGAATTACATCCAAAGATATTAAAAGAACTGGAAGAAGTCATTTCTGAACCACTTGCAATAATCTTTGAGAATTCTTGGAGAACAGGAGAAGTCCCAGCAGACTGAAGGTGGGCAAATATCATCCCCATCTTCAAGAAGAGGGAAAAAAAGGACCCAAATAATTGTCGCCCGGTCAGCCTGACATCAATACCAGGAAAGATCCTGGAGCAGATCATTAAACAAGTCAGTTTGTAATTACTTAGAAAGCAATGCCGTAATCACTAAAAGTCGACATGGATTTCTCAGAAATAAGTAATGCCAAACTAATCTTATCTCTTTTTATGACAGGGTTACAAGCTTGATAGATGAAGGGAATGCTGTAGACAAAGCATATCTTAAATTCAGTAAGGCCTTTGACAAAGTTCCCCATGACATTCTTGCTAAGAAGCTAGTAAAATGCAGGTTGGACAGGACTGCTGTTAGGTGGATTGGCTTTTCATCCTGGAAAGCAATGACTAGTGGGGTGCCACAGGGTTCTGTCCTGGGCCCAGTGCTATTCAACATCTTCATCAATGACTTGGATGAATGAGTGGAGGGCATACTGATCAAATTTGCAGATGACACCAAATTGGAAGGGGTTGCTAATACTGCAGAGGACAGCATCAAAATTCAAACCAACTTAACAGATTGGAGACCTGGGCCAAAGCTAACAAAATGAATTTCAACAAAGAGAAATGTAAAGTCCTACACTTAGGCAGAAAAAATGGAATGCACAAACATAGGATGGGGGAAATGTGGCTGGATAGCAGTACATGTGAAAGGCATCTAGGAGTCTTGGTAGATCACAAGCTGAACACAAGTCAGCAGTGTGATGCGGCAGGCAAGAAAGCCAACGCGATTCTTGGTTGCATCAATAGGTGTATGATGCTGAGATTGAGGGAGGTAATGGTACCACTGTATTCTGCATTGGTTAGGCCTCATTTGGAATACTGTGTCCAATTCTGGGTACCTCAGTTCAAGAAGGATATCAACAAGTTGGAATGTGTCCAGAGGAGGGCGACCAAAATGGTGAAGGGTCTGGAAGCCATGCCCTATGACATACTCTCACACACACTCAGTTTCCCCAGAAAACCCTGTGATAGGTTTGCCGTAGGATCACCATAAGTCAGAAATGGGCGACCAAAATGGTGAAGGCTCTGGAAGCCATGTCCTATGAGGAGTGGCTTAGGGAGCTGGGTATGTTTAGTCTGCAGAAGAGAAGATTAAGAGCATGATAGGCATGTTTAAATATTTGAAAGGATGTCATGTCGAGGGGGAGCGGGATTGTTTTCTGCTGCTCCAGAGACTAGAACAAGGAGCAGTGGATTCAAGCTGCAGGAACGGATATTCCACTTGAACCTCGGGAAGAACTTCCTGGCAGTCAGAGCTGTCCAGCAGTGGAATATGCTGCCTCGGAGTGTGGTGGAGTCTCCTTCTTTGGAGGTTTTTAAGGAGAGGCTAGATGGCTATCTGTTGGGAGTGCTTTGATGGGTATTCCTGCATAGCAGGGGGTTGGACATGATGGCCCCTCGGGTCTCTTCCAACTCTATGTTTCTATGATTCTATGATTCTATAAGATGCTTTGGTACTTACTATCAAAGTGTTGAACAATTTAGTTCCAAAGATCCAGAAGCCTTGAGATTTTTTTTTGGGGGGGGTCATTTTTCTCATTAGAGTAGCCTATTCTCAGACTTCCATAAGAGAACTATACTTCTCATCCACAAAATATAAGCCCTTCCCTATGGTCATACCCTGCCTTTGAATAGCCCTTTTTTGGAGCTTACTTTATGCCTACATTGTACTTCCTTCAGCACCAAGTTGAAGCATTTTTGTTTGTTTGATCAGGAATTTTCATACATTTAATGTATTTTGTTAATGGTGACTGAGAGTTTTAAACCTCTTGATTTTATAGCTTATGTTTGTATTTCTATTATTTTCTCGTACTGCATTTTTAATTTTTAAGTATACTACCCTGAATTCCAATCTGGGATGAAAGTACAATATATAAATGCTTGAAGTAAATACATGATGTGAAATCCACATTAGACCTCAGAAATACTACCTGATCTCTCAAACAGCATAACATTCCACCTTTAATATATTGCACATACATAAGGCACACTGGATATGGCAATATTGGTTTGGTTAGCATACATCCTGTGTTATTCCAATGACGACAGAGCAGTAAAGAGGATATTAATAGATTCCTAGCACTTAGAGTTTTGTATTCTTCCCCTGCATTCCCAGGATTTTTCATTCACTGCACCTGCTATTAAAGCCACTTCAGTGCTACAGAACAGGGAAAGGAAAATGCAAAATAACAGCATATTCAGAATACATGATGGCTGATCTCTGTTATGACATTTATCTTCACTTGTATGAGGAGACAAGCAACTCATGAATGACTGCCTTTTCTCTCTGAGGAAGGAAAAAATGCCATAAAAGATCCTTTTCTAGCAGAGGCAGCAAACAGCCCTTGAACAAGGGAAGCAAAAAATGATTTTGCTGCTGTGATGTAAACAGAACTCATTTGCTCTGCATTTTTGCAATCTGATGAAAAGGTTGGCTAGATATTTTTAGAGGGAGGACAACTTAAGGTTAGTATGCATTTATTAATGAATTACTTTGTACCTTGTTATAGATTTCATAACTCATTATTGGAGATTTCCTGATAAAACCTGGAGCAAGACAGATGTTAATATTTGGGGATTTATTTATTTATTTGGTTCATTGAAACCCAACAGCAAGAGCAACAGCAGAAGCAGCAACAACAACTGTAGGGAGCTCCTAACTCTTGAAAAAGCAAGGAGTCTGTGGTGATGGAGACAAGTCATATTCAAATGTCATGATAAACTATGGTTGTGTGATCCATCCCAAATCACACGGCAGACAACCGAAAAAGCTATGGCTTGCTTTCCCAATTTCTGCCCTGCTCCTTCTCAGCTTCTGGTTTAAAGTGGGTTCCTTGAGAAACAGACCAGGAACAAGCTACAGCTATGGGTTCAGATCCCACAACAAACAATGTCTTAAATAAGCCAGAATTTGTTATGGATGATTTTACAAACCATGGCTGACATCAGACACCCCAAAAAGCAAGCTTTCAACTACTGATACCACTGATTCCGAAAGATTCACTCTAGATATTCTGAAATGAACTGTCATGAAGCACTTTAAACATTAATCACTGTATAAGTTTTTTGGGCTAGAGTACTCTTTGAGCATATGGCATAGCAAACCGGTTAACCTTCAACATGCAACAGGAGATCATAGAATCATAGAGTTGGAAGAGACCACAAAAGCCATCGAGTCCAACTCCCTGCCATACAGAAATACATCACCAAAGCATTCCTGACAGATGGCCATCTGGCCTCTGTTTAAAAGTCTCCAAGGAAGGAGACTCCGCCACACTCGGAAGCAGTGCATTCCAATATCAGACTGTTCTTACCATCAGGAAGTTCCTCCTAATGTTTAGATGGAATCTCTTTTCCTGAAGTTTGACTCCATTGCTCCGTGTCCTACCCTCTGTTGTAGCAGAAAACAGGCTTGCTCCATCCTGCATATGGCATCTCTTTAAATTTTTAAACATAGCTATTACCTTCTATTGTTTTGGCTGCAACAAACTATCATAACTAATTCTTTTAAAGCTTTAATCAAACATGTTAATTTTGTTAACATCAAATTTCAAGTGAGAATTTTTTTCCTTAGAGACCTAAAAGACAAGACAGCCTGATGTTGTTCAGATAGAAACACACACTAAGGAAATTGGCTCTAATTTTATCTGTAGTCTGAGTATAGAAAGGTGACTTATAAATACCCCCAAATGACCCACTTTCCACTTAAGTATTTCTACATAGCAGGGTTGGAGAATCCATAGTATTCTAGGTGTTGTTGTTTCTTTCTCTCCAGCTCCTATCAAGCCCAGCTAACATGGCAAATGACTAGGGATGATGAGAATGTTCGGCAACACCTGGAGACCCACAACATTTATCATACAAAAGTGATCACTTTGGAATAGGATACTTGAAACAAAGGCTGGCTTACATGTGCAGCAGATAGCTTAATACTTCTTCATCCACCTTGAATTAATTGATTTACACACAGAGTGATCTCCATGTTCATTCTTGATTCTGATGATGAATGACTCTGGTGAAGGCAAGCTATTGATCATTCTCTTTTTCTCCACAAAAGAAAGACAACATATTCTGAATCTAATGTTGTATCTGTTGAAGCTTGTGGCAGAACTCATTGACTTCTATGGAATCAGCAATTAGCTGCATCTTTCTCAAATTTGACATTCATAGAGTGTAGTGTTCTAATTCATTTTTATGTAAAACCATAAATGTAACATGACCCTGTGCTTAGATAGGTCAGCATGTGCTTGGCTCCCTAGTGTTACATCACAAACTGACAGTGTTTCTTATGTGGCAAACAAGACCAAAACCCACCTGATTTGCAGAGTTTTCATTCGTTATAGACATGGCTGGGCAAAGGAAATCAGGACTCAAGGGTAAGAAGCATGTTGCTTTAAACAAATGAAATGTGCTTTCCTGAGTATGTGTGTATGCACACAGACAAGAGTCATCCACCATTCAAAACATCAGCTTTTATGGATATTACATTTTCAAAGACAGGAAAAGAAATCTGAGAATATTTTAATGGAAAAACTCCACAACTATTTTCAAATCTTTGCAAAACAATAGCACCATAATTGGGCTTCCCATTTCAGATGAAATGTGTGTGTTTATGTGCCTTCAACTTGCCTGTCAACTTATGGCAACCCCAAGAATTCCATAGGGTTTTCTTAGGCAAGGAATACACAGAAGTTGCAAGTCCTTTCCTCTGAAATGAAGCTCACAACACTTGGTATTTGTTTGCGATCTCCCATCTACATACTAACCAGGGCTGACCCTGCTTATCTTGCAAAATCAGATGGTGCCTGGTGCTTTAGGGTATTTAAACCCCAGGAGAAAGGAAGGATAAAAAAAAATCCCTAATCATGCTGTGTTTTTCATTAAAAATGAGATATGGAGATGATACATCTCTTAAGGCATGGATAAAAATTACAAGCATACTGTTACACTTTCCACTCCTTCTAAACACTCTTACATTTACTCAGAAACATATCTTGCTAAATTCAGTGGGGTCAATTCCAAGCAAATGTTTATATATCAAGTAGGATCAAATGGGGTCCATCCACCAATGGAATAGTCATTGCTGATGAAACACATCCCCAGTCTAGATTGTTAACTCCTGTCTCCTCAAATGTGGAGCATTCCCGAACCCTTTTAAGTACATGGAGTGAGGGGAAAGAGGTGAAGAAGAAAGCTGAAGAAGTGAAAGTCCACTCATATAACAGTTGATGTGGTGTCTATATTTTTAATTGCTATTCTTAAAACTGAAATGACTAAATCAGAGGCAGAGGAAGTGCAGCCTGTAGGTCAGATGCAGCTCATGCAAGCCCTTGCACCCCTCTGGCTTTATTTTCAGGCACCCTCCCACATTTATCTATTGTCATTCCTAGATTTATTTATCCTAGAGGTGTCCAGTGCAGCATTTTTCCCCATTATACTTTCTATTAGCCATCACTTTGCAATTTGATCCTAGGTAAAACTTTACCTTATGTTGTAGCAAAGGAGTGAGAACCAACATGTATATAAAAAACAACTCAAATTACAGTTTAAGCACACTGAATGCTTCTCTTTAATATCTATATTAATGCCTTTAAAAAGGTCAAATTAGAACAAAGCACAATCGGAAAAGCTTGTTTCTCCCCGCTGCCATAGTTTCCATTTTTTAACATTCCCAGCTGTCTGATGAATAGAGGCCATTTAGTCCAATGGAGACAGTGATGGAGATGAATTTCATATTTGGGATTAATTTCATCAATAAGGCATGGTTACCAAAGTAAAAAAGTCTTTTTAAAAAACTTGTCCAAAACACAATTTAACATATTTGAAAATGAGTTTCAATGTAAGATTTAGGAGAAGAGTTCCACTATCACAGCCTTATAGACATTTCCACGTAGGAGTTTAAAATCTATAGGCAATGTTTACAAAGAATGCAACTTTTAAAATCTAGATAGCTAATGCAGTTCTATGTTACTTGAAGTCTGAATTTTTGTGACCAATATCACCCTTTGCCTTCTTTTTATATAGTTAAAGGAACACTCAGTGGTTTTCCATGGCCAAGCAGAGATTCAAACTCTGGTCTCCAGAGTTACAATCCAATGCTCAAACCACTGCATTACACTGGCTTTCAGAGGTTCACTAGGAAGTGTTAAAATAATATGAGGTACTGTGCATGAAAAAGTACCTCCAAACACTCTTGCAAACCTTAACTATGGATTCTTTATTATGTATGCAAATCAGTACAGGATAAGACATAAATTGGTTCAGACGGTATAACTGTGATCATGGACATGTATTTGCTTTGTGAACGTCATGGATAATTTGGTGTTGGTGGGTGCATGCATGGAGATTTAAGTATGGAGATGTCAAAGATCATAGTTTTTCTTCTGAAAGAAATAAATCTCTTTTGAGAACTGATTTTTTTTATTTCAGAGACATTACCTAATGGTATCATAAAAATGGATATTTTACTTAACACCATTTCTGATCATAATTCTGTAATTCTAACTTTGATGGGGAAAAGAGCTTTGGATAATTGGAGATTTAATGAAACTGTCATAGGAAAATGTTTTAAGGGTATGTAGGAAAAAATCTGTCAGAATATTCTGAAGACAACTTGGATAATGATTCAGAAAGGATTAAGGCAGGAGTGTCCACTATTCCCTTAGTCCTTAAAGTCCCAAATAGGGTAATGAGTCATGATAAAAAAATAAAGGGCATAACAGTTTAAAAAGAAGCATACAAACTACGAGCATTAGCAGATGACATAATAATTGTGTTAGAGGATCCTTTAGACAATATAGAAGTGTTGCTGGAGATATTAAAAGAATTTGGAGAAGTGGCTGGATTCAAGATAAGCAAAAGACAATGAAGTTAATGAAAAATATGAGAAAAGGAATTTTCTCAACTGAAAATTGAGAAAAAAGTGGAATATTTAGGCATTACTATGAGAAATATGAACTGTATATTATTAAAGAATAACTCTGACAAGACACGGAATGTCTTAATGACATTAAGATCAACTAGCAAAGATGGATGAAACTTTAACTATCTCTCCTGGCCTTAGGTGATAAAATCAATGTTTTTCCAAGAATTTTGTTTTTGTTTTGGACCATACAGATTTTGACTGATGACGACTTATTTAAATAATATAAGACTGACTAATCAGTATTTTTATGACAAGTGGAAAAGCTGAGAGCTAAATATAAAATTTTACAAGGTACAAAACAAAGGGTATCAGGTTTAAACTGTATTCCTCTGCATGTTGTTTAGGTTAGTTGAAAGACTGGTTTGTGTTGACAAATAAGAGATCGCTGGACTTAGAAGGGCATGAACTGACATTTGGGTGGCATGGTTATTTGTAGTATGATAAAGCTAAAGTGAGGTTTGGCTAGCATGGTTACTTGTGGTATAATAAAGCTCACTATCTGAGACTTTGTTAAGAATATAGAAAAGATAGAAACCAAGGTTATGCCCTAAGACACGTTTATAGGTTTCATCACAAGAAGCATTTTATAGGTAGCAGATAACAACAACAGAAAAATGGCACTTATTGAGATCTTCTGGACTTTCACTAAAAACAAGACAGAGTTAAGTCAAATGAAGAATTATTGTTAGAAGGTTACAGTTTTCAATGGTTCTCTCTCACAGACAAACAATAGAAATATGAACAAAAATTGAGTGATGTTTAGTTGAGTAAATCTGAATTTGAAAAACTGATGTATTCAGTTGATGAGCACTTGATCAGTAAAATGTATAAATTTTTGTTGAAAATAGAAATGGAAGAGGAATAAGTCAAAGGCTTAATGATAATATGGGCACAAAATGTTAGATGTAATATACAGTTGACACAATGGGAGAAATTGTGGTCAAAGAGAATGAAATTTGCACTATGCTATGGTTTCAAAGAGAACTTTTATAAGATGATGTATGATTGGTATTTGGCACCAGAAAAATTGGCCAAAACGCACACAGAGGTTTCTAATGTGTGCTGGAAACATCAGCAAAAAATGGGATCTTTTTACCACATGTGGTGGACTTGTGAGAAGGCTAAAAATTTCTGGGGTCAAATACATTCCATGGTGTAAAAAGCTTTGAAAGCTAGTGTTCAAATGAAACTTGAGTTATAGTTGTTGAGGCTGATGGCTGAACAAGTGGAGAAGTAGGATGGAAAGATATGATACATGGCCACTGTAGCAAGATCTTTATATGTACAGAATGGAAGAACACAGAAATTCTGACAAAGGAAGACTGGCTAAAAAAACACACAAATGGACTTAGCTGAAATGTACAAGTTAACAACAATAATGAGAGTAAAATCATTGGTGATTTTTTTGAAAGACTGGGAACCTTTGATGGGCTTTTTGCAAGGAAAGGCAAACATATTAACTAGAGGTTTTGACTATTAGTATTGGAAAACAATCTGCAAAATAAGCAGTTGAAGTACTTTGATGACAAAAAAATTCACAGAAATAATGTTCTTTTTAACAAGTATATATAATCTGTGTTATGATACTTGGAAGTCAAACATATATTCTTTATTATCTTTGTTTTTTTCCTCTACAATCTTTTTTCCTGATGTTTTTCTTGTCTATTGTTTCTTTCTTCTTTTTTTGAAGGCATTTTGATTCTTTATTGTATTGGAAAAGATTTAATAAAATCTACTTTAAAAAAGAAAACAAAAATAATGACTAAGATGATTTATCTAGTTTAAACACAAACTGTGAGGGCAGCAAAATAGTTAAAGATTTTCTATAGCTTGACTGAGTCATAAATCCAAATGAAGACTATGGTCAAGAAATCATAAGAAGATTAAGACTTGGAAGGGCAGGTATGAAGGATTTAGGTGAGATCACCAAGTGTAAGGATATATAATTAAATACTAGTTATGATCATTGATGTTATATAATTTCTAATTTCTATGTATGAATGTGAAAGCTCGGCAGTGAGGAATATTGAAAAAAATCGGCTCCTGTGAAATGTGGTGCTAAAAGAGCATTCTGCAGATACCACAGACTGCCAAAAAGACACATATATAGGTCTAAAAACACATCATACCTGAACTTTCACCAGAAGCCAAAATGACTAAGACTATCATGCTTCATGAGACACACAAAGCCCATGAAGGAACATCATGAGATGATATGAATCACTGGAATAGGTAATGCTTGGTAAAATGGAAAGCAATAGGGAAAAAGGAAGGTGGCTTTACTTGTGTACTGATTCAATCAATCACAGAAGTCGTGAGCCTAGGTCTGCAAGGCCTGAACATGGCTGCTGATGGCTGGTTCTTGCAGTTCTGCCATAACTTGAAGCAAACAACAATGCCAATGCTTGCTGAGAGACCTATGCTAGATTCAGGTATACGATTTGGGATGGTCCAAACGTCATTGTGGGGTGCATCCTACAGGTCTACAGCATAAGACAGCTTCTTTTGTTCCATGGAAACATTGGTCCAGATGCCATATTGCAGTGTCTTGAAGATGCTAGTCCATTTGATTGTTGGATTTGCAACAACCCAAAGTATAGTTTGGGTCATAAAATTCAATACATGTGCATCCATTTACACATGATCTAGCTTTTCCTGGCACTTCGCAATGGTGCCCAAAATGAAATACTGGTACTGTCTTAAATAAATCACATTACCTTCCTGCACATAGGGATGGGTTAGCACTTTGTTTCATAGAAACAAAGGTCCTGCAGGCACCACAAATCTGCCAAAGCAGTGATTATGTATTTTTTATTATTTTTGCAACAAGTCAAATTTCACTTTTGCCAAGACTGTTCTTGCCAACAACATTTCTTTGCATCCCTAGGCATACAGTTCCTATCTTTGCTTTAAACTTCTTAACAAGCAGATTCGTTTGTTTCTGCCAAACATTCTAGTTCATGGGTGAAGCGAACCCTGAGATTAGGCAAGGAAACCAGATCAAGTGCAATTTAAAATTCATCATTTTTATTTAAAAGAAAAGCAAGCAGATAAAAAATTCAGAAACAGTCCTTTGGGAATAAAATTTAACGAAGACATACCTGCTTCCTAAGAAAAACTCACAACTTGAATTTGCATGCACCCTTTCCCCTCTCTTTCCACAAGAAGAGGATTGGAAATTTTCTCTTCTGATTTGAAACAGTTCCCTGTTGTGTCCAAATTCAAGGTAATTGAATTGTACTGTATTTATATCACCGTCGTCATCATCGTCATCATCGTCATCATCATCATTATCTTTTTATTTATATAGAGCCATCACTGTACATGGCACTTTACAAATAAAAGAACAACAAAACAGTTCCTTGCCCTCAAGCTTACAATATAACTAAGACATGACACAAAAGAAAAAGGGACAGCAATATAGAAGGGGATTAAGTCCAGCAGATACTGACTCTTTTTCAATCCCTCCAAAGGTCAGTGCAGTGGTAGTTGGGATGGAGAGAGAGCCTTTCATCTGCTTCTGGGCCTAAATACGATGGAGCTGGCTCTGTTTCTTCTTCGTTTCAACTATTTAACAAAAACAACATTGGTGGTTTATGATCCTGCTTGCTCAATAAAAAAGCAAATCACTGCAGTTTGCCTTCACAGAAACATAGCATCGTAGAATTGGAAGGGATCCCAAGATTCATTTAACTCAACCTTCCACCATAAATAACAGGGAACTGTACTTTGTTTAAAACTGGAAGGAAGAAGGCTGTGATTTCTGATTTCTTCCTTGCAGGCATAAAAGAGGAAATGGGGACATCTTAACCTAAACGTCATATGGCCTGTTCATCTGGTGAGAAACCATGATTCCCCGTCATATTTGTCCCAGGACAGTGTGTGATCTGGAAACTGTTTACAAGGCTATACGTTGTGATAGCTATTTAAACCCACTGCATGCCTTAAAAACACCAGAATACAAAACTGAAATTCACAAGACAGCAAAGGAGCAATTTAAAAGCAATAAACGTGCCTCATTTAACTTGGCTATTTAAATTGTCAACTTTTTTATTATCATTATTAAGATGGATGCTTTATTTGTAGCTGTTCACAACTTTAAGGGCCTGATCTTCTCTATTAATAAGCTACCTTCTGGTTTGTTGCTCTAGTGAAAATGTTCTTGATTCCAGCTAATGAATTCCACATATCCAATTGGAGGATCAATTCTTCTTAATAATTTAAATCATTTATTGGCTGCTATTTGGAGGCTTGTTTTTTTTTAAAAAGTTAGATCAATATCAGTAATATAATGTTATTAACAGCTTATTTCAAAAAGCACAGAAGAAAAGAATGTTAGATGATGTAAACCAAAACAGAAAGTGGGATAACTTTGCCCACTGACATTGCTTTCATGGGGGCAGGGGCAGTTAAAGCTCTTTTAAGGTAGTCACAGAAGCAAGTAGACTACATATGGAGAAATAAGAACCACAGGATGCTTTTCTAGGGCTGGACATAGTTAACCAGCACTGAGTGTATGTCTTGTTCAAATGCATATTTATTTGAGCAGTAATGGTCCATATCAATGATCAGATTTATTTTGATTCTCTTTGGGGATAGAATTCAGCACCTTGGATAGATCCTTTAAAGTTCATATTAAAACTACCAGATCCCACTGTCAGCCATAGAGAAGGAAATGTTGATTGGAGTGGAAAGAGTGGTACAGGGAGGCTTCAACTAATCTACTCCTTGGGGTAATTATGGTGACAGTTGCTTCCTGTCTATGAAGAGTGAATGATGGACAGAGTCCAATAGCACCTTAAATTTGTTATAATATGAAGTTTCATGGCCTATTACTCACTTCATCAGAGAGGCATGAAGTGTTGTCAGAAGTTCATAGATGCATGCATTTGCTACCAAAAGCTGGGATGCCATCCTTGATCCCGAGGGTTAGGAGAAATTAAAAAGAGGAAATTAAAAAGACAGTGACATTTTCCTTATTAATATTGGCTATCAACAAACTGTTGCATATTAACATAAACATCCTGGCACTGGCAGACAATTCATTTTTATTACTGAAAATTAGCTCAAGCACAAAAGGAAAATAGAAAAAGTTATGTCTTTTTAAGACATGGATGGACAAAGTATGGTGCATAAACCATATTGCGGTTTTTAGTTTACCCATAGCCCCTTGTTTTCTTTTTTTTTTTTAACCTTCAACTTGGAAACCAACTTTTTGTCAATGGAAATACACCTTCCAGGACCTCCCAGTTGCTAAAAGACTTATATTTCAGCATCCGAAAGACAACTATACATGCCCTGTAACCCAGTGGATGGAGGACCTTATAATCTTTTGATGCCTTCAAATAACATTTGTATTCCAAAGCACATAGACATCAACTTTAAATGAAGACATATTTGGATATTGTCATCTTTTTTTAAGTTTATGTAGTGGTATAGTTTGGTTTGGTTTGGTCTGAGCATTGGACTAAGATCCTGGATACCAGGATTCAATTCTCTGCTCTACCATGGAAATCCACCAAATGATGCTGGGCACATCACACCCTCTCAGCCTCAGAAAACCTTATGATAGGTTCACCTTAGGGTTGCTGTAAGTTGGAAACGTCTTAATAGCACATAACAACATAAATGATTACTTAGTGATATATTTTATGATTAGTTTTGCTGTCTTATTATTCAACTAAATTTCTTTCACTCTTTTTCTTATTTCTTTCCCTTGTCTTCCCCCCCTGTACAATTAATAATAATAATATTAATAATAATAAAAAAACAACTCCTTAGCCAAAAGGCTAGGAAGGAGGGGAAGTAGTTTAGACTAGTTCAGTGGTGGAGGAAAAAGGTCCCAGTCCAGCTTCTCTTCTCCATCAGATTCTTAAAAACAATAAACTACAAAAGTCCACACTATATGACAACATCACATTTGACCTTGATAGGAAGACTTTAGCCTATGAAAACTTTTGATTGGAAAACTGTCCTTTCTTCTTTCATTTTTGTAATTAAATTACTTAGACAGAAAATTCTGGCCAAATTCCACCACCTTCCTCACACCCTGTCATATCAGAAAACAGCAATTTCTATGTTATTTAATATTAATATTACTGTGTATGCACTTGTGTGTGGGCGTGCATTGTGTGAGTGTACTGGAAGAGGGATGGGGAAGCACCTATTACCAACTTGAAAGGAGGAGAAATATCCTGTCAAACGCTAGGTAATGAATTTTGGGTTGATGATTTTTTTTTTCAAAACAGAAATAACCTATGGAAGTTGAAATTTAAATAACTTTGTCGTACAATAAATTTGATATCTGTTTGCACAGATATATTATCAATGGTGGGACTTTATTTCATAGCTTGTTAGTAGAAATGAATGCCTAACTACCAAGCTCAATCATTACTGGGCAGAGGTTCTACTAGATTCTGCATTATGAGGTCCTCGGTAAGCACCTGCCCTTAAGGTCCATTCTGATACGAATCATAGACAACATAATCAACCTACACAAATTATTATAGGATTCAGTTCAGGTGTAGCACAAGATCGGCTGTGTAATAGGCTTTCTGCTCTCCAAAACAAATCATTGCTTAGAGGTGTTGTCTGAAAAGTATATCACTATACAGCAGTTACAGACAGAAGTGGAGCACACACTTATAAACAAAAGGTACTGCTGGGTTGGGAATAGAGTTCTGGACAATTCACTGTCTCAGCCTTATTTCTCTGCTGCATAAAATTTAAATAACAACTATTTGCTTCTCAAGCAAATTAAGGAAAAAGAAGACTAAAAGAAACTAGTAAACAGGACTGTATGTGATTTGACAACAGCATGTAGTGAACATAGCAGTGAACTCTGGTTATGAGTTCTTTGGGTTTGGAGTAAGACATTTTGGGGTTCTGCTACTTTTCTTTCTTTCTTTCACTGAGATTTAACAGTGTATTTCTTGAAGTCTGCATTATACAATGTGTGTTCCTGCACCAGATGGGTGTTTGAATTATGTCACTCTATACTTAATCATGGATGAATGAAAGCAAATTAAGCATGTGGATGAAGAGGCAGGAATACCAAAGACATAAAACATCTCTTATAAGAGGAGGCACAAGCTTATACAGCAGAAACAGTAATGCAAAAAACAAAAAACAAAAAAACCTAGTCTAGTTTTTAGTGATGACTTAAATATACACAGTGTTGCCTGAAATTTCAGTGTCTCAATGTATAATGGAGAAATTAATTCATCAAAATTACCTTTGTCTAATTTTGGATGGTTACTCTGTCTTCAACAACCCTTTGCTTCCCATCTCACATTGTTCAATTATTTTTCAAGGTTAACTGTGTGGGGCATGAGGGGTGGATGGGCAGCTTTCCTTTTGTAATTGTCTTTCAGATGATGGTTCTTAGGATCAAAACTATTATTCCAAACCATTACTGTATTAAGAACACAAGAAGAGCCTCACTGGACCAGACCAAACATTATTCTAGTCCGGCATTTGGTGTTATGGGAGACCAACAATCAGAATATGAAGGCCGTCTCTAAGTGATAGTCCACAATTGCTGCTGTTCAAAGACATGGTGACTCTTGCTTTGGAGGCATCATACAGCTGTTATAGCTAAGAGTCCTTAACAGAAATTATCCTGTATGAATTTCAGTAATTCCCCTTTACAGCCATTCAGGTTATTGGTCATCACTACAACTTATGGCCATGAATTCCACAGTTTTTAACTGCTCTCCATGCGAGGAAGTACTTTACTTAGCTATATTCTCTGCAACCAATATGATTTATAAAATAAATAATAAAATAGCAATAAAATTAACTATGGTGAAACACAATTCTCAATCACAGTTTGTTGATCATTAAATTGTATAATGGCAAAGCCATAAAATGCTAGGAACAGCCACCACCCAAAAAACAAAACAATACCATAGCGTAGTTACACAATAACTGTACTTGCTGCTGTAGAGAAATCAACAAGACAACAAACAGACTTATTCTAGGAATTACAAACTGCCTGCTTTAGGAGTACATGTTCAGGCTGGGAATCTGTGAACAGTATCAGAACCAAGCTCACAAGTCTTTTCACACAGAAATTCACTCTTGACATTCTCCCCCATTTTTCTACTAACTAAAACTTCATTTAGATGGAAATAGCTTTATAAAAGTCTTGCTATTTTCAAGCAACTGGGAGTCAGAAACACATGTCATCCACTCCATATCAGCAAGAAATGCACTAGTAGATCCAAATTTACTTTCTGCTGCCCATCAGGGATTAGGAAACACTTTACCTTTGATTCAGGTCACTGCAAAGAGAAATGGGGTGAAGACACTGACTAAACTATTCACGACAACATATAAATTTCGTTGTTAATTTTAATCCCCATTTCATCTTTTGTTCTTTAGAAAAGATCACTGAATAACTAGAAATATTGGCATGAAGCTAACACACTACACACAAGTCTGAACCACAGTTTCAAAATGTACCCAGAGAGAGGCTTGACATTTTTTAAAAAACTTCAAAAATCTTAGCTTTTATACTTCTTTGGATAAAAGGCAAAGCAGATTTGGATAATTTATTCAGTCGGTGCCTGCTTGTTCACTCATTTTCTCTTCTAAAAAGAGATGTATAATTTAGAACAGTTAAGCATTCAAGGTAATCAGGGACAGTAAGGAGTATGTTCTTAAGCTTTCTTTCTGTAATGCACATGGTTTTTATTATCCAATTAAAGAAGAAGGGAAGTGAAAGTGCTCAGTACAGGACTGGGATAGTGCAAAGTTCAAGAAATAAAGTACTTTCCCCCCTTTTATCATAAAGATGCAAAACTTATGCACGGATGAAGTGATTGTTCTACTGAATTTCTATTCTTGAAATGTATTTTTGTTGTTGTTGTTTTCTGCTTTCAAGCCATTTCTGATTTACAGTGAACCTATCACGGGGTTTTTGTGGCAGAATTTGTTCAAAGGGGGACTGTCCTTGCCTTCTGAGGCTGAGAGACTGTGACTTGCCCAAGGTCACTGAGTGGGTTTTCATGTCAGGATGGGGATATGAACCCTGGTTTCCCAGTGTCCAAGCCGAAACCACTACACTACGCTGGCTCTCTTGTTGGATTTACATCCCCTGTAGCATCCAGAAATTGGGACTCCATGACAACTATCAACAAAACAATACAAAAAATACAATTAAAACACCACAGGTTCAGATTTTAAAATACAATTGTTAAATTAAAAATGCAGTTAAAACTTATCCACAGAGAACATACAATAGAAACAGAAAGATTTTAGCATGAACAAAAAAAGAGCCTCCTGGTGAGCAGCACAATTCTGAACTTCCTCTCCACAGCAATCATTCAAATGCAGGATAGACTATCACCTTTTTCCTAAAGAAAAGGTAAGATTTGCAACTATGCTACTTCTGTCAGAGAACTGCTTTAAATCTCTGCGACAATGAGACACTATGAACAAGTGCTACTCTGTTGTGTTACACCCGGAGGGTAAACAAATATATTCAGTAAAAGTGGCAAAATTAGACCTGATTCCCTAAACATAAAATCGAATTAATATATTTCACAATCAACCCCCTATTTTTCTCAAAACAAAACTATTGCCAGTCTCCATAATGAAATCCAACAGCAATGCCAGTCTCAGGGTAAGAGTAGCGATCATTAGGCAGACATCATACCAAGGCAACGGTCCAGAATTAAACTCTGTACCTTGACCCACTTGGCTCTGTACCACACAGGCACCTGTGGCAGGATTTATTCCAACAGACAAACTTCAAGAACGTCGAAGCAAGAATAAAACAACAGATATTAAACTAAAAAGCAGGAATTTAGGGTGTACATTATACAATCGTGGCTGACACCAGTGGATCTGATCATGTCAAACAGTCATTATGCAAAGTGATGAAGCAATCTGACTTTTGATATTTTATATCAATTTGTAATGTATTTTTATTGGCTGACATTACCATAGAAACGTTTTGAATATATTATTTCAGGAATCTACCTCTGATGTGTGAAATGTAACTAACCCACCACCCTTATTTACAGATGGAAAATATCAAGCCACAGTAATCTTTGTTTTTCTGGAGATAAAGCACAGAGTTTGGTTTCCTAAGTCTCTTTACACTCTTTAAAGGAGATTCTAAGAATGCCATGTGCTGCTACTGCTGGAATGAAGCCATTGCTAGGCAGCTGTTTGTCGGTGTCCCTGTGTCTCTGTGTGTCTATATGTCCCAGCCTGTGAGAGAAGAAGGAAGAGTGACATAGAATATAGCAACATACAAAAATCCAGAAGGAATGGTGGGAACTTTTGTTTCCTGTACTGGACTCCAGCCTAAGTCATTACTGCCTATGAAATTTTATTCCATTTCACACTTCACTGGTACCTCGGTCACTGCTGAGCAAGTTCCAAATTATGAACAAGTTCCAAAGCTTATGAGCAAGCAATAGAACAAATTGATGGGCTATTTTCAGGACCAAGACACAGGGTGCTGTCGGCTAGTTTCAAACTGGAAGCATATGTATGTGCACACCCACACAAGGTGAAATTTTTGCATTCTTTCATGGCCATTATTATAGCATTGCATTATCTCACTTCTTATAATTTCTCTTTTAAAAAGGTATGTTCTTGCATTATGGTTTGAGCCACCATATTGCCAATGCAGCAGCAGACGCACACAGACCTTTGTGATGTCAATAAATCTGAAGTCAACACTCGTAATTTCAGGGTCTCTCGAATTCTAATATGCAGGTTATTCCAAAATGACAGTTAACAGTAAAACATTTTGGGATAGCAGCCCCAGTAGGCTTCAGAGCAGCACATATAAATAGAACATTTTGCCTAATTCAGAATGCTATTAAGAAGAATCTTGTATGAATGGTTCATTTACCTCCTATTGGGTAGAATCTTTTTAATTAAAATGAAAGCCTTTTCTCATTTACTCCAGCACCTTCAAACAGAATGCCATTACAGGTATTGTTTTCTTCTAAAAATCACAGGTGGAGAAATCATGACTACCTTCTGATAGATTTTTGTATGAAGACTATTCAAAGTCTGTCTTTATCAGGGCACAAATAATCACAATTAATTGAGAAGACAGATTTTGCTAATAGAATCCAAGTTATCCAAGCAGATTGTGTTCATTAAAAGAAAAAGCACTACAACTTTGAAAAAAATAAAAATCATTTTCTGAAAAATTTAATTCAATCTGCAATTCAAAAAATTTAATTCAATCTGCAGTGCTTCTGTTTTCTCCTAGTTTATTGTTATCTACAAGTATCTTTTAAAAAATCTATCTATTTCATCATCTAAATCAGTGGTTCTCAACCTGTGGGTCCCCAGATGTTTGTGAACTTCAGTTCCCAGAAGCCCTGAGCATTGAACATAGTGGGTGGGCCTTCTGGGAGCTGAAGTCCACGAACATCTGGGGACCCTCAGGTTGAGAACCACTGATCTAAATTAATAATTTTCAATCTTTTCAGTACCAAGACACAACTTGGCTCCAATTTGCAAAATGGACACCACTGCCCCCCCCCTCTCTCTCTCAGGCCCTTTCTGCACAAGGCAGTTAAAACGGGCCAAGGCGTCCTGGCACAGAGGTCATCCGCACCTTGGATCGGACTAGGTGTGGACTATTTAACTTAGTTCCGCACCTTAGTCCGATCCAACCCGCCCCCAAGTGGTCCTCCAGTGTACTAAGTAAAGACTGGAAAAATCAGGTCTTTACATTTTCTGGAATGCGCCATTGTGTTCCTACTTACCTGTGCAGATGCGCAGGCTTGCACCAATGCGAGCCTGCGATCAGTGGAGGGTGGGCTGTGGGTGTGGCCAGCGAAGCGGTTGGTCCACTACCATGAAGCCACCGGAAGCCACCATTTTGAGCTGGAAGCCACAGGAAGCCACCATTTTGAGCCGGCGCAGTGCGGATCTACAGACCTCGCACTGCTCCAGTTCGCCCTGCACTAATGGAGGACCCCTGCAGAAGGGCTCAAGGGAAAGTCTGCATTACTTCAGACCCAAGAGAAGCCGGTAAGTAACGGCATGGAGCGATTCACTCACCTTGTGCAGAAAGGGCCAAAATCTCCTCCTCTTTCTCTCTCCTTTATTTGTCCCTCCACAACCCTACTTCACTGTTCTTCTGTTCTCTACAAGTTATCCAAAAGGAAGAATATGCTGTACTATAGCACTGGGTGTAGCACTGGGGAGAATGAAACTAAACACATTTCTAACACACTGACACTGGGGCACACTACAGTTGTTGATGCTGATACTTCAATAATGTACATTAGTCAACAATGACAGATTCCAGAGGTAACCTTATATATAGTAGTGTTCATAGGTAACAAAGAAGGAAGCAAGCTTCTGGGTTCATAAAAAGTCCCCACTGCTATGAGTATTAAGAAATACTCCAACCTTGTGCAAAGAAAAGAAAACAATATTGCAAAGTAGCAGTGGGAGAACAAGTTTCAGCCTGCAGACTGTAATTTTTGTGAGACTTTTAAATGAAGGTTTAATTAGAAAAGGTCACCTTTGGTGCAAAAAACTATGGAGTTATGGGGCTGGAAAAACTTTTTTAATATTCAAGTAACCAGTCATTTCGTACTGTGCTGAATTTCAAAATGTGCATATTTCATTACCTTCTTGTAAGAAGCAGTAAAGGCATAAACCAGGGTTAACTTTTTGACCCTTCCATTGCTGATGGGCTAACATGGTGACCCCATTATTATCTAGAAAAGTTACAAGAATCTTTAAGAACATGAATATTTTACCTGCTTACCAGCTACAAACAAAGGTTATTATTATCACTTCAAAAAACTGTTCCATGGCTCCTGCTCTTTAGGACACCTTAATTATTAATATTGTTTTTCTATATCTTTATTCCCTTGTGAAGTTTGTGATAATTGAAACCATATTTGATCAAGGTTTGCCGTTTTAAGAAAGAAGGGTTTAGATGACTTTAGCAGTCTTTGAGATAGTACATACAAAGATTCCAATATCCCCTTTTTTAAAGGGAAATATGCAAAAGGGGGAAGATGGAAGGATCATCCTTATTCACCTTGGAGTGACAAGAGATACATAGCTGAAGAGATACTGCAGCAAGAAGATGAAAACCGATTGTGTAAACAGTTCTGAGATGAGACAGCAGTCAACAGCGAGACAGAAACAAGGTTGAAAGATATCTGTAAGTTATCTCATGCATAGAATAAAAAGCATAGATATCAATCCTATCAAGAGTAAAACACATTCTATAAACTTATACTCTTTTTGAGGTGCCATTCAAAAACAAATCTGGAAGTTCTTGAACCATAAAGGCAAGGAGAAGGTGGGAAACGAAGCTTAGTAACAGAGCAGGGGAGCGTAACTTTTGACAGGCAGCTAGAGATGTCAGAATCATATCAGCTCAATGAAGAGAGTTTAGCTAGAATTCTGCCTCCCTTAGCTTGATGAGAAAAGTCCTCTGAATCCTAAGATTGCTGTGTAAAGACAAAGCAAAGCAAAGGAATCCCTCTTTCCAGTTTCAGAAAACAGGATAAGGAAAATGCACCAGTTCAACAAAGGCACATTCTGAAAATTCCAATTGACCACAGAGAGAGAGAAATAATGTAATTAATTTGAAGACCATTTTGTAAAATGAGGACAATTATAAGGCCTTTCCTTATATTTAGGGTTTAGTTTTCAATCCAGAATTGCTAATGAACATCTAGCACTGTATTAAAGCTAGTTTGTAATTAGCCATTTATGGAGGTTTACCAAGATGAGTGTATGGAGGAGACTAATAATTAACCAAGTTCACTATTTCACTATCAAACATACAAAAGAAGAGAGATACATAGGCATTTCCCCCCACATAATGTCGTATGAATTTTTTTTTTAGAAAAATCAAGCTTCTCAGATATTGGTAAAACCAAAAAGTTGGAATAAATCTTTTCTTAAAACAAAACAAATGTTAACTGTATTAATGTAGTTAGATCAGGAGACAGAAGGCAGATGAGAATCTAATGGTTTCCAGGTCATTTGCAGTAGATCAACAAGATTGCTTCCAACTGTTTAACAATAAAATTACTCTTGCCATTGCCCCCATTATATAGCAGAAATAAACAAAGCTTGGGTAACTGAAGTTTTTTTTGTTTTTGTTTTTTTTGTGGAAGATTATGAGTCCTGTAGTTTTGGTATACCAAACACTCTTGGCCTCTCAGTTCTCTAATTGACCTTGTACTAGTCTCTCAGAGATCAAATTTGGTGAGTCTCAGAGATCAAATACGCACTGGCCATCTACCCAATCAGGTTAGGTATCTCATTTGCTCTTCAACTTTACAGTTCACAGAATCAGTTTATTCCACCTTTACCTCCAAGATAGGGTTGGGGGAAGCTAACAGTTTTAACTAGAAATAGAGAATCCCAACCTTACTTCAGCCAGTAACAGTAATCTTTAACCCATTTGTCATAATAGATATAACACAAATGAAAGTGCTTCTGTAAAGTGGTAGCCCATGTATTGGTGTTTCCAGGAAAGCAAGAAATTTTGGTAGTCAATGGGCACAAATATAGTGCCACTCCCTGGCACATTTCCAACTCCACATATGAGAGTGCTTAAAAAGTGCTGCTCTAAGGAACATGAAGAAATAGATAGGCATTAGTCCCAAGCAATTCACAATTTCTATTGCCTATCCTGAATCTGACTAATTTTAGGTATGAGTCAGCAGTGGGAAGGACAAGGAAAAGAGGACAGCAAAGGACAAGAGAAAGAATGCAGCAATATGCACTGGCAAACTTGTCTTACAACAGAGACATTCTCTGAGGAGGGTGTCAGCGCAGGCTGAGGTCAAGCAGGGGCCGGGCCGGAGGCGGCCACCAGCAGCATCCCAAACAGTCCCACAGGGGCGCTGCAGCCAGCAAGGGCCTCGAACTGAGGTTTGCCTTAACAGCAAGTGTCAACGAAAATAACAAGGAGTTGCCTCACCCCGAACACAAAATGGTTACTGCACCTTTAACGCAGGGTAAGGTCCTGGTGGAGCTGGGCAGCGGTACACAGACACGGGCTGGACTGGAACAAGGCACGGGCGACAGACGCACGGGAAGCCGACGGTTGTTGCTCTATGCCTTCCCCAGCCCCGCGCCTGCCTAAAAAAGCCTGCAGGCCAGGCCGCGGCCAATCCGCGCCAAGCACGTGGCCGGGCTCGCAGCTGTGCTACAGCTGGGAGCTCCCTGCCCCCAGGTGTTTCTCCTGCAGCCGCCGGGAGCGGCGGCTGGCCTCCTTGAGCCGCCGACGCTGCTGGAACGTCGGCGGCGTCGGCGGCGCGGCGGCCTCAGCCTCTTCCGCAGCAGCCTCGCGAGTAGGCGGTGCCCCAGGATCGGGCCCGGGGCCCGCCTCCTCCCACAGGTCCTCGTCCGCCACGCCCCACAGCCCGAGAGCCGGGCTGGCGGCCTCCGCAGTGCCGGGCCGATCCGCGTTGGCGGCGGTGGCCTCCGCCGCCCCAGGGAGATCCTCACCGGGATCGGCGTCAGCCGCGGCGTCCCGGCGATCCCCCCCGGCAGCGGAGCCATCCGCGGTAAATGCGCGGCCCCCGCCGTTGGCTGTGACCTCCGACGGGCCCGGCTCCGCCTCCTCCTCCTCGGAGGTAACGACAGCGTCGGCCTCCGCAGCACCCGCTGGCGCGGCGAGGCCCGAGGCCCTGACAGAGGGATTCCAGGGAAGATGACCACTCAGGTATTTTAGAAAAGAGTTCCCAGCAAAGGGGAAGAAAGGAAGAAATGGTCTAGTTGTTTAAGAGCTGGTGAGTCAATAACATGTTATATGCATCTCATGCAGAAAGAAGTTCCACTTAGTTCAATGGGTGTTAATCTAAGCTAAGAGAGAATTTATAAGGAGGAGGAGGAGGAGGAAGACATGGAGGAGGAAGACATGGACATGGAGTTTTCAGCTACACAAAAATGGGAGGAGGAATCATTGTTGTCATTTGTACAGCAAGTGGCTATGCAGCAAATGAGGTTAAATTATTTTCACAGAACTGTCTTTGAAAAAGCAGAAAAGAGAGATCGGTAAAAAAGCAAAGACTGGAAAGAAGGTTACAGCAGGCAAGCAGGTAACAAGCATTTTTGCCAGTGGATCTGTGAAGAGGGAGCAGATTTTTCCAATGGTGTGCAAACAGAAGAGATACTTTATTTGGTGACAAACAGAAGACAGACAGCAACATACAGGAGGTATCAAAGATAAACTGAGACTTTATATCTCCACAATGGGATGGATGGTAATGGCAATGTGGATAGAGAACAGCTGAGGAAGATAGGACAGGAGAAAAGCTATCATGTATATTGTGCACACATGCAGTGGGGGAAACAAACTCAAACCCTCTTACAACTGTAAAGTCAAAAACTAAAATCTATAAATATGGTTCCCATAAAGCTTGTAGTTCTTCCCCTCCTTGTGCACAGACAGCATATTTTTGCCACATATTTTGGTAAACCTCTACCCTACAGTACAGGTAATACATCAACAAGTTGTGGTTCCCATCACGACTGTAAATACAAAGTTCTCCACCTTTGTGTATGAGGTTGCATGGAAGTGTTTTTGCACTGAATTTCAATGTGTTGTTTAAATAATCGCATAGGGACTAGGGGGCAGGGGGATGGTTCGCCCTTTGCAACGATGTTTTTGGGGCATCCCAGCCCATAGCCATGCCCTGTGGCCATGCCCCCATGCCCGTGACCATGCCCCCATGCCCCGCAGCCACGCCCCGTGCCCCACAGCCATGCCCCCATGCACAGTGGCCACACTCCTTGTGTCATAGCCCCGCCCCCTCCAGGCCCCCCTCCCCAGACTCCAAGTTCTGCCATTGTGTTTAAATGAAATCTATGTAAAATACTTGAAATACCACACTACAATAGCTCTGTTTCAGTAGATGCTAAAAATGAACAGAAAACTACAAGTTTCTTTCCATATTCTATATTTTGTTTAAGCATGAAAATATCAGAGTTTCATGCATCAAATGTCATAGCAATATATGTTCTCATGCAATACTGCTTCCATTGAGAACATCTAACTGTGCATTTGCCACGATTTGTGGAAATGTCTATACTTGGAAAGTTGCAAATCTAAACAACCTGATCCAAACTGCAACCTAACACATGCACAACTGTAGGAGACTCAAATCAGCAGCACAGCATATACTTTGTCAGTTGGAAGCTCTGATTCTTGAATGTTTGGATTCTAAGAATTCTGCTTGGCATTGCCCTTGTAGAATAATACTTTTCTGCCTTATCTTGCAGCAATCCACTATGCTCCTGAAAGCCAATGCTGAA